>CAWUFW010006699.1:600000-1110941 GCA_963921515.1 Calotriton arnoldi | reverse complement strand
TAGCATCCTCTCCGCAGGTGTAGACGTGCCACAACCATACTGACGGTAAAATGCTGCCCTACAAATAATGGTGATTTCTTCATCTGGACAAACATATCGGCATTTATATCGTCGGGTCACTGCCTCACCGCCACTGCCCTAGAGCTGCTGCTTACGAGGCAGGAGGTCCATGCACACTAAGGTCTGTTCATCCTCCACAGTGGTCGAAGTGCATTCAAAAAAAGTTCGGGAACTGTGATGCTGCATGCAAAAGGGCGCTGGGGCGAGGTCAAAGGCATTGCTAAAAAAAAATCCTATTTCTCGGACCTTCACCTTCAGGTGAGTACATATAACAGAACGCACAGTTTGAATGAAAAAGAAAATGCAAGTTTAGTTAATCAGTGGGAAATGCACTATCGGGCTTTATGAAACTTCTATTAGGTAATGCAATGCAGAGGTCTGTAACCAGAAAGCCACAGAATTGAACCCTGGTTGGTGCAGTGGAGAATAGTGACTTGTGTATGGTTAGTGCTACGAGGTCCCAGTCTGCGACATAATGGACTGTAAATATGTAAGTTATTATTTTAAACTTGCATTACACACAGTAGAAAATAGGCTGCTATAAAATTCCCAAAAAGGGTTCAAATAAAAAAGGGCTTGCAAAATATAGAATTTTATTAATAACTAGACTGTACATAGTGTATTTTTTTTTTTTAAAACATAACTGGCTCTTAAATATACGCACTTCACAGCTCAGGTGGTAACTCCCTTGCACTACCAGTCAAAAAGAATAAATCTCTTATCAGGAAGCTTCAAGTGAGTCCATCAATTAAAGCCAATACCAGTGTGGCTTCCAAGCACCCTTTACATCTGCAGACTAACCCGGTGCGCACATTTGCACTTCTTTCAGGCAGCAGCACCCTGGCAGGAATGCTTGTTTAGCTGTCTGACCCTCCCCTGGTTTCACAGCACAGGAAACTCCCTGCCTTACACTTCAGCTGAAGCATTTCAACTCTCGTCCTGGGACTGTTGCCTTTTTATAAAAAGTAGGGGAACTGTTTTTTGTAAATTAAAAAAGTATGGGCAAATAGTGCCTCTCAGACCCCGCCCACTGATCCTCCATAGTGCTGCTCTTCCAGCCAGGACTCAACGCAGGTGGCTCACAATAACAAGCATTGGCATAGCCAATAGGTCTCGCCTTTGGGACCTTATAAGTGTTTAGCCATGCAACAGTTGCATAACTAAATACTTATAAGGTCCCAAAAGTGAGACCTATTGGCTACACCATTTGCTTGTTACTTTGCTATAATCGCGGCACTCGCGCTTTACTTTTAACATTAAAAGTAAAGCACTTTAACATTAAAAGTAAAGCGCTGGGTGCCGCGATTATAGCAAAAGTAAAGAAATAGATTATTTTTCTATTTCTTTACTTTTGCTATCAATCGCGCACCCGCGCTTTACTTTTAATGTTAAAAGTAAGCGCGGGTGCCGCGATTATAGCAAAAGTAAAGAAATAGAAAAATAATCTATTTCTTTACTTTTGCTATAATTGCAGCACCCGCGCTTTACTTTTAATGTTAAAAGTAAAGCGCCGGTGCCGCGATTGTAGCAAAAGTAAAGAAATAGATTATTTTCTATTTCTTTACTTTTGCTATAATCGCGGCACCCGCGCTTACAGTAAAGCGCGGGTGCCGCGATTATAGCAAAAGTAAAGAAATAGAAAAATAATCTATTTGTTTACTTTTGCTATAATCGCGGCACCCGCACTTTACTTTTAACGTTAAAAGTAAAGCGCGGGTGCCGCGATTATAGCAAACGTAAACAAATAGAAACAAGCATTGGCACGGCTGCGCGGCCGCGAAAGTGAAAGTGATCGCGATGCACTTAATGACCCGTGACGGAGGAAATACAGATTGCGGCTGCGCGCGTGCACGCTCACGTGAACGCAAGCTGGTCGCCAGCAAAAGCCACTGCTGTTTGCACTTCCAAAACCCGCTTACTAAAACTCTCGCAGAGAGCAGCGCTAAGCGCTAGCTCAGGCGAGACCTAAAAAATGGCACCGCTCGTCACGGCCTCACTGCCCCAGCCCTAGTGAGAGATCCTTGGGTATTGGAAGCCAGGTCCCTCGGCCAGTCCGTTACAGCACGGATTGCCAGCGTGAGCACGGCCTGCTTCGTACTGCCATCTGTGATTACAGGCTTCTGTGCTGTGAAACATGGAACACATGCCCACAGCTTCACAAATAGCACACCACAGGGCCTCAGCTTCACAAATAGCACACCACAGGGCCTCTTCAAGGACTGGGTCCCCCCTGCCTGCCCCCCCATCTGACGATACTGTTTGTACCCGCATTTCTAAGTATGAAGCTGAAAGCATTGCACAATATTTCAGCTATTCTAATTGGAACCCATGTAGCCTCCATGACTTTCTCTTCTACCTCAGAGACCCTGGACATCACCCCTTGACATTTTCTTTTGTTTGTCTAAGCATTCTTTCGAAATTTTCTAGAGCAAGAGCTAAATATATTATTTTCCATTCAATATTTTTAGTTCAATTTTTTATGGTCTATGGAGCAATCAATATTTATAAACCTGCCAAGGAGGTGTCCCCACAGGTTGTAAGACAGAAGCATGCATGGCTGAACCATGCGTGCCTCTACAACGCGATCCCAACAATGAATGCGTCTTAACCACGCTTGTCTTTAGCAAACATGCATTTACAAATAAATTTGTTGTAAAGGGATATGCGTGGTAAATTACCACTACCCTGACCACCCGCCCTAAGACTTAAAATCCTATCCCCCTCCCTCCCTGCCCTGAGCCCTAAAACCGACTCACCATGCCCTTAAAACTACCCCTTCCCCTCCCCACCATAAAACCCTGCCCCCTACCAAAATCTACCCTGACCACAGCCCCCCGCCCTGAGCCCTAAAACGTACCCCTGTGCTTAAAACTAACCCTACCCCCAACCTGAGGCCTGAAACTCTGCCCTTCTATAAAAAAACTACCCCGACCCCCCCGCCCTGAGCCTTAAAATGAACACCCACCCAAACTCAGCCCGTAAAACTACCCCGACCCCCCCTCGCCCTAAAAACCTGCCCCTTTTTAAAGACTGACCGACCCCCCCGCCCTGAACTCTAAAACCAATCCCCACCCCTAAAAACTACCCACCCAAACCCAGCCCTTATAATAACCCCGAGCCCCCCCTGAGCCCTAAAAACCTTACCCCCCTTCCAATAACTAGCCCGACCCACCGCCGAGCTCTAAAACCGACCCCTACTCCTAAAAACTACAACCCCCCCAAGCTGGCCCTAGCCCCACTTACTTGTCTGCGGCTGGCGCTTCCTGTTCCAATGCTTCTTTTTCCTCTTCCCACCCATCCGGACACTAGACCACTATCTGCCTTAACCACACATATGGGTGGTTAAGGCAGATGCGTAGCTCAGGCAAGTGTTGTTACGCTTGCAGGGAAACGGCATGCGTGGCTCAGACGGTATTGTAAAGACCGTTTCCCGCCCCACATAGTAGGATGGGCTAATGAATAATACTGTCTCCCATGGAAAATGAGGCTGAAACCAAAGAGGGACAAACCTCTTTTCATACTAGCTGCCCATCGACTTCTTTCTCAGCTAGTATGACGAGAGCTGTCTCTCTTTAGTTTTAGCCTTATTTTCCTTGGGAGACATTATAATTGATTGGCCCATCCTGCTATTGATAAACATTATTCATGTCATCGCATATTTCAGGCTGCCTGAGGCCCAGTGTCAATATGTTTGTGGCATTTGCAATCTGGGGTGACAACACATTGACCCTGCACTTTGTGCCATGAAGTCAGGATTCATATCAGAGAGAGCCTTCGGGGTGACCTGCACGCACTTCAGTCTCCACCCACTGCCTTGGGTCTTCTACTCTTGCTCATCTTTTACTAAAGCTCATCTCCCACTGTTGCTTGTCTCCACTCTTGCTCATCTCCCGCTCTTGCTTGTCTCCACTCTTGCTCGTCTCCCGCTCTTGCTTGTCTCCACTCTTGCTCATCTCCCACTGTTGCTTGTCTCCTACTCTTGCTCATCTCCCACTCTTGCTTGTCTCCACTCTTGCTCGTCTCCTACTCTTGCTTGTCTCCACTCTTGCTTGTCTCCACTCTTGCTCATCTCCCACTCTTGCTTGTCTCCACTCTTGCTCGTCTCCTACTCTTGCTTGTCTCCACTCTTGCTTGTCTCCACTCTTGCTCATCTCCCACTGTTGCTTGTCTCCTACTCTTGCTCATCTCCTACTCTTGCTTGTCTCCTACTGTTTCTCGTCCTCTTGCTCGTTTTCTACTTCTTGGTCATCTCTGGGAGTCAGGAAGCCACACTCCACCGGCTCAAGTGCAGATACTTCATACATTATAATTGATTGGCCCATCCTGCTATTGATAAACATTATTCATGTCATCGCATATTTCAGGCTGCCTGAGGCCCAGTGTCAATATGTTTGTGGCATTTGCAATCTGGGGTGACAACACATTGACCCTGCACTTTGTGCCATGAAGTCAGGATTCATATCAGAGAGAGCCTTCGGGGTGACCTGCACGCACTTCAGTCTCCACCCACTGCCTTGGGTCTTCTACTCTTGCTCATCTTTTACTAAAGCTCATCTCCCACTGTTGCTTGTCTCCACTCTTGCTCATCTCCCGCTCTTGCTCGTCTCCACTCTTGCTCGTCTCCCGCTCTTGCTTGTCTCCACTCTTGCTCATCTCCCACTGTTGCTTGTCTCCTACTCTTGCTCATCTCCCACTCTTGCTTGTCTCCACTCTTGCTCGTCTCCTACTCTTGCTTGTCTCCACTCTTGCTTGTCTCCACTCTTGCTCATCTCCCACTGTTGCTTGTCTCCTACTCTTGCTCATCTCCTACTCTTGCTTGTCTCCTACTGTTTCTCGTCCTCTTGCTCGTTTTCTACTTCTTGGTCATCTCTGGGAGTCAGGAAGCCACACTCCACCGGCTCAAGTGCAGATACTTCGCATCCACTCCTTTGGACACCATCATGGACTCATCTATAAAAGGCAGGAGGGAATCACTGGTGTCGTGGGGCCACCACTCTTGCTCGTCTCTCATTCTTGCTAGTCTCCCACTTTTTTTTTTTTTAAACAACAAATTTTATTCAGTTTTGCATTTGGTACAACTGCGGCCCGGAGGCCTACACATCGATGAGTTTCAATATAAATGCCGCCATGTGCTAATAAGAATCATACGGAAAAAAGAAGTAATGAAAACCAAAGAACATAAACAGTTAACCTTGCTAAACTGTGCACAGATCCGCCCCACAAAATCATTGACATATCATAACAGTCTGAATGATCATGTCTAATCTCACGGAGACTACACAAGTAAATTACTTTCCCGCTGTATGAGGGATTCTGGTGACTATTACAGGTAAGTCAATACCTCTATAATCTGCCCATCCTTGCCATATCTTCCGGTGTTTCTGTGGGCAACCCCGTTCATGGAACACTGCTAGTTCCATTCCCGTGCACCAATCCAAAGCTTTTTTCCATTTTCCCAAGGGTGGCGTAGTGTTATTCTTCCAATATTGGGCAATGTCCCGTTTGCCAAGTGTAAGCCCTAGGAATAATAGGTGTTGTTTGTACCTATTGCCCCCTATTCTGTCTGTGCTATGGAGCAAAACTAATTTGGGGTCAGACGGGATATTCCATGAAAGTGTCTTGCCGAGGCATGTCAATATTTTATACCAGTAGGGTTGGAGAGCGTGTCAGCTCCACACCGTGTGGAGAAAGGTGCCAGTTTTTCGGTTGCACCTAAGGCACACCGGCGACGGTATTACGCCCATACGCCAAAGGCGGTGTCTAGTGTAATAGGCTCGATGTAGAAATTTTAACTGAATCAGACCGTAGCGGGAGGCGAAAGCGGCACCACGAGGGCTCGCCAGTGCCTCCGTCCAATCGTCATCTGTGAGATCAGGTATATCACTTCACCAATTCCGTCGAGTGTTGTGTTGTTATGTGTAACTACGGTTTGGTATATTTGTCTGATCTTATGTGCACCTATGTCTCCCGTTAGTAGTCGCCTTTCCAATGGATGGAATTCTGTCAATGTTGCAATGTTTGGGGACAGGGCATGTCTCAGTTGAAGGTATTTGTAGAATGGATTGCGGTGCAGATGGAACTATTCCTGTAGATTTTGGAAGGATTTAAGGACTGTACCCTTCATTATGTCCTCAAGTGTGGATATGCCAATAAGATCCCACATGCAGGATCCAGACAGTGACCCAATTTTTCGAAGATACTATCCCTGCCATAGCGGAGTCGCCTGTGTTAACCGCCCTCCACAACCCATCTGCCGGACCACACGTCTCCACAACTGAATCACAACTTTAGTGGCTGGGGGTAGATGGTTCAAGCGACTGTGGCTATACAGCAAGTCGAGCAACGATTGGTCCTCCATCACGATTCTCTCGACCACGAAGGCTGGGTCTGTCTGAGGATTATACCACCATTCATTAATGTTGAGGAGGTGGGAGGCCGAGTAATATGCGAAAATATCGGCTGCTGCTATCTCGCCGCAGTAGGTGGATTGTGTACATGTTCGCAGTGCGACTCAGGTAGCCCCGCCACCCGATAAAAAATTGGTAAGGATTGCATTGATTTGTGCAAACCACGATTGGGGGATACCATAGGGGTAGTTCTGAAGCCTATATAAAATCTGCGGTAGTGAGACCATCTTGAAGATGGCAGACCTACCATATAGGGACAGGGGGAGAGGGGACCAGGCCCGCACCTCGTCTCTGATCTTGGGTATTAGTGGAAATATGTTGTGTGTCGATGACACCGTCTGATCAGGTGACACGAAGACTCCTAAGTATGTGAAACCGTCGGATGCATGTGTCAACTGTGATGCCCACGTGCCTCGCCCCTGATCACCCCAGACTGGGAATAGGTTGGATTTGGTTGGGTTTGTGCAGAGACCCGATGTTTACCCGAACACTTTAAGGATAAGCAGTATCCGGGGGCCCGTAAACCCCGGATCTGTAAGGAAGAACAGGTCGTCTGCATAAAGCGCGATCCTGTCCGACACCACCTGGGACCATTTAAAGCCCCGAACTAATGGATCCCGTCGCACCCAGTTTGCCAGCGGTTCTATAGTGGTGCGAAGAGGAGCAAGGGGCACCCCTGTCACGTGTCTCTCTCGATGGGAAAGGGGACCGAAACGGCGCTGGCAATTTGCACCGAGGCGGAGAGATCTGTGTATAGGAGGCGAATGAAAGACGTGAATTTCAGGCCTAGGTTAAGGGCTTGTAATAGAAGGAATAAATACTCCCAGTCCAATGAGTCGAAGGCTTTATCTATGTCGGCGAGCAGGACCGCCGCAGGAATTTCAAGCTTTGGTACCATGGCAAGGGCGTTGTGTACTCGTCTGATGTTATGGCGTGTGGACCGTTGCGGCATAAAGCCAGACTGGTCTGGATGGACTAGTTCCATGATGTGTGGTAAGAGACGGTTGGCAAGGATTTTACCTAACAGCTTGGCTTCTAAGTTTAGCAATGAAATGGGGCGATAGGAAGATGGGTCGCGTCCTGGTTTAAGAAATACCACGATTTCAGCATGTCGCCAATCCGGCGGAAGAATCCCCAGCTCAAGGGACTCCTGTAGTGCCCCAAGGAAATAATGACCTGTCTGGGAAATGAATCCTCTGAAGAACTCAACCGGGAACCCATTTGAACACGGGGCCCGTCCAGGGCGCATGGCATGGAGAGCGGTGGTGAGCTCTTCCAGCGTGATGGGCGCATCCAATTGATCACATATGTTATCTGGGATCTGTTTCGGCAGTATATCCTGTAGGAATTCCCTAATAAAATCTGGGGATATAAGTTCCCTTTTCCTGTACAGTTCTGTGTAATACGTAGCAAATGCTTGGGCCACCGCTTGGGGAGTAGTACATAGGGTGCCATCAACTCCCCGAAGTATCGGTATTGGGGCCTGTGTCTGCGTTGCTTGACACAAGCGATGCAATGTCTTACTCGACTTATCCCCCCACTGGTATATTCTATGTTGCATGGCTTGCCACACCTGTTGGGCTTCATTTGTGAGTAGTTGGTTGATCGGTTGTTGGGAGAATAGGCTCTGGGCCCGGTCTCTACCCCAGGCTCGCACCTCGTCTTCAAAGGTGTGCTTATTAGACTCCAGATCAACAATCTGTGCAAGGCGACGCTGCCTCACCCCGCGCTGTAACTGATATCAATTCAGCGTATAGTGGGTTTAAAGGCCTCCCATAGTGCTACACATGAAGACGTAGACTCTGTGTTCAGTGCAAAGTAGTCTGTGACGGCCTGATGAAGGGTTGCTGAGTACTTGGGGTCTTTTAAATGCCAAGGTGACATTCTCCAACGGAATCGGGATCGCTGAGGTCCCATGTGTAGTCTAAGTGTCATAGGTGAGTGATCAGAAAGTCCCTGCGGGAGGATGTGACCCTGTGGACATACGACTGCGGGAGGAATATGTAGTCTAATCGGGATAGGGACCCATGTGTTGATGAGAAGAAAGTGTATTCAGTGTCGGATGGATGATATGCCCTCCACACATCAGACCACCCCAATGCGGATGCCAGGAGGTGTATCTTTGATTCACTTGTGGCTCGGTCGCATTCACCTAGGCGCCCCCTATCAATGGGTTGCAAGGCGTCATTCCAGTCCCCTCCCATCACGGACAGACCCCCAGGCAAAGCTCCCCATAATCGTCTCTCACTCTTGCTCGTCTCTCATTCTTGCTCGCTTCTCACTCTTGCTTGCTTCTCACTCTTGCTTGTCTCCTACAGTTGCTGGCCTCCACTCTTGCTTGTCTCCTACTCTTGCTCATCTCTGGGAGTCAGGAAGTCACACTCCACCGGCCCAAATGCAGATACTTCACATCCACTCCTTTGGGCACCATCATGGACACATCCATAAAAGGCATGAAGGAATCACAGGTGTTGCGGCACCACCACTCTTGCTCATCTCCTACTCTTGCTTGTCTCCCACTGCTGCTTGTTTCCTACTCTTGCTCGTCTCTGTTATGTTTTAACTATTACAAGACTGGCCCATGTATTAATGTGAGTGGAGCCAGTGTTCTGTAAAGGAATGTGGAATGCAGAACACTGGCAATGTGTTTCAAGGAAGAAGTGGAGTTGGAGCTGAGCAGGGAGGTCAACCTGCTCAGGGGAGTTGTGGAATAAAGCTTACATTTAATAACACACAAACAGGCTTCAAGTTATGTGTGTACACACTACAAATTGGCGACGAGGGAACGACTTCCCAGTCAAGAATCCACGCTGAGAGAAGACTAATAATTTCACTTGAAACTGTGAGCAGGCTTGGATTTGCTAGTGACTGCATCGTGCTCTTTGTTCAGAAGGCGTAGCAAGGATCGTTCTGCTCATGTTGTGCACTGCTGGTGAGTTGTGCTCTGCAAGTTACAGATTTCTGGTACTACCTTTTCAGCAATTTGGCGTTTTGCACTGCAGGCTTTTCATTACTCGGAGCTGCAGCATACTAACTGTATTTATTGAAACTGCCAATCAGTTGAGATACGGTTACTTTGGTTACTTTGCTGATTTTAGTTATTGAGCCCCGGTCAGCCAGGGGAACTGAATTCTGAAAGCAGGCAATTATCACAGCTGGGAGCCGTGTACAAATAAAACGTAATCTCCTACCATGAGTGAGGCAATTAACTGTGCTGAAAGCCTCAGGGCCATTGAGGCAAAATTCAAATAACACTGCAGTAAGTTTTGTCAGTTTTAGCGTTTGCCTCAAGTTGTGACCAGTTCTACTCACCTATTCCTTTGGCCACAGTAGTGTTTTTCTCTCCCAACATTCTCAATTCATTGCATTTTGACCAGCGAAACTGTGGAAAAACTTCAGCTGGGCACGCAAAGGGGCACAGAAATAAAGAAGGGTTTCAGTTTTTCACGTTCTTCATTGTTGAAACCGGCTGGAGGAGGCTCGTCAGAATACTACAGTGGCAGTCATTTTGGAGCGTACTTTTTTTAAATACAGTATTAGATCAGCAACTACACTTAAATTCTGGTCATTTGCACACTTTACGTATTTCTTGCAAGCAGGTGAGACGACGGTGACAACTTTGTTTTAATTTATTATTTTCAAAGTACACAATGTCACACAATTTATTAGTTCCGCCTATGATTTTACCTAATCCAGGTGATCCTGTGACTCCATGGGAGGAGTGGACTGATGGTTTTAAAATCTTTATGTTGGATCCTGGACATGAAAGAATGGCTGATGACAGGAAGCAAGCCATGTTATTGCATTCTTTAGGCAAAGAGGCTTTAAGAATTTATCGTGCTCTCCCTGATATTCCTAATCAGGAAGAAGGTGATAGTTTGTCATTTATGTTAAGACCATAAAACAGTTGGACTTGCATTTTGGTAATAAGACAAATGTTATTTTAGAGCGTTATAATTTTTTTTTTCGCAAACAGGCAAGCGATGAAAATATTGATTAATTCATAACAGGTCTGAGAGCATTAATAGTGAAGTGTGCATTCACGGGTAATCGGGCCGAATATATTCGTGATCAACTCATGATTCATACTTCTAACCCTGCAATTCAAAAATATTATGGAGTACATGCAATTCTACTTTACTGGAAGCACTCGATATTGCTAGAGGTGAAAAACTAACTAATAAATGTGTTAAGGCTGTTAATCAGGATAAAACAAAAGATGAGAAATGCTGTGAAGGGCAACAAATTTGTATAGTCAACGAAAAGGCGAAAGCAGGACAGGGTAGCAAAACAACAGAGGAAACGAAAGTAAAATATCAAAGGTTCATGTATGAGATGTGCTAATATTGGCCACTGTGCAAATGATAAATCATGTCCTGCACGTAATGTTACATGCATGAAATGCAAAAAATTAGGACACTAATTTGCAGAGGTATGTCATCCAAATATGTTGGAGTTGTAAGTGACATGAGTTATGTTGACTCAGAGAATGAAGATGGGTCTGATGATCAAATATTGTGTATTACTGATGTTGATGGAGAAGCATGCGATGAACAAGTAATCTTGTCAGTGATCGATTATGATAAAGAGAGTCGCTTGAGGGTAAGGGACCCTAAGTGTGTTATTGAAATTGATGGGAATCCTTTCCATATGTTGGTGGACTCTGGAGCTCGATATACTATTATTTCAGAATAAGATGTTAGGAAATGTGAGATGTTTAAAGCCAAGAAATTGTGCAAACCAGATGTAAAACTTAAACCATATAACGGTGAATGTTTAGAAATTTGGGGATTTTTTATTGCTGAAATTGCATGTAAGGAAAAGAAATATCAGGAAGAGTGTATGTTGCAAAGAAAGGGGCACCCTTATTTGGTCTGATTCACTGAACTGCTATGGGAATACAATTACATCCAGGTGCCAAGCAACAGGTGGTTCTAGTGGGGGCCATTACACAAGTAGGAAGCATAGTACAAATGTTTCCAGAGGTATTTTCTGAGAAATTTGGGAAGTTAAAAGGTTTTAAGCATCAAATTGTACTACGTTGAGGTTGTCAACCTAAGGTTCATAAGGCACGTACTTTACCTTTGGCTGTGAGGGATGATGTCAAATCTGAAATAACCAAATTGATTGATGCACATATTATTGAAGAAATTGAATCATCTGAGTGGTTGGCGCCCATTGTAGCAGTGCGAAAACCTGATCAATCTATCAGAATGTTCATTGATTTGAGGGATTTGAACAATGCTATATGGATTGACAGACACCCGTTGCCAAACATCAATGAGGTGATTGCCACCATTGGAAAGAACAAATGGTTTTCGACAATTGAACTGTCATCTGCTTACCCTCAGATTCAATTGCATAGTGACTCCAAACACTCAACATTTTTTGTCACACCTTTTGGGGCATATCATTTTAAGCGTATGCCGTTTAGGGTTAGTCTCTGCGGCCTCAGTGTTTCAGAGGTTAATACAAAAAATGTTTGGGAACATGGAGTATGTTATTTTCAGGATGACATATTGATATGTGGGCAGGATGAGAACGATCATGACGATAAATTGAAGAATGTTTTGGAAAAATTGCAAAGCAGTGGTCTCACAGTGAAAGCAGAAAAATGCAAAATTAAGGACAATAGTGTGACTTATTTAGGACACACTATTGATGTCAATGGGGTAAGGCCTCGTGATAAACTGGTAGATAGTATTGTTTAAAGTATGGTACCTAGCAACAAGAATGATGTGAAGTCTTTTTTAGGTGTAATTGAATTTTATGCCAAATTTATAGAACATTTTTCTGACAAGATTAAGTCAATGAGGAATTTACTCAAGAAATCTTCCAAATTTGAGTGGTGCGAAGGATGTCGTAAGGAATTTGACATCAAATCGGAAATAGCAAACGCACCTCATTT
Organism: Calotriton arnoldi; assembly: GCA_963921515.1. NCBI lineage: Eukaryota > Metazoa > Chordata > Amphibia > Caudata > Salamandridae > Calotriton > Calotriton arnoldi. The sequence goes on along the minus strand of CAWUFW010006699.1, from coordinate 1,098,566 downwards.
AGGTAGTTTTGATATGTCCTGCAAGACTCTGCTTTCCACTGATGCGAGTGCATATGGGTTAGGAGCAGTTCTTACACAAATTCAGGAAGGTGAAGAGATTGTAATAGCTTATGCTTCTTGCACATTATCTGAAACGGAACAACGCTACTCAGTGATCGAAAGAGAAGCATTAGCTGTTTTTTGGGCTGCAAGACACTTTATTACTTATTTATGGGGCATACCTTTTGTGATCAAAAAAGATCATAAGCCATTGATCAAAGTTTTTCCAACAAAGGGATCAGGCATATTGTCACCTAGAATTGCAAGATGGTTGGCCAATCTGGAAGAATTTAATTTTGTGATGCAATTTGTTCCGGGATCAAAAAATGTTTTTGGGCTGATGCTCTATCTAGGAACAAAGTTGTGGCGGAGGCAGGCAATTTTTCTGGGGACAACTTGCAAGAATTTGATATGGGTTGCAGATTTAGAATGTTTTGATGAAGAACTGATCACAATGAAAGAATGGTTGGATGCGGTTAAGGAAGATACAGAATTGTCAATGCTGGCCAAGTGTGTTAAGTAAGGCTGGTCTGATGTTATGGATATGAAAGGGTATGCACAAGTTAAAGATGAATTGAATGTAGATGAATGGGGTGTCAGGAGAGGTGGCAAACTCATTCCTCCCATGGCATTGAGGAAAAGAATTGTAGATGGTGGCCACCAGGGACATCTGGGAAGGAACAAGACAAAGAGTAGGTTGAGCGAATTGTTCTGGTGGCCAGGGATGGACAAGGTTATGGAGGAAGTAGTTAAAGAATATACTCTATGTGGAAGGAGTGACAAAATTGTGAAAACTAACACACAACTGCTTCAACCTGTTAGTTATCCTGCTGGTCCCTGGTTGAAGGTTGCCATAGATATAATGGGTCATTTTGACATTATAGGACATCACAACAGGTTTGTAGTAGTCACTATTATTCGAAGTGGTTTGAAATTGAATTCATGAGTGAAGTTACAAGTAAAAATGTAATTCAATTCATGGAGCAACTATTCATTAGAGAAGGTTATCCAGAAGAAATGACATCGGACAATGGTCCACAATTCTGTTCCCAGAATGTGGAAACTTATTTATCTCACAGGAACATTCATCATTGCAGAACAGCAGTATAGAATCCCAGGGCCAATGGCCTTGTTGAAAGGGTCAATAGAATTGTGAAGGAAAGCATTCAGTTGGCAGTGGCAAATGGGAGAAATGTTATCAATCATGTAAACAAAATGTTATGGGCATACAGAACTAGTATACACTGTACCACAGGTTTATCTCCGTTTGAACTACTGAGAAAGAGGAAACCGATACTGTTTCTTTTGGTTACAAGGCAAGAGGTATTGCGGTTGATGAGAAGGCATTGCAGAAGAAGGTTAGTGAAAAGCATCTTGTATAAAAAGTATTTTGATGAGAGGACCATAGCTAAGGAGCTTGATGTGGTGTGTGGTCAAAAGGTCAGAATTAAATTGCCAGGATGCATAAGAAAAAAAAGATCGGTATTTTCAGAACCCAAGGTGGTCAAGAGAGTAGGGAGGAGTTATGTAGAATTGCAGGATGGATCAAGATGGAATAAGAGCAGGTTGGTAAAAGTAAGTAATATGTGTGAAGACAATGGTTGGGAAGGAAAGGATGCTGGAGCGATTGTGAGCAAAAAACGTGAGAGTGGTATAAGAGAAAAAGAAAGTTCATCTGACATGGAAGAGCAAGACGGTGGCAGAAAGAAACGAGTAATTACATTTCCGAAGAAGTACAAAGAATTTGTGTGTTCACGTTAAGCATCTGTATATTTTATCTTAAGTTTGTAGGTATAGTATTTTGTACAGTCGTTTGGTAGTTTTTATTTATATTTATGTGTTGGTAATATTTTATCCATTGTAAAGGTTATTGTAAGTGAGGCCATATGTTTTAACCATTACAAGACTGGCTCATGTATTAATGTGAGTGAAGCCAGTGTTTTGTAAAGGAATTTGGAATGGAGAACACTGGCGATGTTGTGTTTCAAGGAAGAAGTGGAGTTGGAGCTGAGCAGGGAGGCCAACCTGCTCAGGGGAGTCGTGGAATAAAGCTTACATTTAATAACACACAAACAGGCTCCAAGTTATGTGTGTACACACTACAGTCTCCTACTGTGGCTCGTCGCCAGTCTTGCTTGTTCCCCACTCTTGCTCGTCTCCCACTCTGGCTCTTCTCCAGTCTTGCTTGTCCTCTATTCTTGCTCGCCTCTGGGTGTGAGGATGCCGCACTCCTCTGGCCTAAGTGCAGATACTTCACATCTACTCGTTTGGGCACCATCATGGACTCATCAATAAAAGCCAGAAGGGAATCGCAGGTGTCAATGGCCACCACACTTGCTCATCTCTTACAATTTCTCGTCTCCCACTCTTGCTCATCTTCTACCGTTGCTTGTCTCCAGTCTTGCTCGTCTCCTACGCTTGCTCGTCCCTGCGAGTGAGGATGCCACACCCCACTGGCCCAAGTGCAGATACTTCACATCCACTCCTTTGGGCACCATCATGGACTCACCCATAAAATGCAGGAGGTAATTGCTAGGTGTCGCGGGGCCACCACTCTTGCTCATCTCCTGTTACTCGTCTCATACTCTTGCTCGTCTTCTACCGTTGCTTGTCTCCTACTCTTGCTCGTCTCTGCGAGTGAGGATGCCACACTCCACCGGCCCCAGAGCAGATACTTCACATCCACTCCTTTGGGCACCAACATGGACGCATCCATAAAAGGCGGAATGGAATCACAAGTGTCATGGGGGTGCAACTATTCTAGATCTCTAATGTTCTCACAGATGCTTGACCTTTAATGTGCACTTGTCGCCTTCGGTGCTATGAATGACTCCTCATACCCTCTGGATTTCCTTTCTCCTGAGCTGCCTCTTCTCTGATTCCTAGACTGTCTCTGCCTCATGAACAGAGATGCAGTTGTTCTTTTGCTCAGATATTAAAGCTATTTCCCTGCATCATATTTATTTGGTTTATCTGGGTGGGATACATGCTGCTAGGCAGTGAAATTTTACCACACAGCAATATCAGTTCACTAAGAAGCAGCTGCCTGTGTATCTGTTCTTAAAGTATTCTGACTCATTTTCCATCTGCCTTCGAGTTTAGACTTTCATTCTTGAATGGTGATTACAATGTCTTGAAATGTCTTCTTTGCTGTTAATTATGGAATTGCTTAATGCTTCCTTAATGGAAGTTAAGATACCATCTGCTTGGAAGCATGCAATGGTTCTTCCACTTTTAAAAAAGGTTGGCGCTGACCCTACTCAACTGTCGAATTTTCGACCCATTTCTCTGCTCCCAGCCTTTTCGAAAACTTTGGAAAAACATGTTAACATCCAACTGTCTTCTTTTGTTGAATCTCAGAATTTCTTGCATGGTTCACAGTCCAGTTTTCGACCAGGTTTTTCGATGGAGACTACTTTGCTTGGAGTCACAGAAATGCTACGCAACCGTGTGGATAACGGGGACACCGTGGCTCTTATACTCCTTGATCTAAGTGCCGCGTTTGACACGGTCTCGCATGCATTACTCCTGGAAGCTTTGCAATTATTGGGAGTGTCTGGCGTGGCACTTAACTGGCTTAAAGATTTTCTGGCGGACCGCACCTTCCAAGTTTTCTCTCCCTCATCCACTTCAAAAACTTATTCTTCACCCTATGGTGTCCCTCAAGGCTCGATCCTTAGCCCTTTATTATTCAACATTTATGTTAGGCCTCTGGCGCTGATTGCGGAAGAATCTGGGTTGTCTCTTTTTTCCTATGCTGATGACACCCAGATTGTCTTTTCTTTATCAGCTGACAGGGCGTCCAATCCTTCCTCTCTTCAATCTGGATTGAGGAATATTGCAGGATGGATGCAAGCCAACCTGCTCAAATTAAATGGTGAGAAGACAGAGGTGATGATATTGGGCAAGAATATGGATCTTTGGGGCCTTCAACATTGGCCACCTGAAATGGGTGTTTTGCCCCAACCTAATCAGCAGGTTCGGAATTTAGGCGTCATGATTGACGACCAACTTTCAATGAGGCAGCAAGCAGTGAAAGTGTCGTCCATTTGTTTTACTATTCTTAAATGGCTCAGGAAAATCCTCTGGATGATGCCTTTGTCTACACAACGCACGGTGGTCCATGCTCTTATTACATCTAGGCTGGACTATGGCAACATTCTGTATCTTGGAGCCAACAAAGATGTGGTACGAAAGTTGCAACTGGTTCAAAACGCGGCAGCCAGGCTGGTCTGCAAGGTCCCCAAAACTATTTCTATTTCAGGCGCCCTCCGTGATCTTCATTGGCTCAGGGTTGAGAGCTGCATAAAGTTCAAAGCCCTGAGCTACATGTTCAAAATCAAAAATGGTAAAGCGCCTCAATATTTGAATGCTCTAGTTCACTTCTACCTTCCTTCACGTTCCTTACGTTCTGCCACACAGGCTAATTTCAAGGTGCCTAGGATCAGGTTGTCCCGCATGGGCGGGCGGGCGGTCCTTCTCTTACCTTGGCCCATCGATGTGGAACTCCCTTCCGATAGCACTTCGAACTGAAACTAGTTATGAGAATTATCGTAAGTGCCTAAAAACCTGGTTGTTCAATATGTAGATTTTATTTTCTCTCTTTCCCTCTGCATCCCACAGGCGGCGCCGGGAAACCCTTGGGTAGCTGTGCGCCTAATAAAATTAAATTAACATAACATAACAATGTGTTTTTCATGCCTTGCTTACAAGTGAGTAGGAGAACTTTAAAGATCACATTGTGTGTGCCGCATACACGCCATAACTAAGCACTTACAGTGCAATCAGACATCTCTTGAATCATCTGCTGACAGCACACCATGCTTCTAACTCAAACAGATGAAACACAACACCGAACTCTGGTTGCAAAAGAGGACTCAAACCACCCAGCAGAAGATACCTGCACCCCGAGTTGCCTCCATCACGCAAGCGAGAGTTTCTGGATGACACGCATTGTGTGAATATCCCTTTTGTGGTGGGAAGATGCAAAGTAAAACAGCATTAAAACCAAACTATGTAGACACATTTACAACAGGGTGGAGAAAGGGATTAATTCTAATTAAAAGCGTATTGTAGAAGGATTCAATCACAGCACAATCTCAAACTCAAAAGTATGCAGAAAAATATGTGATATGAAGTTATGTTTACCCCGAGTTGAATACAAATGAAATTGTACTACTGTTACCCTTCTCTAGATGTAAACAATGCTTTTCTTAATAATTTAAACCTTGTTCTACATTGGTTAGGAGAACTCGTTTTGCATCATAATGTTCTCAATAGCAAGTTTCTCAAAATGTGCGTTTGGAAAAGGATGACAAAGGTTTTGAAGGTACTCTGAATTCCCTGCTCCTGAGGTGCTATTCAGTGAGAAACTTGCATTATAAATATTTGACAGAAGGGCTGTTTCTTGTCAGGAACTGGCCATGGGATGCTTTCAGTAACCCACACTGCTGCGAGAGAAGAAACCCAAGACTCAGCTCCAGATGCCGACTCATAGCTGGGTAGGAAGACCTACCCTTCTCCTTACAAGAGGTGTGTACATGTAGGCTTGGGGTTTGCTAATCTGCTCTGAGAGGCAGAGAGGACCTGCTGAAGATGGCCTTAAATAAATGTCTTCTGTATATCAATGTGAAACAAAGCCATTCATTTTGTGAAATAACATTATGGATGGCACTGTACCACCTGCATTTACACAGATGTTCCTTGAGTTAAACATCTGTGCTTTCTAATGCATTTTTGTTTAGTATCAATGTGTTGAAATAATTTGATAGTGATATAATTATGCAGAATGCAGAAGTTGTCACATGTAATGTCCTTCCATCTCACATAAGCACTTTTCAATTCAGCAGAATTCACCTGATAGAACCATATAATGTAGTCCTAACGAGCTGCATATTTCCAGTGGCCTGTCTACAAGTTTTCATCAGTTTCTTGTTGGGATCTGTTCTTCTGGCAGCATACAGTGAACATCATCGTCATGGTAGCCTTCGTAGAGTATTCAATGATGTCAATGCGGTCTGTTTCTTATGAGTCCAGTGACAGTGGTAATTGTAGCATTATATCTACTTCAGGACCACCTGCTGGAGATAATATTGGAGCCTGGATCCTCAACTCTCCACAACTGCTGCACTTCTCGATGCCACTAAGGTATTCGATTTGTTAGAATGGCCATACCTTTTTCTATTGGTGGCACGCCTGGGTATAGGTCCCAGTTTCCTTTGTCAAATACAAATCCATTATTCACTACTTACAGCTCACATTCAAATAAATGGCATGATATCCGAAGCCTTGCCGATAACTCACGTGTGCCCGCTCTACCAGCTCCTCTTCGCTGTAGCTATGTAGCCACTAGTGGCTAGACTTCGGGAACATCACGCTCACCGCGGCCTCAATTTTACTGCACGGGGTTTGGTGGTTTCACTCTATGCAGATGATGTAACATTGTATCTTTGTAGAACCTAGACCCGATCATACGCGAGGTTATATGCTTTGGGGGTTTCTCTGGCATCCAGGTTAACTGGTCCAAATCCATACTTTTTTCTCTTACTGCCTGCACCTACTCCTTTTCCTCATAATACCCACTCCAGTGGGTGACGGACCTAGTCTGCTATTTGGGGGTTTGGCTCAGTCGTGACCCAGACGAGCTCTGGAGGTCTAATTTTGGCTGTGCAATGGAGTGGCTGGAGAGTAGGGTTCTGGTGTGGTCTCGCCTGCCGCTATCTATGGCCGGACGAATAGCAACCGCCAAAATGGTGATTCTCCTTAAGTTTTTGTATCTCTTTCTGAATGTGCCCCTACCCATAACAATTCACTTCTTATGGTGCTTGAGATCCAACCTGGTGACCCTGACCTGGTCTGGGAAACAACCCAGGATCTCCTGGGAAACCCTTACATTGCCGCTCGCTCAAGGGGGCCTGGGTGCACCTGACATGACTTTATACGCACTACATGCCCAAGCACAATACATACATTTCTGGTGCTATCCAATCCTATACCAACCCCGCACGGCCACTGAGGCCCCATGCCCACAGCCCTCTACCTTCCCTATAAGCCCCCACGAAAAGAGATTGACACCGTGGAGTGTGTCCTGGGCTTGGGCCAGCTTGAGAAGACGCGCTAGGATTCCCCATCTATACACTCCTTCTATACCCATAGGCCGTAACCCCCTTGTGCTGCCCCTACACGATGGGGGCACAAGGGCAAGGGTGCGCAAGCACGATCTTGTATTCTTCTCTGATCTTTATCCGAAGAACCATTTCATACCCCCATTTGAGGGCAAATGTGGGTCGCATCCCACTGCGCTCAAACTCCTTCTCTACCACCAACTTAGGGCCACTTGTTGCGCGCTGCATGATACATTCCCAAATTCCCCCCATTCGCTCTCTGCCCTGGAGCACATACTCACAAACCCGTCACCGCGCAGGTTGATTACACACCTTTAATCCATCATGTAAGATATGGCACCTGTGCAAGTGCCGACTGCATGCTTGACTTGGGAAGTTGACACTGACCCTCTTAACACTGATGTTCAATGGTCCTATTGCTGCAATCAGAGGGCTTTCCTCTCTCCAAATTATAGACTGCGGCTCATCCACTTCAAATTCTTACACAGATTGTACCGCACCCCTGCATAACTACACCACATGGGCCTGATCCTCGACGATTGCTGCCTCGGGTGCGCAGCGCCACTGGTTTCCTTCCTACAACTCGCCTGGGAGCGCCCGCACGTGGCGAAATTCTGGTCTGTGGTCTTTACCAATATTCATACAATAACAGGTATCTGCCTGCCACAATACCCTCTTGTGGACCTCTTGGGCTTTGTGTGGGACGCACCCGCCGGAGACCGCCGTCTTACTGCCATGCTCCTTTTACTGGCTAAGCACCGGGTTGCCATGCATTGGGGAAGGAAACCGCCACACTAGAGATACTTGGTTGCAGGATGTAACATACTGCCAAGCACAGCTCTCCCACTTTTGGGAACTAATGTCACTACGCGCTCGCCCTACAGACATTTGGGAATCTTTCCTAACTTTTATGTGACAAAAGGTCCCTTCCCCTGCATCCGCGGAGGACGCTGTACCCCGGCACAGCTCCACACCCTCTGGTTCCCGAATCATACATATACTCCATACCATGCCTAGACTGGAGCCCCTGCCCCCTACTACGCTACATTCCGGTTTACACGGTCCCTAACCCGGTGGTCTGATATCTCCTACACAAGACCCTCTTTATGTGAGAAAACGTTGTTTGAGCTGATACAATGTATATTCAATGTGGAGGTGTAGTGAAAAAATGCAATTGATGGTCACTGACTTGTTCTGACCGTGCTCCCCCCCCACCCCTTTCTATGTCCTCTCTTCCTCCCTATATTTCCAGCTTTCCCCCTTTGGGGGCACGGTTGTACTGTTGTTATTCCTAAATGTCAATAAAGAAATAAAAAATGCAATATTGGAGACCTAGCAGTTTGCTAATGTGTGTTTTTGGTTCTCCCATTTGTGTCTGTGATCTAATCTGTTAAACCCTCTCTTGCTATCCTCCTAAATCACAAATACATCAGTAGTACGTGTTGTAACTGTAAATTCAAAGCAATCCAGCAATTTTCTACCATCTACATTGTTTCACATTCACAGTGTTTTACTTGAGCTTGGATCCCCTTCAATATGTGTTTGTTGATGTAGCTTAAAACTTTCTTTCCAAGTAAAGTGTTTCCCACATACACTACATATATACGGTCTTTCTCCAGTATGCATTCTCATATGTCTTTTCAGATTATCCTGCCGACTAAACCTTTTACCACAGCAAGTACACGAGCACGGTTTTTCACCTGAATGTGATCTAAAATGCACAAGAAGATTAGCTTTGTAAAAGAATGTTTTCTCACAAGCACTGCATGCATATCGGCCAACTTTGGAACGTTCTCCCTTTAGTTGGGTAAGCTTTCCCTTGTGACCAAAACTTTCATCCGGTTCAGAACATCTGTATGCCCTTTGAGTTTTCTGCATATTTGAAAGACCCTTCAAAAAGTGTGAATTTTTCAGTTTGCTCTTGCATTCATTATTTTTCTGGGATAGTCCGACTTTTTGCTTGGAATTATTAAAGCCACTTTTGGAAGTTTCCTCTTCCATTTGCTCCCAGTAATCTTCTGACTGCAACATACTTCTAGAGTTTATTTGTTCGGGAGAGTTCTGCAGCACCTCAACATTGGTATTCCTAGAAAAATATCTCCTGGGTACTCTCAATTTTGGCCGATTTATGAACTCTGCAACTTGCCTCTGTCTTCTTATGCTTCTGTTACCTGGGGAAATTCAAAACGATAATTCATTAGCTCAGGTTGATATAAATTATGTACAGAAAAAGAGGAGGACATTGTTAAAGTACATTCCTTTGTAGGGGGCATAGTAGCCGTTTTAAAGTTGAGTGGCAAAACGATTTTCCACATACAGCTATTTTGGCTCAGAAACAAGAGAACGTAGACCTACACACTCCAGTTAAGCAGAAGATCCTGTGTCTGAGCCCCTTCCAGAAATTTATTTGACTGACATCGTGACTGACTCTGCCCAAGTCTGATCGGCTTTCTGAGAAACTTGTTTCATATGGGACTGACTCGTTCCTCTCTGAGAGGCACATGTCTGAAGTAAGATGAACTGTGCCCCATTCAAACTAGCCCTGTAGATGCAGATTACTGATGGTACAATGATATAGCGAACAATTGGTTCTGTTGGGTAATGCATTACTGTGTTCTGTGTATTTAATACAAAAGCGACGATGTATCTCAAATTATTCTCAATCAATGCAAAAAAAAGATTTTTTTAAAGGGGAAAAGACATGAAAAGAACACACCAAGAGAAAGGGATTTGCAAAAAGCAGAGTATTTTACTCTTTTGTTCTTCACAAAACAATTGAATATGGCTGTCACAAATGCAATTAAATTGCGGCGAAACAGGAGTGACTTGTGAAAATAAGTGAAATACGGTGACAAGTGAGGTCAGTGGTGAGCTATATACACGACATACATAAGTGACATAAATAAATTTGATTCAGAATTTCTGTCCTATCTCTAAATTTATACCATGAATACAAGACCCAATGATGATTTAAAGTTAGGGTCAAGGAGACCGTATGGACATGAATGACAATAACGTCGACGTTTCAACCCTGGAAACAGCTCAGAATGTTATGCGTCACAACGGGTCTTCCTCAGGACTGTGAAAGGCGGGGGGGTTTGTCAATTCACTTGGCTAGGGTGGATGTCTTCAACCCTTTGGACCCTAGCCAAGTGAATTGATCCATTAACTTACCTCTGGATACCATTATTGGATCCCTACTGCGTCCTGACTTTCAGCAGGAATTCTGGTAAGGCCTTCTACCAGCTACATCACTACAAATGTGTTCACATACCACCATTAAGTTTATACTAATGGGGTTTTTCTTTTTGTAGATTTATCAACCTCTAGTGGAATCTTCCATTAGGATCACAGCTCCCTTCTAATCCATTGATTGGATTATCTGTTCATGTGGTATGCCATACCATTACCAACTGCAATACACACATTAGTTCTTTGACTTTTAGAACACACCTGACTCCTCATAATTAATTTTATAGGCTGTCCACCCCGCCTTTCACAGTCCTGAGGAAGACCCGTTGTAACGCATAACATTCTGTGCTGTTTCCAGGGTCGAAACGTCGACGTTATTGTCATTCATGTCCATACGGTCTCCTTGACCCTAACTTTAAATCATCATTGGGTCTTGTATTCATGTTATAAACTTAGAGATAGGACAGAAATTCTGAATCAAATTTATTTATGTCACTTATGTATGTCGTGTATATAGCTCACCACTGACCTCACTTGTCACCGTATTTCACTTATTTTCACAACAGTCACTCCTGTTTCGCCGCAATTTAATTGCATTTGTTGACAGCCATATTCAATTGTTTTGTGAATAACAAAAGAGTAAAATACTCTGCTTTTTGCAAATCCCTTTTTCTTGGTGTGTTCTTTTCATATGTTTTTTCCCCTTTTTAAAAAAAATTGTTTTGCATTGATTGAGAATAATTTGAGATACATCGTCGCTTTTGTATTAAATACACAGAACACAGTAATTGCATTACCCAACAGAACCAATTGTTCGCTATATCATAAATACCCAGGTTCTGAGGGACACAGGGTCACCCCATTAACTCTAATGGATACTGATGTGCAAGGCACCTTATGTCAGCCTGCAATCCTTCCAATCACTTAGCCTACATGCTGCTCATGCGTTCATGACCCTCAGATGAAATCTTAGCATGCAACAGACTATGAGATAGAAGTACAGTCCTTTCAAAAATAAGGACTGAAAGAGATTGATTCAAAACCCACAGGCTTTCTGGAAGTGGCTTAACCAGGTGTCGACTCGCTCTCCCAACCTTCCCACCTCATGTCCCAATGAATGTCAAGCACAGCTAGCCAGTATAAAGACGCCATTTTGAAAAGGGGTACCACCAGTTCATACATAGGGGTCAAAATAATGTGGAGACAAGTATATTTTGGCTCAAGAGGTTCTCAACATAAGCCTCTTTCTCTCCCAAATGCTCCCCACCTGATAACAACCACTGGAATTTTCCAGTTATGGTAAGACACAGGCATACAATAACTTGTGCTCCATGTTCTACTCATGACCTCATGCATATCACAGATGAGATCTCAAATTTACTGTGTGATTGTGTGATGCACAGAAGGTGAAAAGTGTCTGACTTTATAACCTGGGGCTAAGCCCACTGCATCATACCAATAGATGAAGGATTTTCTGAACAGGAAAGGAAGAGGTGATAACTTGGGAGAAACCTCAGAGACAAGTCTGTGCACTTCCAAAACGTTGGCCCCAACACATGTGAAATTCTTTTCTCCATGTTCCTCCCTTTTATATCTATGTGGGCAGGCTGGGTAGGGGGGTCAAAAGGTCACAGTGGAAGCATTCGTGGGTGCATTTTGTAATCAGCAAAACAGAAAAATACAACTGTACATGAAAATAATTAAGCAAACAATATTTAATAAACCTAAGGAAAAACTGATTTCACTAGCCTTCAGCTAGGGGGAGGGGTTGTTGCCAGTAGGAAAGTGCCCCTTTTAGATATGGTCACCTACACTTTATGCCTGGTATTTGATGCAATTTTGACAAAAGTGTACTGGGTTCCTGCTATCCAGGTCCCCAGTGCCAGATCTCTTTCAGTAAAACTGTACAATTGTGCCTCCTATTGGCACTATCTTTAGCACCCCTGTAAGTCCCTAGTAAGTGGTACCCCTGGTACCTAGGGCAAGGAGGCTAAAGAGGGTTCCTATGGGCTGCAGGCAGTGTATTGTGCCAACCTAAGGGACCCCTCATCACACTCATGCAGACTGCCATTGCAGGCTGCGTGACATGGTGCAGAGAAAAGTGAAGACACTGAATGGCATACCTCCTGTTTGCCATGCCTGCAGACACTGCATGTAATATAAGTAAGTCACCCCTACAGCAGGCATTACAGCCCTAGGGCAGGGTGCATTATGATATATGTGAGGGCATATCTGCATGCCGCTGTGATGTCCATGTCGATTCTTGGACATTGCAAGTGAACAGGGAAGCCATCTTGATTATATGTACTGGGCACTGGTGATTACGAGTTCCCCAGCTACATGATGGCTTCACTGAAACTAAAGATGTTTGGTATCAAACATCTCATATTAATAAGCCTGCACTGATTCCAGTGATGGATTTATTAATACATGCACCCAGAGGGCAACTTAGAGGTGCCCTCTGAAAACCTACCAACCTCTAGTGTACTGGCTGACTGGTGTAGACCAGCCTGCTCCCACAGACAGGTTTCCGACCTTCTGCAGGTGAGAGCTCACGTTCGTTGACGGCAGAAACAAGCCTGTTCCGGCCAGAGGTGTTGTCACCTCCTCCAAGCAGGATGGCTAAATAATCAGCATATCAAGGCAGGAGGCTTCAGAGACCTATGCTGTCTTTGATATGCGACCCTGGCCTCCCCCAGGCTTGGGAGATACCACCCCCTGCCCTCAGGTCCATTTGTCTCCAGGTAATGTGGGAAAATTAGGTAGTCAGGAGGCGTGTTCACCATCAGACCAGTTCCATCCCTAAGGGGAGCTACCTGTAACGAAAAATAGAATTCCACCATCTTGGTTTTTGGCGAAATGAGGCTTACTGGGTCAGGGTTATGCCCACTTTCCACTGGATGTGGTCATATAGGGGGTGTAGTCACCCTAAAGGTAGGTAGCCCATTGGCTACTATCTGTCACTCCCCTTAACACCCCTAAATTGAGTATTTAGGTAGCACCCTCTGATGCCAGGAACTTAAATTCGACGGAGCCAGAAGAGGAGGACAAAGAAGAGCTGCGAGAACTGAAGACTTGCTGTGGACGTTTGGTGCCAAGCCCTGCCTTCCTGCACCAGTCTCGACAATCGTGACCAAGTGGCTTCTTCTGCAGTTGAGCATCTGCCAAGACCCCCGGTAGAGTGCCAGCCCTTAACAAATTGCCAGGAATCTCCCTTGGAGTACAGGAGCTACTGCCCTGCAGTCCGTAGGCACCGAAGAAGTCGAGCCCGGTTCATTGGGTTGCCGCTCCACGGCCGGCCCGATGCAATAGCCGCCCAGGAAGAGGTACCTGTGCTCCAGAAGGTCAGATCTGTCGTCCCACCGAGTGAGCCACAAAGCACCAATGCCCAGGGTACCATACCCCTTGCAGCAACCAAGGCCTGTGTAAGTCCAGTCGGGACTCTAACAGCACCGAGACAGAGTAGCCATTGAGGGACGTCAGCACTGCAAAGACACACTTCCAGAGTGGTCCAACTGTCCTGGTTTGTGTACCCTCAACCGGGTCCCAGCCTGGGTACCCAAAAATCAACTGTGCTTTCTTGCCACAAGGACCCTTGTGATCCGAGCGCCCCGACTTATTTTTCTAAATTGGTCTCTGATGTACTCTTGAGTGGGTGTCTCATTTATTGCCTCTGAGTAAAACAAATGCTTAGACCTACCCTCTGATTAGCCTAAACTGCTCGACCACAATACCAGAAAATAGAGAATTTAGTATTATCATTTTTGCCTCTGTAAACAAATAAGGGTTGCCTGGACTCGCTGCACAGTGAACCTCGTTTTGGTGCACTATTTAGAGAGCCAACTTCCTACATTGGTGGTTCAGCGTGGGATACAAGACTTTGCATTTGCTGAGAACACTTGGTCAATAGGTGATTCCACGAAGTAAATCCACAATGATGTGTTAGCAAATTTCGAAACATTCAAAAATAATTTTTTTATTCGAACCGGCAGGGCCTTTAGTTAAGTACCCCAGTCCAATTGCATTAGAAGTTAAAAAGTATCCTAGACAGTTAGCTCCATAAAAAATAAAAATAGTTGGATAGATTCTCTTCTTGAATTTCTACAAAGGTCTAAACTGATCTAATACCATGTCTGAGACATAGGGTACTAGCCAGGCGCTCAACCTGGGTCCCTACAAGAAACTTAAGTTAACTCTATTAACGACCTCTGTAAAGCATGGACCATGCCATTGTGTCTAAACCAACCAAGGCACATCTACAAACCTTGCTTGCTGAGCAAGATAGAGCCATGGCAAGGGAAGATAACCCTGAGTCAGGGGATGGCGATGTCAGTGAGGATGATGGGTCCTCAGATTCCCCTACTGGAAGTACTTCTGGTAGTACCCGAGATGAAACAGAAGAGGAAGACCCTGATCTTCAAAAGAATAGCCCTTGAGGCTAAACTCTTGGCCATAGAAAAGGAAAGGGCAGAGATGGGCCTAGGACCCATCTCTGGTGGCAGCAACATTTTAAATAGGGAGAAAGATGAAGCTGTTGACCTTAAAATCCCCAAAGTGATTGTCCTCAAATATGTAGTAGGTGATGACATCATAAAGTGGTTTACAGCCTTAGACATGGCTTGTAAGATGAGGAAACTCAGCCAGAAGTATTGGAACTCTCTGGGGAGGGGGAGGGAGGGGGCATGGCTTGGCGCCGATGTGATAGGACACACATTTGCGGTGCTCCCGGCTGAACAAAGCCATCCAGACCCATTGCACGAGATTACAGCTGGGCTCACCGCCAGAATTAGTGGGGGAGCACTGCCGGGTACCTCCCTGCATGGCTGGGGCTCAAAACAAACCAGCCCATCGCATTGCTGGAAGAACAAAAAGAGAGAGACACCCCGGCACATCTTGAGGCTGAGAGCCAAGATGGCGGCACACAGAGCCTGTCCGAGAGCCGACTGCAGAAAGCTGGTTCCACGGCTCCTGACTCCTATATCGAGGAATCCATAGATAGGTACACAAAGGTGGCGAGCACTGGCGGACCCCCTTTCTCTCTTGGTGGGGGCCCTGTCCCGGAGGAAGGCGCGGAGTCGAGGGGGCCTGGTACCTTGGAGGCATGAAGTGGTGGGGGACGATTAGTGGGCTTCCTGCCTGAGACACTGGAGCAGCCTGTTGCCTGGTGCTTCCCCTGCGGTGGCGGAGAATCGGACAGGGAACCTCTGGACTCTTCCCAACCCGCGCCCCAGCCAGAGCCTGCTACTGTTGCCGAGTGCAGTCGTGGGGGCCTAAAGGAAACGGCCTACCGGGTGATACTGCCTGGCCAGAGATGTGCGGGTGGCTGCATGGCTGGCCCCCAGGAGGAGAAGACATCAAAGGAGGCACTGGGGAGCCCAGTTGAGGATAGCTGGGGAGAGCGTGCTACCCACTTAGCTGGACCGGGCCGTCATCCTGTGGGCTCCCACGGTGGGACCTTGGGCCCACCGGCACTCTAACCTCACCAGGCGTGAGGGGCTGCGTTCCTACAAGGGCCACAGATAGACTTGCCTGCCGGGGAGAGGGGCCTGTGGATGCTGCCTTGGGTGGAGTTGCTGGGACCGGGTGCTTCTGGAGGCCTGAGAGTAAAGACGAGAGAAGGAGTAATGCCCTGGCGGGCTTTGGAGACTAGAGCAGATTCCGTCATACTCCTCCGCCCATCCACGGCTTGTCTAACTGCTGCACATCCCAAACGCTGCATAATAAACAACTGACTGCTGTGAGACTGGGCACATCATCCTGCTGCATTCCTAGGAGCCGCCCTCCATTTGAGGAGAGAGGGGTGACTTGGCCCTGGGCTTGGTCCTGGTGGTGGGCAAGGGAACAACTATACGTGAGGACTAGGACTTAGAGCCCTGCTCTACCTGTAACCCGCATGTCATGCGACAAACTTCAACCTGAACTGGCCTTTGTCTCTATCGGACAACCGAGGCGGCACACCCAGCAGCGGAGGCCAGGGTACTTGAGACCAACCAGATCAACTGGGGGCATCTAAACCAGGGGCCGGACTGGCGGCATCCACTGAAGGGGGTAGTGGGGTGGGCTAGAGCGACACAGAACCGTTATCAACCAAGTGTCTGAGGGTCATGCAGAGATGGGCTAAATTGCCAGAAAGAGACACCAATGATCATGGCCAGGCCCCGGATGCTGCATCTGGTTCATCAGCTGGAGCAGAGGGCCTATTGCTGGAGGGGTGCGGTGGTACAGCATTGGACACTATCCTACAGGCAATAACGGCAACACTAGAAGCACTGGAATGAAAAATTGAGACACTGATCAGGGTCTGCTCAGAGACAATAATAGGCGACTGGCTGAGAGAGTTGCCACCACGGAACGGACTTTGGAAGATATACACCCCAAGGTGACATCGATGAGGGGTGAGATGGCAGCAATGAGTAACAATCAATCAATCAATCACGGCATTTATAGAGCGCGCTACTCACCCGGGAGGGTCTCAAGGCGCTGGGGGAGGGGGTAAGTTACTGCTCGAACAGCCAGGTCTTGAGCTGCTTCCTGAAGGAGAGATGGTCCTGGGTTCGCGAAGGTGAGTTGGGAGGGAGTTCCAGGTCTTGGCTGCCAGGTAGGAGAAGGATCTTCCTCCGGCGGTGGTTCTGCGGATGCGTGGTACGGTGGCGAGGCGTGGCTGGTTGATCGTAGCTGGCGGGTGGGCGTGTAGAAGGTCATGCGGTTGTTGAGGTACTTTGGGCCCAGGTCGTGGAGGGCCTTGTGTGCGTGGGTGAGGAGTCTGAACGTGATTCTCTTGCTGACGGGGAGCCAGTGCAGGTCTTTCAGGTGTCCGGTGATGTGGCTGTGTCGGGGGATGTCCAGGATGAGTCGTGCGGAGGCGTTCTGGATGCGCTGGAGTCTTTTTGAAGTTTGGCTGTGGTTCCGGCGTAGAGGGTGTTCCCATAGTCCAGTCGGCTGGTGACAAATGCCTGGGTGACGGTCTTCCTGGTTTCAGTGGGGATCCATTTGAAGATCTTGCGGAGCATGCGCAGGGTGTTGAAGCACGAGGATGAGACGGCGTTGACTTGTCTGGTCATCGACAGGGAGGAGTCCAGGATGAAGCCCAGGTTGCGTGCGTGGTCCGTTGGCTTGGGCGCGGTGCCCAGGGCCGGGGGCCACCAGGAGTCGTCCCAGGCGGAGGGTGATGAGCCCAGGATGAGGACTTCCGTCTTGTCTGAGTTTAGTTTAAGGCGGCTGTTCCTCATCCAGTCAGTAACAGAGTCAAGGTGCTTGAATTGTGGGCAGAAGATGCAGAGAACAGGGCAAGGAGAAATAATCTGCGGATTATTGGCCTGCCTGAGCGCATGGAGAGCTGGAGCGTAGATATGACTGCTTTTTTTGAAGAATGGCTCCCAACAGAGATAGCACCTGAGAGATTGTCCCCATTCTTTGCAATAGAAAGAGGCCATCGGGTGCCCTCAAGACGCTCGCTGCCTGGGGCGGGTCCTCGACAATGGTCACCATGGTTCTGCATTTCAAGGACAGAGATCACATACTGACCCAAGACCGGATTAAAGGAGAAATCACTGTGGAGAACAAGAGAGTAATGAACTTTCCTGATTTCACAAAAGCAGTGCAGCAGCTGCAGCAGCAGCAGGCTTCTTTTACAGAATCCAAAAAACACCTCTGAAAACTGGGCATCGCATATGCCATCTTATTCCCTGCATGACTAAGAGTCAGTGATGAGGACTCTATGCATTTTTTCACCACCCCGCACCAGTTCTAGGACTGGATCGAGCAGCTCCCCTGACAGGAGAACGGACCTCCCCTGAACAGGCGGAGAATGGTCCAGTGTCACCGGCGACAAAAGGTGAAAAGTGGCGCAGGGCAATCCCGACGCGATCCCAGGCTCTGCTGGAACGCCTGCGAGCTGTGGAGGTCATTGGCTGCTATAAGAGGAACAGGATCCGCTCACCCCACCCGTCTGAGTTGGACGACGGTTGGTTGGAGCCTCGGACCATGACTCAATTTGCTCCTGTAACTTGGATGTTTCCCTCCTGCAGGTCGCCCCACAAACGGCAGATGAACGTATTTAAAATTATGGTGTGTGGAGAAGACAAACGGCACTGGCGGGAGGCTGGATGAATGCAAAATGTACCCTAAACAATAATATTGAAATTGGATGGCTGTAGTGAGACCGTCTTACTATTACTATAAATATAACCTTTATTCTTTCTCTTGATGGAGTGGGGCAAAGCCAGGGTACGCCTGACCGAAAGCACCCCCACAACCTTTACGTCATGCGTATGATACTTGAGCGAATGCTGACATGTTGTCTGCTAGTTTGGATGGGGGTGAGTTCACTTCTCATTCTGGGGATGGGGAGTTGGGTTGTTGTTGGTTATCCCTTAGGGGTAGTATGGTAGTCTATCCCCGCCTCCTTTACCCTGCCTACTACAAGATAGGTCGAAAACGCTGGTCCCCTCCTGACGCCCCTTCTGAGGGGGTTGACAATTGTCCGCTACCTCGTATTCCTGACATGGCTACCCCCTTAACCTATACATTTATTAGCTGGACATTAGGGGC
Organism: Calotriton arnoldi; assembly: GCA_963921515.1. Classification (NCBI taxonomy): domain Eukaryota; kingdom Metazoa; phylum Chordata; class Amphibia; order Caudata; family Salamandridae; genus Calotriton; species Calotriton arnoldi. The sequence goes on along the minus strand of CAWUFW010006699.1, from coordinate 1,079,661 downwards.
CTAAATAGCATGACAAAACTGTACAAAATTCCTGCATACCTGATGTGACGGGGGCCCAAATGGCAATACTTCAGGAGACCCACCTGACTGGCCCGGAGCGGGATGTGCTCCACAAGCATTGGACAGGAGAAATTTACGCCACAACATACTCTGCCTTTGCTTGGGAGGGGTCTTGATTTGGGTTCACCCCGGAATCCAATTTCAGAAAACAAGGGAAAATATTGATCCACATGTACGGTATGTCTTGATAACGGGTAGGTTGGCACTGCAGGACCTGCCTATTGTTGGGCTTTACGCCCCTAACACGGACCAAGGGGGATTCTTCACTAACATTTCCCGGGCACTGGCTATACACGTGACACATTCTGTTCTAATCGGGGGGGACTATAACAGTGTGACTGATCCTGCCCTGGATCGATCACACCCGCCCTTAGGTGACTCTCCGGTAGTGTGGGTAGCGCACACTTTAAAAGACTGGCAACAGATATGGGAACTAATAGACTCCTGGAGGAAACTACACCCGGCAGCTAGGTACTTCCCAACATGCATGATCTACATTTCTGGCTAGATGCATTTCTTTGCTCACCAGACGTGCATAAAACGGTGAGACATGCAGAATACCTCTGCCGCACGGTATCTGACCATAACCCGATACTACTATCACTAGACTTGCAAAGGGAACGACCTTCAATCCCGGATTGTCCCCTGCGGGTTGAGACTTTAGATGACCCAGTATTCCAGCATACAATAGGGGAGGCCATCAGGGACTACTTCATTGACATTACGCAGTCAATAGCATCCCCGATTATTATGTATCTGGTATAGGGGTGGGGGAAGTCGTGTGTCAACGCGGGCCCCCGGTCGTGGATGAACAGCAATTAAAAAGTGGTACTCACACGGAACCAAACAGGTCCGCAACCGCCCGCCCTTGCCAGACATCATGGGGCATGTATCAATAAAACTGATTTAGGACCATTAGTGTGGACCTTCTGATAACTGTGATATCACAAAATGCTAAAGTATTATACCACATATTGGGACATGGTGAATGCTCTCTTTATATATATTTGTGTGTGTGTGTGTCTAAGTCTGATAACTATTAATACCTGACGAATACTGTGGTCTACGAGTAGGGACACTCTGGTTTATAAGGATGTCTTACACCACATAATAATCTCTATGTTCATGGGCGTCCGCAGGGGGGGGCAAGTAGGGGCGCTTGCCTCCCCCTGGATCACCGGTGCGGGCCGTACTGGTGCCGTGGTGCTGGCACCATTCTTTTTTGTAACGCTGGCACGCCAGCAGCCCAGTGACACACTGGTCTGCTGGAGTGTTGTATGTTACCAAAAATAATGGCGCCCGCAGCACCGTCCGCAGGCCGTAACTAGAGAGTCATTCTAGTACGGGCTGCGGGCGGTGGGCACCATTTTGCGGAGGCTGCGCAGCGTCTTGTCTTTGGTAGCTGAGTGCTATGCTACTACCAATTAAATTTAGCATAGCGCTCAGCTACCAATGACAGACTGCTCCGGCCGGGGGACATTATTAGAGCCATCCAGACTGGATTCCAGAGGCTCAGGGACACTGTAGGCAGGCAAAGCAGCACTGTCATTGGGTAGCTGAGCGCTACCAATGACAGCTGCCTGCTGCATTGCCTGAGAAGGAAATCGAGAGCTGGACCAATCATGGTCCAACTCTGACCTGCCCCTGGCCCGCCCTAGCCCCCAGCAAGTTCACACTGCGCAGGCTCCTCTCCAGTCAGACGGAGAGAGAGTTCAGAGAGAGAAGCATTCTCTCCGTCCTGTGCAGCGTTGCAGAAGGCCTGGGTTTAATTTGAAATCAAGAAATTTATTAAGTAATTAATAATTACTTCGAGTTTTTGACAGCCTATATCATATAGGCTATATGTTTTAGTTTGTTTTCATTTTTAAAACGTGGGGGAAAACAGAAGGAGAGGAACTGAGGAAGGTAAAAATCAGGGCAGAAGCAGTCATAAAAATGGGGGAGGAAGCAGTAAAAAAGAAGGCAAAAGCAGAAAAAATGGGGTAAAGGCAGGCTAAAACAGTCAGAAGAATGAGGGAGACTAAGGAAAAAGCAGTAAAAAACCATAGCAAATGCAGGAGAAAGCACTCAGAAAAGTGTGGAGAGGAAGGAAAAAGCAGTAAAAATAAGGCAAAAGCATGAGAAAGTAATCAGAAAAATGGGGCAAATCACTTAATCTCGCCGTGCCTACAAAAATGAATGTGCCCTTGTTTAAAGTAACTGGTGCTTATGTAAAGCGCTCCAATATTTTGGGTAGTGTTGGTTGTTGGCGGCGCTATATAAAACTTCACTAAAAAGTAACTAGTGCTAATGTAAAGCGCTCCAATACCTTTGGGTGGTGTTGGTGGCGCTATATAAAACTGCACTAAAAAGTAACTGGTGCTTATGTAAAGCACTCAAATACCTCTGGGTGGTGTTGGTTGTTGGTGGCGCTATATAAAACTGCACTAAAAAGTAACTGGTGCTTATGTAAAGCGCTCAAATACCTCTGGGTGGTGTTGGTTGTTGGTGGCGCTATATAAAAGTTCACTAAAAAGAAACTGGTGGTGCTTATGTAAAGCGCTCCAATACCTTTGGGTGGTGTTGGCACTACATAAAACTGCGCAAAAAAATGTGAAAAATAGAGTCAGTGGAGGAGGAGATCTGTGCAACAGAGTTCAGCGAGGCAAGCAGCGACCAGCAGGAGGTGGACAGGCAGCCAAGTAAATGCGGGCAGCCATGGGGAGATTAAGTGATTTGCCTGTAATCACAAAATGTGGAACTGAGGCTGTGGCAAAAGCAGGAGAAAAACAGGGGAGAGGAAGGGAAAAGTATTAAAAAACAAGGCAAAAGCAGTCAGAAAAACTGGGTAAGGGGAATGACAGAGCAGAAAAAAATGAGGCAAAAGAAGGAGAAAGCAGTGGGTTTATATTTTGTGCCACCATGGGGACATTGGGGGTTATATGAATTATTATCTAGTGTGGTGGGGTTATGCCTAGTGATGTGGGATTATATCTGGTGAATGATGTGGATGCTATCCAGTGCCACTGCCAAGGCGCACTTAGCAAGTGCTGTGGGTTTAAAGCTGCTGGTGGTGCTGTGGCAAGTGTTTTGGGTGCAATCTGGTGCTGCTATGGCAACTGCTGTCCTCAAGGTGTGTAATCACGTGCAAGACCTTCTGACTGTGTTCCGTGATCACAGACAAAAGCAGAAGAGCAATTTAAGGACATTTTTACAAACGTTCAAACACTGGCAGAAAAACTGAACATCGAACTTTGTGTTCCCAGACAGTGTGGCCAGCAAGTATTTCGTTCTAATTTTGGGTCCTCTTCTGTGGAAGAATACTTTCGCCAGTCTATCTATGTGCCATACATGGACTCCATCATCGCATCATTAGAAAGCCGGTTTGGCAATGAAAACAAGAAAAATTTGAGTTTGTTCTCACTTTACCCAAAACATATGGCAAAAATGACACTTGAGCAATACAAATGCCATATTGCAAACATCAGAGAAATTTACGACATTGAAAACCTGGAAGCCGAAGCAGTCACATGGTTTCAGATCTGGTCAACGAAGGATGAGCATTTTGACAATGGATTTCTGGGTTTGCTAAACCACACAGATTTATTTCCATCAGTCCAGCAAGCAATTCTCATTGCTCTCACATTACCAGTGACCACTTGCACCGTGGAAAGGTCTTTCAGCACAATGAGAAGGGTGAAAACCTGGTTGAGATCGACAATGGCAGATGATCGCTTATCGGGTTTGTGCATGATGAGCATACATCGAGCAAAAATTGATGAAAACAAACAACAGCTGATTGACAAAGTAATTGATAAATTTGCACAAGACTACAGACGTTTACAGTTCCTTTTTCGAGATCAGTACACTAACCAGTGAACAAAAACTGTATAAAACTACTCCTCATTGAAAAATGTGACTGTTAAATTTCAGCAAGATTGTACATGTTTGCAGTTCCTGCAGCAGTTATCCAGGTTAAGTTTATATGTTTTATTTTCCAATTTGGAAGAGAACAGCTGTTATTTTATTTATGGTAATATATTTGATTTTATTTATTTTAATATATTTAAGTTAATACATTTCCAAAATAAATACATTTGTCATATATTTTAATTCTCATTCGTTTGTGCACGTTAACACCAAATGCAGACTGACTCTACATGTTTTTTTTTATAATGCAGTTATAGTGCCTTCACTGCCTTGATCATGTGTGTATGAATTGAATAATGTGGTGTATTCAATAGTGGTGACATAAAAACAGATTAGAAATTGCTAATCAGACAATGGCAGCTTGATCCTTCCATTAAGCCTTTGCATCAGGTTTGTAAACCCTTTGCATGCCTGTGCTTTTTCACTTTTGGCCAAGAGCCGCTCCTGTCTGCAGCTGAGCTCTGCTTTTTTCTTTGCCAACTGCTTGAAGGTGTGGATGATATCTACCAAAGGCCACAAAAGAAAGAGATGGCTGTGGCACAACAACCCTATGGTGTATGAGATCATATGCGGCCTGCTTCTTGCCCCCCATGGCTCCTCCTGCGCCCCAGTGTTTCTTGTGCCCCACCAGGCACACATCATGTCGGAGGATGTTGATGACGTTAACATTTAGCCCCCCCCTGGAAAAATTTCTGCGGACGCCCATGTCTATGTTGTTACTGTTTGTTACTTTTCTCTTCTCATCCTTTCTGGGTTGGACGACCATTTTAACTATGAACAAGTAGGTATGTCCCTTTTAGAGGGGGACCGCTCATAATGATTTAAGTGTGGGGTAGGCTTATTACCCTTCTGGTCCAGATCATTTCGAGACCACAGAGGCACGAAACATGTAGACCTGTCTTTAATTTCACTGATATACACTGAGCTACTTGGGTACATTATAACCCTTAAGTAGAACTAACCTATCCTAGTTTTTTTAACCTGGCAGAGGAGTCTATATATTAAAGGCTGATTTGACATCCTTTAGTCAGTTTTAACTCACTTCGTCGCACACATCACAACCACCCCACCTGGACACCCTCGCACTCATCAAACGGCAGTAAAACAAAAAAATCTCATCTACAGTGACCCTTAGGGGGACCCATAGGGCATTGCAGCACCGGCCTGACGAGGAGCACCCGCCCGATGATGAAGCATGACATCCCTAGGGGTGTGTGAGGGCAACAACAGACAGTCCTGATGACTGCCCTTAATGTCCTGCCTAGAACCAAGATATCTCTTTCTTGTCTCTTTCTTTCAGGAACAGTTACCCCCCATTTGATTTGATCCAGCAAGGATTGCCTGGACTCTCTGCACAGTGTACTTCATATCGGTACACTATCTAGAGAGGCAGCTTCCTACATTGCCATAAACACCAATTTGCAGACCTGGCAGGAGACAAACAAATCAATCTAGCAACAGCCAATTGGTGGCTTCCCACGACAAAATTAAGCAGAAGTGAAAGAAATAAGACGAGCACAGGAATAAAGTCCAAGTGCTGGCCATCAGCTTTCTAATTCTTACTTTTTTATGGCTAGAGAATGTTACTTTGCCTATTTAGTCACTTCCATGGCACCCTTTTTTACAAAGCTATAGTTTGGCCAACTCATATGCTTCCAAACATGTTGCCTAAACCTCTGTTTATGTCAAAGCCTATCAGACAGTGCAGCTGTCTGGTTTGCTAACAACATCTTGGGGACATTCGGAAAGCTTCCATAGGAATGTACTCTGCCCACTGCTTACCATTGGCTTTGTGTTTTGTAACACACATTTGCTTGCTTTCCATTTGCTGCCTTTGTTTTAGACTGGCCAGCTTGAGTGTGTCCCTTCTGTGGCCCATGCCCTATTTACTATATTCTTCCACCTGTACTCGCTTTCTGTGAACAGGCCTTTAAATCTTGTTCTTAACTTGTCACACTTTCTGTCCATTCAAAGACAGAGGTCAAATGTCAGGTTCTGTCTTCCACGGGAGCTTGGTGTTTATTTTTCTTTCTCTGGCTTCAAAGTGAGAGGATTTATGTGACAATTATGCTGGCTACTGTGAGTGTGCTGGAGGAAGGCTGTACGATATTATTATTTTTTCTAGCACACAACAAAATTTAAATGTCTGTAAATGAACTGTGCAGATATTTCAGAATATATCAGAATTGAGAAACACCAAATGAAGCACTTTTTGTAATTCTGAAGTGTGGTGGAAACAAATATTTTAAAACAAACAAAACAGGTCAATACACCAGGTGATGACATTTCCACACATTATCATTCGTGCGTTGTACACTTTTATCAGTTAAACTGTATGACTGCAAATGTAATGGTCATTTCAACTGAAAATGTGTTGTCTGTAATGGTAGTGCGCTACCACACCATGCATACTTCATTTTTCCCAACTCTACTCTGCACCCCTCCACACCTCTCTTCTCTGCACCACTCTACTCTATGCCAATGCACTCTACCCCACTCTACTATGCACCACTACACTCTTTGCCACTGCACTCTTCACCACTCCACTCTACTCTACGCCGATCCACTCTGCAACACTGCACTCTATGCTGCTGCACTTTACACCAAAGCACTCTATTCTGTACCACTGCACTCCACTCCTCGCTACTCTAATCTACTCTTTACCACTGCTCCCTATGCCACTGCACTCTACCCTGCACTACTGCACTCTACTCTATGCCACTTCACTCTGCTCTGAAACAATCTACTCTACGCCACTGCGCTCAGCACCAATCCACGCCACCGAAATCTAAGGCTGCCCCACTCTACTCTTCACCACTCTACCCACGCCACTATACTCTAACCACTGCACTCTACATTACCTTACTCAAAACCAATGCACTCTGCGTCACTGCACTCTACACCATGGCACTCTATTCCACTCTGTGCCATTCCTCTCTACGCCCTATACGACTCTAAGCCACTCTAATCTACGCCGCTGTACTCTACGCCAATGCACTCTATGCCACTTTACTCAAAACTAATTCATTCTACGCCACTGCACTCGACACCAATCTACTCTGTACCACTTCACTGTATGCCACTATACTCTACACCATTGCACTTTAAGTCACTGAACTCTACGCCACTCTATTCTACTCTGCACCACTTTTCTGTACGCCACTTTACTCTGCACCACTCTACTCTACGCCACTGAACTCTACAACACTGCACTTTCCACCACGGAACTCTACGTCACTCTACTCTGGCCCACTCTACCCTATCCCATTCTACGCCAATCTACTATGCACCACTGCACTCTACGCCACTTCAGTCTATGCCTCTCTACTCTACACTTCTCCTCTATGCCGATGCACTATACCCCACTCAATGCACCACTGCACTCTATGCCACTCTACTATGCAACACGGCACTCTCTACCAATGCACTCTACTCTGAACCACTCCACTCTATGCCAGTGCACTCTACGCCACTACACTATGCCACTTTACTCAAAAACAATGCGCTCTACACCAACTGCTCTGCACCACTGCACTCCATGCCACTATACTCTACTCTGCAACACTCTACACTACTCTGTTCTACTGTGCACCACTATACAATTCGCAGCCAAACACCTCCACACTCTCCTCTATTAACCAAATACCCACGTTAGATCTAAATGAGAGACTAAGTATTATGGAAAATCAACTTGAGAAAGTATTGCTGGGTGTCAACAAAATCCTAATGAACCTCAAAACTTCCCCTAACTATGCTAATTGCTCACTACTCTCCCCCTCCTGCAACATCAGATGACCCCTTCAGCCATCTGAAACACAGCCAAAGAGCTGGATTACAACTCCTCTCAACAACCGAGCTCACAGACTGAAACAATCAAGCCCCAGGATGCCCCACAATGAGGCGACAGAGCTAGCCAAAACTTATAACATGACGCCAACCAGAAAAAAATAACCCACCTCCAAGATTCAGGTGATCACTGGTATTGGGAGAAACTTCATACCATCTAGGAAAACGGCAAGAACACCAGCACACCACACGGATATCCCCAGGGCACTCCCCTCTCAGAAGCATAACACCACTAGAAATATCAACTGCTTGCTCATAAACTGTAGATCCGCTTTCAAACATGCAACTGAACTGGCTGAAGCCATCCTCAACTAGACATCGATATTGCATCCATCACAGAAACTTGGCTTAATGAATCATCTTACCCGATCCATGACCTAATAGTTCCTCATGGGTTCTCAATCACGAAAGACAAAGGATCAATGAGGCGGTGGCCTAGCCATAATCCACAAGAATACCATTACGATGATGGAAACTGTCACGTCCACCTACAGCACTTTTGAATATCTTAGCACTACTATAATGTGAAAAACAACAAATTGCCACCTCCTCTACCACCCTCCTGGCAACACTCGCCCCTTCCACGAACACCTATCACAGCTGGTAACTCACTGCTCACTCTCCAATGCCAATAACATAATCGTAGGTGACTTCAACCTCCATTGGAATGATGAGAAAAAGTCACTAATCCAATCCTTAAAAGAACTCTTACTCAACAACAACCTTACCCAACACTGCAAAGAACAAACCCATACCAGAGGATCGACCTGTGACGTTATTATAGCTCAGGACAGGGTGATAACCATTAATAACATCCTCCCAGTCGACTGGTCGGACCACCACACCATCCATTTCCACTTGAACCAGGCAGAGCCACACACCATCCATACTAAGAAAGCTCTCCAGTGGACTAGAAACATAAGCCAAATTCCCCTAGCTGCTCTGGAAGGAAGAATGATTTGTCTACTCCCCCAATGACAGATAACCTCTCAACGAATGAACTCACAGCCCACTTTAACTCTACGATGTCAGTCGTCCTAGATCAAGTAGCCTCTCTGAAACTAAAAAGGATTAGAGACACACCCTTGAGGTCCTGTTTTAACAAAGACCTCAATACAGAAACAAGTTAACATAGAGCTGCAGAAAGTCTTCCCTTCCTGGCTAAAATTCTTGAGAAATGTGTCCTACTCCAACTCAACCAGCACAACATCAACAATCTCCTGTACTCACACCAATCGGTCTTTAGAAAGGGTTGTAGCACAGAAACAGCTATACTAAATATAGCGGATGACATCCACAAATCTCTGGATGCTGGTCGATGCTGCCTGCTCATCCTCCTAGACCTACCAGCGGCTTTCGACGCTGTACACCATAAGCTTCTTCTAAACACACTCAAGCAACGGATTGGAACGGTCGGCCTGGTTCTGCAATGGTTCACAACCATTCTTCACAACCGCTCTCAACAAATAAAAATAATCAACGCAACTTAAGATACCTCTGCTATAACCAGAGGTGTTCCCCAGGGTTCAGTTCTCTCACCTACACTCTTCAATATCTACATGGCACCCCTCACTAACAATCAAACAAGCAAACATCCCCTTCCACCTCTTTGCGACCAACATCCAGCTTTACCTGGTAATATTCTCTCAAGAGGACATACGACGACTGAAGATACACTAGCAAAAATCCAAAACTGGCTATCACACAACCACTTGAAACTCAGCCAAGAAAAGACAGAAATTCTTCTCCTCTCCAACAACGGACAGACTCCACAGGTCCAAGAGTGACTAAAGCTTATCAACCCTCTCAACTGCAACCTATCCATGGCTGGTTCTGCCAAATCGCTGGGGATCACACTGGACCCAAGCCTTAACATGAGTTCACATATAAAGAATACAGCGAGAAGTGCCTCCTACAACCTAAAACTCCTTAATAAAATCAAGCCTTTCCTCCCTCCGAATGACCTCAAAACATCAGCAGCACAAGCGCTGGTTCTGTTCAGGCTAGACTACGGAAATCTGCTACCCTCACAGGCACAGCGAAGTCCCACTTAGCCCCCCTGAGAACCACTCTAAATGCACCAGCAAGGATGGTCACCGGAGCCAAAAGGCACGATCACATCTCCCCCTCCCTGGAAGATCTTAAGTGGCTTCCAATTGAAGCTCGCTGCCACTTCAAAACTGCCTGTCTCACCCACAAAGTCCCTCACACTGGTAAACCAACATACCTGGCAGCCAAACTCACCAAGGCAGGCAAGTCGAGAAATCTGAGAAGCACCAACACCCTACTTCTCATACCCCCAAAGAAACACAAAAAGCCCTGGCTTGCTCCTTCTCGGGCAATGCCCCCAAAATCTGGAACTCCCTACCAGCAGATCTCAGGACCAACCCCTCCTTCATGATCTTTAAGAGACAACTAAAGAATCTCCTCCTCAATCGCCTCCGTAACCCTCTGGACAGTAAATCACGGCGCTTTTTAACAATCTCCGCCCTGCTCAAGGTACAGATTGATGCATTCCTCTTACCACCAATCCAGTTGTAACGCTCAACTCTGTTATTTACTTCTGTCTGATATTATGGCCTGTGTAAATGTTGTAAAGCACTCTGATACCCTCGGGTCTTGCCAGTGCTATATAAAACTCTCTAAATAAATAAACTGTCAAAAGGCCATCAATGCGTTCTTCACCCCATAGATGTTATAGAAACAAGATTATCAACAGAGAGGATATTATCTGGATATCTCCGTGTAAGAGCAAAAGTAGACTAAGGCATAGGTGTGCACAGGCAAGGACGATGAATAAGACTTCTACCTGTGCCCGAGTCACAGTATAACAGCAACAGTTGGTAATTAAGTTCATAAGACACATGGTCTATTCAGCGCACAGACTCTCCAGTTGGGAAGAGATATTCACCCCTGGCCTGCTCATGGCAGGCCGCACAAGGAGGAAGGGGGATATGACTTGCTGATCATTGGGGCCTCACTGGGTGGGAGGGTCTGTTCACTCCTGGCCCGCTCATGGCAGGGCCGCACAAAGAGGGAGGGGGGCATGACTTGCTGATCACTGGGGCCTCACTGGGTGGGAGGGTCTGTTCACTCCTGGGCCGCTCATGGCAGGGCCGCACAAAGAGGGAGGGGGGCGTGACTTGCTGATCACAAGGCCTCGCAGAGTGGAAAGAGCGATTCACTCCTGGCCCCCTCATGGCAGGGCGCATAAGGAGGGAGGGGGACATGACTTGCTAATCACAGGGCCTCGCTGGGTGGGAGGGGCTGTTCACTCCCAGCCCGCTCATGGCAGGGCTGCACAAAGAGGAAGGGGCACATGACTTGCTGATCACAGGGCCTCGCAGGGTGGGAGGGTTGGGAGCAAGAAAATGCAGTCTCAGTAGCCAGAGCAGGGATATCTCAGTGGGTTGGAGCGATAGGGATGATATACAAACACATGGCCAATAATTTTCCCACTGTGATCTAAAAAGCAGATGTAACTCATGAACAAGGGGCTTTCCTCAACCTTTCACAGCTTTGTGATGAATGGGAAATACTTGTAATTCACCATAGTCTTGGTCAATGCGCCTTTCTTTGACTTCATTACCAAACTGGTAACAACAAATGGAAGCTGGCTCTTCTTTATTCAAACAAACAGGAGTGTTAAGAAAAGAACATGTGCGTAACAAGTTTACAATATTTTTGCAAAAAGTAAAGAAATTAAGAGTTTCAACTATAACAAAAATTTATTTTGTCAGTCCAGGACTAACGTGGCACAATTTACTTTCCTCTACAGGTTAGAGTCTTATGCCAGAGGTTGGTCAGAGACATTTATAGTAACTAATAAAGTAAGGAAATTACGCAGTTCATCCACTCTGTGACTTAAGTAAACTCTGGGTTAGGCTTTGGTGGAGTCAGTGGTGGTGATGGCAGTGATTGGTGAGTTCTGGCGACGGCTGTGGTGGGTCAGTGGCAGGTCAGTGCTGGTGGGAGCAGCAGTAGCTGGGGCCAAGACGCATTAGACTTTGGTGAGTCAGTGCAGGTGGTGGCTTGGGGGAATGAGCATAAGCCTGTGGTACAACTGATAGTGTGTGTTCGTGGTAACAGTTTAGTGGGGCAATCTGCTGGCCATCTGTTCTGCGACGTACGCCATCTGCTGCATTTAGGAATAGGCAGGTTACAAGGTTGTTCCTCTGTCCTATGCTGCTAGATCACCTATTTTCCTGCACTTGGCTATATTTAAGGGGTTATGACCCTGTGTGTGAGAAGTTGGAGGTATCAGGTTCATTAAGTGAAAATAGAAGTTGTGTACATTATTTATTAATTTATGCACTCTACGCCACTGCAGTCTACGCCACTCTACTCTGCACCACTGCGCTCTACGCCCCTCTACACCACTGCACTCCACTGCACTCAAAACCAAAGCACTCTTCACCAACTACTCTGCACCACTGCACTCTACACCACTATACTCTACGCTACTCTGTTCTACTGTGCACCACTGTAGTCTATGCCAGTGCTCTCTACACCACTCTACTCTGCACTACTCTATGCCACTGTGCTCTACGCCAATCTTCTCTAAACCACTGCACTCTACACCACTTTACTTACAACCAATGCACTCTACAACAACTATTCTGCACCACTGCACTTTACACCACTATACTCTACAAAACTCTACGCCACTGCACTCTACGCTACTCTATTGTACTGTGCACCACTGTACTCTAAGCCACTGCTCTCTACACCACTGCACTCTACGCTACTCTATTGTACTGTGCACCACTGTACTCTAAGCCACTGCTCTCTACACCACTGCCCTCTACTCAGCATCGCTCAACTCTACTGCACTCTACTCTGCATCACTCCACTCTATGCCACTGCTCTCTACACCACTCTACTCTGCACTTCTGCAATTTATCCTGCACTACTCTACGCTACTTCACTCTGCTCTGAAACAATACACTCTACGCCACTCTAATCTGCGCCACTACATCATAGGCCATTGCACGTCTCTTGTTCGTCTTTTAAACTGACTGAAATAAGTGCATGTCCTACGATGTCAATAAAATCAATCAATTATAGGATGTAAATCTACATACACATCGTTGAATAGAGGAGGGAAAATCTACACAAGAAATGTGTGTGGAGTGAGAAATCACTCTACATTTGTGTCTGGGACAGAGGGAAAGCTGGTCACTCGTGCAAAGTGTTGAAGAGTTCCCAGGAGGTGATAGACACTTAGAGAGGGTCACCCTCTACAACAGGGGTCCCAAAACTTTTGTGTAATAAGAGCAACTTTTGTCCAATGGAAATCCTCACAAGCTACTAATATTAATAGTGTTGTAATAGTGACCGTAACTGACAAGATTATATTAGTGCCCACCATATACAAGATTACCATCAGTGATCTTCTCACGTCATCAGGCACTGTTGCTAACATTAATATAGAAAATGCTTTGTCAATGTGGAATGCCTCTCCATGGTAATACATACCAGCTATAGCTGCAGTGGCCCTGGCGCCAAAGTAATATTAATAGTAATAAGGCTCCCCTATACTGGGGGCATGGCTTGACAGCCCACAATGGCAAACGTGTGAGCTTGAAGCTCCGCATCAGCCTGCTACTTATCCTGCTGAATCCAGTACTATTCCAGCCCACGGCAGGCGACAAGTGCATCCGGGGGCATAAGAAGAGCCACAGGATGCCGGAGCCATCCTCTCGAACACGGAGAGGCTGAATTGATTGGGACCCGCAGTCTTGACGGCCAGACCTGCTCTCTGAAAATGGCGACGCCACGCCTTGGCTTGGAGGAACAGGAGTAGCCCTAGGCTTTCACACAACGTGGGACTGGAATATCCCTGAGACCTTGGAGGCAACCCGGTTCCAAGTATGGGTTGGTTGACCCCGTGAGCGGAGGGGCTGCACCACCATATTGTGAGGCCCACAGAGAGGTGTTATGCCAGAAGAACCTGCGACTGGCGCGGTGCGGGGAGGTGAACATGTGGCGTCCACCACAGCGGCCCTCAGCCAACCTGCGGCTGTGGGTTTCGGAAGTGGACGAGCCTTCGCTGAGGAAGTGGAGCCAGAGTGACCGACATGGGGGAGTGTTGACCAAGCTGGCTTTTAGGGAGGTAGGAGCAGCCTGGGCAGCCCCCCAGCGGAGACGAAGAGAGCTCGGGCCTAGATCGAGGCCCGGTGCGGAGCACTCTGTGGCAGGGTACGCCCCCCACACTCCCAACATACCTCGCTCCTACTGTCTTGAGTGGAGGCACACAGCTGCAGAAGAAACGGGACAGCGGTGCCTTGGCTGAGTAAGAGACCCGGTCCTGGGCTCTGGGAGAGTCGCAGTGAGTGACGGTGCCCTTTCAGCACGACGGCGGACACTCGGGGCCTGAGTCGGGGCCCGGTGAGCGGTGGGGGAGGTCTGTGTGGCTGGAATTTGCTGTCTCCCTGCGGGTTGGACTCTGTCCTGCACGGGATCTTGGCCTCGCCCTAAATCGGCAGTGTGAGTGGGGGTGGCGCCCGCATTGAAGATGTTATATCTGACTTGGCCTGTGGCACAAGCCACCGGAGTAATGGTAAATAACACTAGTGGAGCCATCTCCTCCTAGCCCAGTGAATACCGGACACCCCGGCGGACCAGTGACAGTGTGTTAACTGGGGGCTGAAGAGACCCCATAGGAATATAGAGCAGGGGTGACCCACCTGGAGGGCGGCAGCTACTCGAAACCCTGATTGGGGTTTGGTGTGGGCAGGCCTTTTCTCCCCTTGCGTGGGGTTATGGGCGGCCACTCTGGCACGGACGTGGGCCTCTGATAGAGGCTGATATGATAAGGATCGACTGGCTTGGAGCGGAGAGCACAGCAGTCTCAGGTTGGATGTCTCCTGGGGGCCCCCTCCTCCTCGCCTCCTTATTACATTGCAATACTCGACGGTTGAGTGAAGGAGTCTGATCTATGAGCAGACCTTGGGCTTACTGCGGAGAACGACACACCTGCGTGGTTGATACATGCGCTATGGACAGAGTAGGAAATTGAGGCGGGACGGGGTCATATCAGAGATTTAATACCTACACTGATACCCCGGGGACCTCCCCCAACTATTGGAAAGCTATAGCAGGGAGCGACTCACCGACACAGCAGGGGTGGCAACAGGATCTGGTGCAGTATCAAGGGTGGAAATGGGCAAGTCCAGAGCGAATTTGGCGGGGGTACCCCAAGAACATGAGGATGATCTCCCGGAGCAACGTCAGGAGAACGTGAGACCCACGGTCCCAGAAGACCCAGTGCAGCAACAGCTGGCTAGAATCTTAGAGGCCTTAGCCGATACTAAAGCCACACTACATCAGGACATTAGTACTGTATCGGTAGGGATAGGGTTTCTTAGAGCTGAACACCACAAGTTATCTGAAAGGGTAAAAACAGCGGAGTCATGGATAGCTGAACTTAACCCCGCACAAAAAGGAGACAGGGTCTGTACACTTGAGCGCAGAGCTGAAGGTGCGGCGGGCCGCAATAGGAGAAACAACATTCGGGTGGTGGGCTTGCCTGAAGAAGTGGAAGGCAGAGACATGATTGCTTACCTTGAACTCTGGCTCCGCACAGTGGTTGCACCGGAGGGCCTATCATCCTTCTACACACTTGAAAGAGCCCACCGAGTTCCGGACGGTCCATCAGCTCCAGGCCACCCCTGCGCCCATTTGTGGCTAGGCTCTTGCACTTTAAGGACAGAGACATATTACTGCATAAAGCACGATCAGAAGGCCCCTTCATGGTAGATAACAGTAAGGTCTGTACTATACCTTGGAGGTTCAAAGGAAACGAGCTTCTTTTCTCGAAGTGAAGAAAGTCCTGCAAGAGGAAGGCCTTCAGTAGTCTTTAATGTTCCGTGCATGCAAATGGATAAAAACTTACAAAGCTGAGGGACCCTCTGCAAGGTTAGGATCCTCTGGGGTGCTTCGAGAGGGAGGGCCCAGGAAGAGATCCAGGAGACGACCCAAACAGGGCCCACTGAAGAAGTCAAGTCCATCTCAGACTGAGAGGGAGAAAGCCGCGGCCCTTCAGGCAGTGGCCGAGATCATGCATGATACAGATGCCCTTTCGGAGGCCGGCTCCCGCTCTATGAGGGGGAAAGGGGGGGTCAGACTCAGATATGTCCTGAGAAAGTAGCATTGTCCTGCCTACAGTCACCCCGTGGTCTGCAGAAACTGAAACTGGTACGTCAAAATGCAATACCTGGGTCCCCCAGGGTTGGGTTGTACTTCATCAGCCTGCTCTGGGGTCTGCCTGGGCTGGTTCAAGAACTGGGCCAATGCGACCAGGGTACAGGACTGTTTCATCTCAAAATGGCTTAATTCCCTGGTTGGTTCAGGTCCTATATGGAATTTGATGGTTTGGACGGCTGGCCATTGCCGGAATGCTCTGGGATTTGGAGTTTGTTTTATAGTTTATTTTGTTTTCTATGCAGGAATGGGAGAATATTTACTGTTTGGGGATGTGCCCAGCAAGGAGGCAGGAGCCGGTGGAACTTTGAACTTTACCACTAGATATGGTACCTACACCCTATACACTGAAGTTCTTAACGTGGAACATTAAAGGCTTGGGCTCGATGAGTAAAAGGCACAACATATTCAGTTACTTGAAAAGGCGGGGCATACAGGTACCTCTACTGCAGGAAACACCTCTTCTGCAAGGTGAGGTAGAGAACTCGCATAGAAGGTGGAGAGGACAGATCTATGCGACCTGTTATTCAGCTTACGCTTGGGGTGTTTTAATCTGGGTACGGCCAGGGGTCCCCTTAGAAGTATCAAGTAGCTTGATCGATAAAGAGGGAAGATATGTGTTGCTTACTGGGAAACTATATGGTCGAGATATTGTAATCGGTAGTATATACGCCCCCAACCAAGATCAAATGTCCTTCCTGCACGACCTCTCAGCCCGATTGGTTGGCCTCACTATCGGAACCTTGGTACTTGGTAGGGACTTTAACAGTGTAGCAGACATGGTGTTAGACCATTCATATCCCCCTCTCCCTGGGGCCCAAACCCATCGCACAACAGCAGGGTTCCGGGACTGGAGGGAGCACTAGGGGCTAGAAGATATTTGAAGGGCGTAACACGCAGGAGATTATTCCTTTTTCTCCCCTATGCATCAGTTGTACACAAGACTAGATGCCTTTCTTGTGTTCCCCAGACTTTAGCGGGTCCGTCACTCACACTGAATACTTGGGGCGCACTTTTTCAGATCAAAGCCCATTACTAATGACCTATCAACCCTCGGGGACGCGCCCCCGATACCCCTATGGAAGCTCAACCCCATGATGCTGGAAGATGTCCCCTTCAGGGAGCTCCTGGGCGCTTGTATTGAATCCTTCTTCGACACGAATGCCCACCCAGCCTCTACGGTGCTGGTGGAGCAGGAGGCATTTAAGGTAGTAGTTCGGGGACACTGCTTGGGTCACTCAGTCGGGGTACTGAGAGAACTCCATAAAGAGTTGGAGGAACAATTGCGCAAACTGGATAATATGCAGGGTACTGATGCTACAGCCTGGATACACCTGCAGGAATCGCAAACCCTGTATAATGAAGCGCTAGACCGGCTACGCTGCCACGATTATAAGGGACACCTCACTAAGGTGCAGGAAGAAGAAGAGAATGCCGGCCGCCTCCTTGCGTGGCTAGTCAAACCGGAATCGCGAGGGACCCCGATCACACATGTTTGCTCGGAGGCAGACACATCCATATATGACCTAGGAGCAATCAACGCCTTATTTCGGGAATACTATGAGGCGTTATATAGGGCTCCTCCTCCAACTACACAGACGGAAATGAGAGACTTCTTAATGCCCCTAAAGCTTGAAGCATTAGATAGACAAGCCCAAGAGTAGTTGGGAGGCCCAGTGACAATACAAGAGATTCGCCAGGCCATCACCACCATGGCCACAGGTAAAACACCGGGGCCAGATGGACTCCCCGTCAAATTTTATTTAGCTTACGCCTCTAAATTGGCACCCAGCCTGGTGACCCTCCGCACCGAGTCTCTGAAACTCTGAGGGCCCCTGAATCAACGCAGAATGCGCTAGTGATCCCGCTCCCCAAAACAACAGTCTCGGGAGCCCGAGTAGTAGATTATAGACCTCTATCCATGCTTAACATGGATTTTAAGATCCTTAGTAAGGTTCTGCACTCCAACTGCTCCCTTATATGCGAACCCTCGTACACACTGACCAAAACGGGTTTATTCCATCTCGGAACACCTCCTTCAATCTGCGTAGACTCTACTCTGTATTGTACCAAACTGAGGCGAGATCGCTTACACAAGCGGCTATTTTATCAATACACCTGGAAAAGGCCTTTGATATAGTAAACTAGGATTATTTATTTGAGACCATGGGGTGTATGGGTCTTGGAGAGGGGTGGATTAAATAGGTGAGAATCGTATACACGCCCTACGGCGAGAGTCAAAATGGGCAAAACAATATCCGCTCAATATCGAATTTCCTGTGGCACCCGACAGGGATGCCCCTCTGTCGCCCCTACTATTTGCCCTAACAATGCAGCCAATACTTGACGAATTTTGTGTCTGGCTCTGACAAGGCCATGGACTTTATGGGACGATTCGCGCACCTGTTGAGACTACAGGTTAACAAGAATAAAACCTATTTGTTCCCTGTGTCAGAAGCTCTACCTAGACCCCCCCAGTTACCCGCAGATCTTAACTGGGATCCTACTACATTTAAATATTTGGGAGTCCATGTTTTCCACTTGCTGGATGATCTAAGAGAGAGTAACCTTGAAAGAGCTCTTCACTCCCTTAGTTCCTGCGTATCCTTTTGGAGCTCCCTGCGACTACCAGTCATGGCAAGAATCTCCCTGACTAAAAAGGTCATGTTACCCCATCTATAATACTTCTTCGTTAATCCCCCGATCGTGATGCCGGTAGAATGGTTTAGGCAACTGGATTCCCTACTACGAGACCTTATCTGGGGAGACGGGCAACAGAGGGTCTAGCTGAAAACATTGCAACGCCCAATCGTGGAACAGGGCCTCGGAGTGCCAGATTTTGAATTTTATCAGTTAGCCTCACAGTTGCAGTGGTTGGCACAATGGCTAGAGGGAGTAAATACAGAGGGAACATTCCTGACGGAGCCTAATGCACGCCCCAGTCTATTACTGGCCAAGGTGCTTGACTCTACAGTGGTAACCACTTATCGGTCACTCTTAAAAACCACAGCTCAGCAACGTTGGAAGCGATGCATGTCACCAGTACTGCCACTGGTCGGCTTGCCCCATGGAGAGCCTCAGTCGATATTTACATCTGAACAAATGCTAACCTGGGCAGGGGCGGGGTTGGAGACAGTGGGAGACTGCTACCAAGAGAGTGTCATAGTCCCTTTTGAGGAACTAGTAGAAAACTGTGGTCTCCACCTGGATAGTTCCTGCTATATGAAGCCTTAGTCCGCACCTTTGGTAAATTATGGGGGAAAGGTCGGGAAGAACCGGAGACACACATAATATTACATGCATTGCTTACATTAGGTGCCAGGTGAAATGGTTTTATGCAGCCCTAATCGAGGCACCTCTTACACCACTGCGCGCACTCAGGGGACGATGAGAACAAGCCTTAAACAGAGAACTCACTGATCCAAAATGTTGAAAGGTATTAGCATCACCCAAGAAGATATCTCACAACACCAGACTGAAATACACACAGTTCAATTATATACACATGACCTATATGAATCCCCACCGTCTACAGATTGCATATGGAGGGGAAATACGTAATTGCCCGAGGTGTATCTACGAGGATGCAGACTTCATACATATGACTTGGGGCTGCACCGCACTGCGCCCATTTTGGGATGAGGATAAATGACGCACTGGGACGTACACCGAGCGTCTCCATTGAGGTATGCTTATTAGGACTTTTTCCCTACCCACCAAAACAGAAAGTGGGGAATGAATTCATAGACCTGGCCATGGCCTTAGCAAAAAGGCGGATAGCAATGTCCTGGAAACCCATCACTGGGCCACGGATAGACACCTGGAAAAGGGACGTGACTAATTGGGCCGGGGCTGAGAGTAGAGCTTTAATCAGGGAGGAGGCGAAGGGACCAAGACCCCGCCCCATAGCTGACCAGTGGAAGGAATTGCTAATTATTTGGGAACATCCAACGCAGAGGACGAGAGGAGTAGGGAAGCGGAAGTGCCAGACTGAATAACTATAGCCAGATTGAGGATACAAATGTTTATGCCTCCACTGACATAAACGTGCAGAACATAATAGCTAACATATCGGACTCGTCCCAGGTTACAGTACTGGATGAGGACCCCCATGGCAACACCCTGCTAGAGCATCAAACACCCCCCTAGACTCGCCGCAAGACCCTAATACATCTGACCTCCTGCAGAGATAAGTTCTACATTTAGTATTTTTACCTTTTAGTTTTCCTTCATATTGTTATATAAATTACAGATTACTGAATATAGAAGGCATTCTACAACTTCCCTGATAGAAACGTTAGAATCATCTTTAATAAGGACATAGCTATATACATATTATAATACACATAGTGGGGTCATGCAAAAAGTGAGAGAAGACGACGTAATGATGCAGAATGAAACAACCAATCCAAGGGTTATATTATGCAAGATGTATACTGTAATTTATAAAATGTTTGTTTATTGTATGCATATGTGTAACCAAGAGAAATGGCAATAAAAATATGCTTTTAAAAAAAAAAGTCTATCCTATACTCCATTACTTATCACTCAATTATCTAGCTGTATATATAGTTTGGAAATTCAACCATTTTTCTTCAAACATCAGGTTAGGAGTTCTAAAAATACACACATTTTCCTCTCAAATACGTGCTTTTAATTTTCGATATACAGATATTAATTCAACCAAGCAAAAGTGTTTAATTTTGTAGAATGGGCTGCTCACAGGAGAGCTACTTTCAGGTAGTTGGGGAGCTACCAGGAGCTCGCAATCTACTCGTTGGAGGAGCCTGCTAGGGTAAGGGGGATTTTGGGTTTATGGGGTGGGTAAGTGTATGGGGTGTTTTTAGGGATTAGGGGTGGTAAGGGTGTTTTGGGGGTTTCAGGGTGGTAAGGGAACTGGTGGTAAGGGTCTTTTTAGGGTTATGGGATGGGTAAGGGCATTGGGTGGTAGGGGTGATTTTAGGGTTTAGGAGTGGGCATATGAATTGGGTAGTAAGGTTGTTTTTAGGGTTTAAGGGTGGGTAAGAGAATTGGGAGGCAAAGGTGTTTTTAGGATTTAGAGGTGGGTAAGGGAATAGGGTGGTAATGTTTAAAAAAGGGGGGTGCCCCCCCAAACAATGTTTATGCTTATAATAATTAAATAAAAGGGGGGGATTGTGGAGGGTTAACCTCAATAAAAAACATAGGTTTTGTGTGTATATAAAATTCAGCAGTTAGTTACCTGAGCTAACTATAACTTACACCCCTGCAATGCACTGCTTTTGACCTCACATATTACATCACTCATGACAGTCAGCTGCCGACTCAGGAGCGGGGCTCCGGGTTCAAGTCTTGGCATAGGCGCAACATCCTGTGATTCTGGGCAAATCATTTAATTACCCCACGCCAATGGACAGCGCCTGGATACTCTCACGGGTGATAAGCCACGCTATATAAATCTACAAACATACACACTGATGACATCACTGATGACATCTCAAATGGCATCACTGATGACATAACTGATGACATCATCTAGAGAGTGTAAGTATTTTCTAAGAGTTTATGATTGTTAAACATACTAACCTACTACAAAAGTTACATTTGTATACTAGGTGCACTACTACTGAGTGATACTACTCCTAACATATATTATGTGAGTGGCTGTGTGACAGTATGTATCCTTGTGTGTATGGGTGTGTGAGTGACTGTAAGGGTGTATAAGTGGCTGTGTGAGTAGTTGTGTGGGTGAGTGAGTTGCTGTGTGAGTGGCTGTATTGCTGAATGAGTGGGTGTGTCAGTGGCTGAATTGGTGAGTGAGTGGCTCTATGGTGTGAGTGGCTCTATGGTATGTAGTGACTGTATTGGTGAGTGAGTGGGTGTCTGAATGACTGCAAGAGTGAGTGACTGCTTGTGTAGGTGGCTGTATGGGTGAGTGAGTAGCTGTTTGAGTGGGTGTTTGGTTAAGTGAGTTGATGTGTGAGTGGCTGTTTTGGAGAGTGTCAGTGTGAATGGCTGTATGGGTGAGTGAGCTGATGTGCAAGTGCTTGTATGGATGTGTGAATGGGTATGTAAGTGGGTGTGTGAGTGCTTGTATGTGTGAATGAGTGGCTGTGTTCAGAGGCTGTATGGGTGAGTGAGTGACTAGGTAAATAAGTCAGTGCATGAGTAGGTGTATGGGTGAGTGTGTGGATTTGTGATTGGCTGTACTAGTGAGTGACCGGTTGAATGAGTGGCTGTATGGGTAAGTGAATGCTTGTGCGAGTGGCTGTACAAGTGAGTGAGGGGGTGTGTGAGTGGCTCTATGGAGGAGTGAGTGGGTGTGTGAGTACTGGTATGGTTCTGTGAATGGGTATAAGTGGTTGTGTGGGTGTGAGTGAGCATACAAGAGGTTGTATGGGGGTGTGAGTGGGTATGTGAGTGGTTCTGTGGATAATGTCATTGATGATTTCATTTGAGATGTCATCACTAATGTCACTGACCTTGTCATGAGTGATGTAATATGTGTGATCATAAGCAGTGCATTGCGGGGGCGTAAGTTAAGTGAATTTCTAAGGTTTTTTAAATAGTAGTCGTGTTTGCGGAGCAGTGGAGAAAGGAGGCGGGGCTTCTGACCAGCCCCTAGGAATCCCGCTGTGTGGGACTTACTGGAGGTAACAGGAGGGGTTCTTGGCCCCCAAGGACCCTCAGCATCCAAGGGGACTTCATCCCCCAACCAGTAGTGTGCCAGGAGGCGCATTTGCAGAGTGGTGGAGAAAGGAGGCGTGCCCTCCAAAGACCTCTCAGCAATTCCGTTGTGTGGGACTTACTGGAGGTAACAGGAGGGGTTGTTCGCCTTCAAGGACCCTCAGCAGCCAAGGGGACTTCATCCCCCAACCAGTAGTGCGCCAGGAGGCGCGTTTGCAGAGTGGTGGAGAAAGGGGGTGGGCCTCCGATGACCTCTCAGCAACCCTGCTGTGTGGGACTTACTGGAGGCAACAGGTGTGGTAGTTGACCCTCAAGAGTAAAGGGGACTTCATCCCCCAACTAGTAGTCCGCCAGGAGGAGCATTTGCAGAGTGGTGGTGAAAGGGAGTGGGTACTCCGGTGACTTGCCGGGGCCAGCTTTTAAAAAACGGTTTTTTTATTAGGAGAGAGGGGCCACGTGGCCACTCTTCCCTGGGTCCATTTCAGCCCCAGGGACCCCATCCCCCAGGACAAGTCCTTCTTAGAATGGGGTGTGGGGCCGCGCAGTCCCTCTCGCCAGGCCGATTTCGGCCCCGGGGACCCCATCTCCTGGGGCCCGGCCTCCATTCTGGATGCACCCAGTGACTTTCGTTGGGGATCGCTTAGGGAGCCTGAAGTGCCCGCAGTCCCTGCTGGCTCCCGCCTCCTGCGAGAGACTGCATTGCTTTCACACACAGGGAGCTGCTGGAAAGGCAGCTCCCTCTGCGTGAAAGCAATTCTGCTCCGCTTCCAGCAAGCAAGAGCATTTTTAATGCTCTCGATTGCTGGAAGCAGAGCGTGTGCTGTGGCTTAGCGGGAGCAGGTCAAGCTCCTGCCAAGCCACAGGAAACGGCTATGTTGCAGGAGTGGGCCCCGCCCCCCGAGACATAGCAAGAGGATGGTGGCGGACCCCAGGGCAATTACTTGCTCCAGGAGGGGGGCCATGTGGCCCCCTCCCATTTACAAAAAAAAAAAAAAAGATTTTGGCCCCAGGGAGGTAGTGGTCCCTAGGGGTCCCGGAGGCCCCCCCATTACAAATGAAACAGCCCCAGGCAGGTGGTGGTCCCTGGTGCATGGGAGGGCCGACGAGGTCCCCCGATTTCTTTTTGATTAGGTCCAGGGAGGTGGCGGTCCCCGGGGAACTGTACGGGCCTCCCCTGTGTTAATTTGTTCAAAAGCCCTAGGGAGGTGGCAGACCCCGTGTGGGGTTGGGGGGGGCACAAGACATCTCCATTAGTATCAATAAGCCCCAGAGAGGTGGCGGTCCCGGGGGAGTCCAGGAGAACCCCCCCATTTGTTTTAAATAATGATGCCCTCATGCCCCCGGGACCTGGCCCACCGCGGGCTAAATAGAGAAGGGCGGGAGCCTGCGCTTCTCTTTTCTTTATATTTTTGCGGCAGGAGTCGTGGCTCCAGTGCAACACCCGCCAACATTTAAAAAAAAAAAAAAAAAGGTTTTTAGCCCAGTTGAGGTCATTCTGGGACCTCTCCCCCCCCCAAGAGGCATTCGGGGTAAGGCCCCCTTCTCTTATTTTTTAACGTTTTTTTCTGGGACTCTGCTCATGCCGAGTCCCAAGATGGCTGCCAACACTTCCTGGTTTGAAGTATTGGCAGCCAATCAGATTTGAGCACGGGGACTGTCGGATCCATGGAGATGCTGCGTCCCTATATATACAAATTTGGATTTTGGTTAATAACTCTGTAACTACTGAACATATTAACACCAAATCACTAAAGGGCATTTCCTTGGACCAAAGTCTACCTTCCTGCCAAATTTGGTGTAATTCCGTTCAGTAGTTCAGGCTATAGCCGTGTCTAAAGCTCCTACGGGAATTAATATGTGGAAAATGCGCTTTTGCCCCGGCCCTCGCCTGATGGATCACCACAAAACTTTAAAGAAAGCAGCTGCAATGAGTGTCAGACTAGTTTTGAAAACTTCTCAATGATTAGTCAAGCGACAGCAAAGTTATTGGCAAATGAAAAAATGCTCTTCCTATGGAAACGATATCCTAACTAGAACTACCTACTTGCGACCGCCAGCAGGTAATAGGTAATATGTAATATATTTTGTGTGTGTGTGTGTGTGTGTAGGGTTTCACTTACCTTGTGTTGTAAAGGCATGCATGGTGAATGTATATGTGTTGTAATGGATGTGTGGTAAAGGCATGCGTTACAAATGCATGCGTGGTAATGTTATACAACTGCCTGGATGAAGTTGACTGGATTTCCCGTTGATATATAAGAACTGCTAATGAATATGCCCTTCAATAAACCCAGACTCTGTGGAGAGAAGATGGACTCCATCCTGGAAAGTTTCAAAGACAGTCATTCCAAGGTACGTGTAAAGACGCAGTCCAGCACATCAGAGGTAAAACAGGAACCTTTATTCCAGTATAAGACATACAAGTCTAACGGGCCCAGAGGATCAGCACCAACTGGAGCTGATGTTCTAATCCACTGTTCCCTTACATTCTAGTACAGCATAACACTAGATAGAAGGACAGAACAATCCTAACATTCTGTACCATAAGTAATACAAAAGGAGGACACAGGAAATACAATATGCAGTAGTGTAAAGAACACCACATATCTCCCCTTCTCAATAACAAAAACAAACACAAAAAAAAAGAAATGTGCAAAAATAAACAGTAATTAATCACGAAGTTTGCTTGGAACTCTTCTTACCCTGCAACTTCTCCGTAAGTTGGCATGCGAGGAAAGCGAAGACTGCGGACCAGAGAAATTGCTAGGCTGTGTGAACTTGGCAAGGCGGGAAATACTCCACCACTGACCATTGTCAAGACGAACAGCGTGGCCCTTAATCTCAGCAATGTAGTGTTGTTGTCTGAATTTTGATGCTCCTTTTTGCAGTAATAAAGGATCTTTAACCCTGACCAAGTCACCAATGGTAAACTTAATCACTCTTCTTTTTCCAGATTGACAAAGTTTATCATATCTAAGGCGATTAGAATTGTCAGAAGCAATCCTAGCCCTGGAGGCTTCCGAGGGAACAGAACAATGACCATTGAAAACATTGAGTTTCCAAAAGGGACAGAGAGAAGAGGAAACTTTTCTGCCCCTCATCAACTCAAAAGGAATGGCACCTGAAACAGAATGAGGAGTGGTCCTATATGCCCAAATCATGTTTCGTACAGCCGTCTCACAATCGCCATGACTATTTAGGGTACTCTGCACACATTCAACTAGGACCCTATTAAACCTCTCAACTTTACCATTTGATTGGGGGTGATAAAGAGGGGTGCGTAGGTGTTTCACCCCCAGTTTGGCCAGAAATTCTTGCATAGAGGTAGAAGTGAATTGTGCACCATTATCAGTTAACAGCTCCTCCGGGACACCTTCTCTGGAGAAAACATCTTGCAGGAAACGGATGACAGCTTTGGAATTGGAATCAGAAACACCTCTTACCTCCACCCACCTGGAGAGATGGTCAATGAGCACAATGAAATGCCTCATACAGTTGGGCAAAACGTGAAAAGGACCGAGGAGATCAACAGATACTCTTTGCCAAACCCTGGCTGGACACGGGACAGGTTTGGGTATAAGAGTGCTGGTTGTAAGGTGCTTGTCACTATAACAACATTGTACACAATTCTTGACCAAATTATCAATGTCCCGGTCCATGCTGGGCCACCAGAAATCATTTCTGATTCTGCGCTTGGTGGCATTCATCCCCAAATGACCAGAGTGAGCAGTTTCCATTATCCTCACTCTGAAGACGTCAGGAGGAATGAGTTTGCTATCTCTGACCAGTAAACCATTCTCGATGGAGAGTTCGTTAGAAATTTTACAGTATGGCTGTAAATCAATGGAAAGAGATCTCTCTTTAGGCCACCCTTTGACAACAAAATCCATTACCTGCCTTGAGATGGAATCATTGGAAAGAGCGTCTTGCCAAAGTGACATGTCAGGACAAATGACAGTGTCATCCACGTTGGCGATTATACACTCCTCAATGTCATCCGGAATATCAGAAGTGGATTGGAGATTTTCGACAGGAAGTCTGGATAGAAAGTCCGCCTTGACATTCTTGCCCCCAGCTATGTGAAAGACAGCAAAGTTGAACTCCAGGAGTTTGGTGGACAACCTAGCCAATCTGGCCGTGGACTTTTTGATTTTGGAACCGGACAGAATGTCTACTAAAGGTTTATGGTCCGTCCTTAGGCTAAACTTTCTTCCCCAGACATAAGATTTAAACTTTTCAACGCCCCACACACAGGCCAGCATCTCTTTTTCTATCACTGAATACCTCAGTTCAACATCTCTCATTCTTCTGGATGCAAATCCTACAGTTACTTCCCTTCCACCATCCATCTGAGATAACACCGCAACCATGCCATAGGCGCTGGAGTCAACAGTAATAAACATGTCACGACCCCCCACGTAAGGTTGGAGAGCTGGAGCAGACAAAATACACTTTTTAATTAAAACAAAGTGTTCCTGACATGTGACTGTCCAAATAAATTCTGAACCTTTTTTTAACAGATTTCTAAAGCACTCAGTAAGACTGGAAAACTTCTTAATGAACTTTGAATAAAATTCGCACAGACCAAGGAAGGAGCGCAGCTGGTCTTTATCAATGGGATGTGGAGCATTAACAATGCCTTCAACGATGCTGGGTTTGGGCTTAACACCATCATTGGTAAGCATATGACCAAGATATTCAATTTCATTCACTGAAAAAGAACACTTATCTTCTCTCAAGGTGACACCATTGCTCTGGAGGATTTGTAAAACAAGCTCGAAGACCTGATTATGTTCAAGTTCTGTGTTCGTATGCACTCAAATATCGTCCTGGAAAATTAGAACATTAGGGACATGTTGAAACATCATAGTCATAACTTTCTGGAACACAGAAGCCACCGAGGCTAGTCCAAATGGCATCCGGCAGAATTGAAATGTACCATCAGGTGTTACAAAAGCTGTAAGGTGGCGAGAGTGTTCATCAAGAACTACCTGATGGTACGCCGAACATAAATCCAATTTGGAAAACCATTTGGACTGACCTACAGCAGTAATGAGATCGTCTATACGAGGTAACGGAAAGTTCTCCACCCAAATGGCCTTGTTGACAGATCTTAAATCAATGCATAAACTAAGTTCTCCAGTCCTTTTTTTGGCTAAAACAATGGGAGATAACCAGAGAGTGGCATCAACACGTTCAATAATGCCATCATCAAGCATCTTGTTAAGCATGACAGTAAGATCACTTCTTATACTATAAGGAACATTCCTTAATTTGTGTTTAACTGGAGGTACACCCTCTCTTATTTTAATGGAATGCACAAAATCTTTAATTTTTCCAATCCCATTTTCAAAAACCTGTGAATAATTATCTTTCCATTGCGAGGAGTCGGAAATTGAATTAATGAAGGAAACTGGATTCTTCTGACCAGGTCTTATAATCATTTGATTAGGCAGATCTTGAACACTCCTAACAGGAAAACGTTTGCCCCCTCTGCACACCTTGCCAAAATGGCCAGTCTTTTTACATTTGTAACACTCTTGGGTAATGGCTGGACAGTTTCTGAAATTCGAAAGATGGGAAGGCGAACCACATCTGTAACATTGAAAACCAGAAGAAGGACGTACAGAAAACTTGTTCCTGTCTGGAATATCTTTACTCTTTTTTAACTTGGCATCGTAGAAAGGTTGTCGAGTGGCGGAAGAAGAACTGGTGGCAGCTACCGTGGAATAAGTGTTGGATTCGAACTGTTTAGAGTCCAACTCTGACCGTTCGATACTCTTAGCTATGTCAATGGTTTCATCCAAGGAAGGATTTTTACAGGAAAGTAATTTCTGTTGAATCCTCTTGAAATAGCACCTGGAAACAATTTGGTCTCTTATTAATTGAGAGGTAAAATCATCAAAACCGCAATAACTAGCTAAAACCTTTAAAGCAGTGACATAAGTGTCTATAGATTCACTCTGAGACTGAATGCGAGTAAAGAATTTGTGCCTGTGGACCACCAAATTGACTCTACCTTTGAAATAAGTACTCAGTTGTTTGAGGGCTAGTTGGTATTCATCCATGTCACCACTATCATGGCCAGTGTAAGTAGGTAAATGATCATAAACATTTTGACCCTCAACACCTAAATAATAGTAAAGAAGACTAAGTTTTCTATCAGGTTTGAACTTCATACCATCATGGCTCCTAGATAAGCATTAAATGATCTGAACCATAACCGCCATTTTAACGGTGGTTCACCTGGATCCTGTAAAAAATAGCTGGGAGGAGTGACGGACTGCATGGTGCGGGAAAAGAAAAAAAAATATGCAAAGGAGAGTAAAAGTGAAAAGAAAGAAGGAGTGAAAGCCGAAAGGAAAGGAGAGGAAGAGAAAACAGGAAATCCGGAAATATGGACCACAGAATTAGTAAGAAAAACAAAAAGGAAAAAAAAATAAGTGAGTGAATCTCACACACGCTGGACGCAGGTACAGTCAGTGTAAACAATAAACATAAAGTGTGTGGATCACTGGGTCCACAATGTAAAAAAAACAAGGTCTTGCCGTAGAAACAATGCTGCAACTGTAGATGAGTAGGTGAACGTGCACACATAAACCAGTAAGTGTGTGGATCACTGAATCCACTGGTAGTGAACGTTGACAGAATACCAGTAGGGTGTGCACGTAAACACCAGGAAGTGTGTGGATCACTGAATCCACTGGTAACGAAGGTTGGTGTGCTAGTGCTGGAAGACAGGAAGTGACGTAACAAACTCAAGAAGGAAACCGGTATGACATCCCACGGTTACACAGCCGACGATGAGCTCCAAAGGGCAAGGAAGCAGCGCACAGCAAAGCGAAAGGCTGGAGAAGTAGAGAAATGCCGGGAGCGGTGGGCGGCGCGGCCCGCAACACAGAGGTGAATGAAGAAGTACGGGAGAACGTCAAAACCGGAGCAGACTCCCACAGCTAGACGCAAAGCAGCCGCCCACACGATGAGTAGCGGTATCCAGGGAAACCAGTGATAGAGGCATCAGCTGGCGTGTCCAAGGAAACAGGAAAGGAATGTCCAGGTAACAAAGCGGAGCGCGTGGGAAATGGCTCGAGAGAAGGCACGCAGCTGCAATTTAAAAATAAATACTGGTGCTCACGAGGCTCGATTGAAGAGCGAAGCAGGAGAAAGGAATAAGAGCGCAGACTCAAAAATTGAAGAATAGAGCTGCGAAGGTTGCACAAATATTTCCAGAGTAGAGAGGAGAATCCCAACAAAAAAATCCCTGGGCCCGTTGGAAAGACAAGTACACTGCACAGTACCTTAATGTAGTAGCGCAAAAGGAACTGGAGCAGGAAAACACTCTTCAAGCAGAGCAGGTCCAAATCCCATGTAAGTCGCCAATTGTAAAGACGCAGTCCAGCACATCAGAGGTAAAACAGGAACCTTTTTTCCAGTATAAGACATACAAGTCTAACGGGCCCAGAGGATCAGCACCAACTGAAGCTGATGTTCTAATCCACTGTTGCCTTACATTCTAGTACAGCATAACACTAGATAGAAGGACAGAACAATCCTAACATTCTGTACCATAAGTAATACAAAAGGAGGACACAGGAAATACAATATGCAGTAGTGTAAAGAATACCACAGTACGTATCTTAGGGCTATTGATGACTGCAAATAAATTTCCCAGTTACGCATATTTAGGGCCTATTCCAGGGTGTTATCCTGTAGGCAATGGCAGCCTCCCCAGCCGCAGCAGACCATTTAATCAGACGTGGCACCGGACGATATCACACAGGACTGCAGGGGCACCTGTCCTCCAACTGTTCTTTCTCTGCTGCAAGGGCTACTTCGCCACTTTATTGGTCCTCAGCAACTCATTCCCAGCCAGACGCCATATACTGGTGAGTGGGAGCACTGCTGAAAATTTCTGTGTATCAAGTGTGGTGTCTGGAGATATTTTTAGAGTATCCACCAGAAAGATAATTACCGGAGGTAAGTAACTTGTTTGACAAACTATTGTTGAAAGGCCACCAGCAGTTGTCACACTTACCAAGTATAAATTTACCATCTTCACTGGTGTGTGTGGACAGTTAACTTCTATTTCAGGTTTTCCTGGGGATCCCGAGGTTTTCCATTTAATTGTGTGATTTCAGGGCCGGTCTTACTCGTGTTACGTTCTTTTTTTGGCCTGGAATTTTGTGTGCATAGCATCCCAGAGTTCCTAGCACCCTCTCTGCAGGTGCACCACCACCATACTGACAGTAAAATGCTGCCCTTCAAACATGTAATGATTTTTTCATCTGGGTAAACATATTGGGAATCATAATATCATCAGCATTTATGCCATCAGGTCAATATTAAGGTAAAATTAGGTAAGGCTAGATTTCTGTTCAGTGCGGGTTAGGTTGAGACCTAGAGAGTTAACAGGTAAGATACAGACAGATTGGATCCTCATAAACACACTCCTTCTCTTCATGCAGACCCTTTACCCATGGGCATTTCCAGAATTCACCGGCACTCTGCATGGTCTCAGAAGAGGAAGAGGGAGATAGACTGCCCAGTCTCCATAAAAAGAAACACAACTTCCAAAGGGTCGCTTGTTCTTAAAGGCCTGTGGAGCTTTGGAAGAGTATGACAGATCTGTTCCGCTAAGAAACAGCCAATGGGACTCTGAAAGTGCCTGTGATGTGACTGACTCAAACTCAAGCCAACCGGCCTGACAGGAAGAAGGCCTGATCGGACCTGTCAGCATCCTCCTATGTGCCAGGCTGCTTGTGCATTTTTGGTCCATAACTGGTGAGAGGGAGCTGAGCACTTGGCAAATACTTGAGGAGGACAATCCGGGTCCAAGAGCACAGGATATGGCACCCTTCCCAGGATTTGCAAGGGGTTTTAAATGCCAAATTGACCTGGCAGTAAAACCGCACACACAGGTACTGCAGTAGCAGACCCGAGACATGTTTAAAGGGCTACTTGTCTTGATGGGTGACTAAGAGTGTCAGTATACTTGAGTATGTATCTGTGTGAGTGTATCAGTCCCTTGTCCTGGCAAGTGCCAACCCGGGAAAACACAAGAATTGTATCTTGGAACATAGCTTTCAGCCTCGATGGGCACCTGCTAGAAGCCTTTCCTTTAAGTGCTTGTTGCTCTTTTGTGATACTAAAACATTCAGTGATCCTCGGGTGACGTGTTTGAATCCTGTTAATGCTGACTAAGACTTACATTCTTCCAAGGTTGGTAAAGTGAGTACCATTAACTTAGGTAAAAGTAGCACTTGCTGTGCACAACGCTAAGAAATTAGAGAAATTGTGTAGTAAGTACTACACAAAAATCAAGCTGTCATTGTTAACTCTTGCTGTTTCATTGAGGTGACTCTGCAAAGGTCTGGAAAAAATAGTAAGGATAATGTTACTTACCCAGTAAGCATCTGTTCTTGGAATGTAAAGCTGTAGATTCACATGCTTTGCATACTCCTGCCATCTAGTGTTGGGTCCGGATGTTTGCAAATTGTTTTTCTTCGAAGAAGTCTTTCCAGTCAGGAGGTAGGTGACTCCTCCTTTTGGTGATAGTGTGTATGGGCACCGACTCCATTGTTAGATTGTTTTCCTGCAGAGGGTGAGAATGGAGTTAGTAAGTAAAGAATAGAGATGTCCATGAGCATGTATATAGAGTAAGAAATAGAGAACTGCAACAGGTAAAGGTACCCGGGGAGGCGGGTGGGCGCATGTGAATCTACAGCTCTACATGCCAAGAACAGATGCTTACTGGGTAAGTAACATTATCCGTTCAAGGCATGTGAGCTGTAGATCACATGCTTTGCATGGACTATACAGCAGTATTCTCCCAAAGCGGTGGCTAACCTGTAGCTGTTGGAGTTGTCTGAAAAAGGGTTCTAAGTACTGCCTGGCCCACATTAGCTTGCTGTCTCGCTAACACATCTACACAATAATGTTTGGTGAATGTGTGCGGTGTAGACCATATTGCAGCTTTACAAATGTTTCCTAAGAAAGCCATAGTAGCCCCTATTTTGCGAGTGGAATGTGCTCTAGGGGGTATTGTTAAAGTTCTCTTTGCTTTTGCATAACAAGTTTGAATGCATTTAACAATCCCTCTAGCAATACCTGACTTGGATATGGGATTGCCCTTGTGTGGTGGAGCAAAAGTAACAAAAAGTTGTTTAGTTTTACGAAATGATTTTGTTCTTTCAATGTAATATAAAAGGGCTCTTCGAACATCTAAGGTGTGTAGAGCCCATTTTGCCACCTAATCAGGTTGAGGAAAGAACACAGGTAACTCAACCGACTGATTGATGTGAAAGGCAGAAACTACCTTAGGTAGAAACTTGGGGTTTGTACGAAGAACCACTTTGTCTCTGTGAAGTTGGAAAAAAGGTTCTTCTATGGTTAGTGCTTGTAGTTCACCCACTCTCTTCAGTGAAGTGATTGCAATGAGGAAAGCAGTTTTCCAGGAGAGAAACTGTAGTTCACATTTATGCATGGGTTCAAAAGGTGGGCCCATTAACCTTGTGAGGACTATGTTAAGATTCCACACTGGGGCAGGTGGATGTCTTGGTGGGATAACTCTTGTAAGTCCTTCCATTAAAGCTTTGATTACTGCCACTCTAAAAAGAGATAAATGTTGTCTATTTTGTAGATACGCATCTATTGCAGCGAGATGTAGTCGGATAGAATGTAAGCTAACCCCGACTGCTGCAAGTGTAGCAGATAACAAATGATATTTTGTATTGAAGCATCAAGAGGGTTGATGTTGTTATTATTGCAATAGATAACAAAACATTTCCATTTAGCTGCATAACAGGCTCTTGTAGTAGGCCTTCTGGCCTCTCTAATGATGTTCATACAGTCTGGTGGGAGATCTAGATAACCAAACTCTATGATTTCAGGAGCCAGACCGCAAGGTTCAGTTGTTTGGGATCTGGGTGTCTGATTTCTCCATGGCTCTGTGTGAGGAGACTGGATGTGAGGTGTAGTTTTTGATGTGGAACTAGCGACAGCTCCAACAGGGCTGTGAACCAAGGTTGACGGGCCCATGTGGGAGCTACTAGGATCAGTGTGAGGGATGTTTGCCTGAGTACCCAAACCACTAATGGAATGAGTGGGAGAGGCGGAAAAGCATAGGCAAACATCCCTGACCAGTTCATCCATAGTGCATTGCCTTTGGAGAGCGGGTGTGGGTACCTGGAGGCGAAGTTGGGCATTTTGCGTTTTGGTGTGTGGCAAAAAGATCTATTTGAGGGACTCCCCAACTTTGAAAGTATGGGAGGAGAACTTGAGGGTGAAGTTCCCATTTGTGGATTTGCTGTCTCTGTCTGCTGAGGAGATCGGCAATTTGATTGTTCACTCCTGGGAGGTGTTCTGCTAGGAGATAGATTTTGTGATGAATCGCCCAGTTCCAAATGTCTTGAGCCAAGCGCGACAGTTGGAGAGAGCCCCCCCCCCCCGTTTTTGTATATAATACATAGCTGTCATGTTGTCGGTACGAACTAGGACAGCTTTGCCGACCAGGTGAGTCTGAAATGCTTTTAGTGCTAGAAACACTGCTAGCAGCTCTAGATTGTTAATATGAAAAGTTTTTTGCTGTTGACTCCACAAGCCTTGTATTGTGTGATGTTGAAGAAGAGCCCCCCAACCAGTGAGGGACGCGTCTGCTGTTAGTATTGTCTGTGGAACTGGGTCTACGAAGGGCCGTCCTTTTGACAAATTTTGTGGGTTCCACCACTGCAGAGAGTGATGAGTACGGCCGCTTACCAACACTAGATCGGTTAAAAGACCCTGTGATTGGTTCCACTGACTTGCTAAGCATTCCTGTAGGGGACACATGTGAAGTCTGGCATGGGGAACAATGATGATGCAAGAGGCCATCATCCCCAGCAGATGCATGTACACTTGAGCTGGTAGTCAGTGAGTGGGCTGAAACTGGAGAACTAGAGCCTGAATATTTCGAATTCTGGCTGCATTGGGGAAGGCTACAGCCCTTTGAGTATCTAAAGTGGCTCCTAGATAGTTTTGAGTGTTGGAAGGTTGAAGATGTGATTTCAACACATTGACTGTGAATCCCAGTAGGTGCAGTAACTGCAGTGTCATGTCAGTGTGTTGGAGACACTTTGGATACGTACTGGCTTTGATGAGCCAGTCGTCCAAGTAGGGGAAGACATCAATGTGTTGTCTTCTTAGGTGAGCAGCGACCACTGCCAAACACTTTGTAAAGACTCTGGGAGCTGTGGTGACTCCGAACGGGAGTACTTTGAACTGTTAATGATGTTCCCCTACCACAAATCTGAGACATTTGCGATGAGCGGGATGTATTGGAATATGGAAGTACGCGTCCTTTAAGTCTAGAGTAGACAGAAAGTCGCCCTGTTGTAGGACTGGAAGCACTTGTTGAAGTGTTACCATGTGAAAATGATCTTATTGTATGTAAAGATTTAATTCTCTGAGGTCCAAGATCGGTTTGAGAGAACCGTCCTTCTTGGGTATGAGAAAGTAGAAGGAGTATACGCCGGACCCTTGGTATTGTAGTGGTACGGGCTCTATAGCTCCTTTCAAAAGGAGAGACTGAACCTCTTGGTTGAGGAGGTGTTTGGAGGATTGTTGGTAAACTCCAGGCAATAACCAGAACGGATAATTTCCAGTACCCATTTGTCTGTAGTGATTGACTGCCAGACTGGTAGGAATTGGGAAAGACGCCCCCCCGACAGGTGTTAAATGGTCGGGAGGGGGGGAGTGTAGTGAAGTCACTGCTTGGTATTGGAAGGGGAGGCGCTTGTGTTGGAACCTCTACCTCTACCCTTGCCATTGTTGCCTCTGTAGCCCTCTCTGTAGAAACCCTTAGAGGCAGAGGGTTGATTGTTGCCTTTGTAGGTTGTTGCGGCAGTGTCTGAGGAGGTGTTTTTGGACCCACCGCGATATAAGGAGCGCCGAAAGGAACCACGGGGTGAGGGTGACTGTAGGGCTCCCATAGATTTCACCACCTCTGTGTCCTTCTTCATCTTTTCTACTGATGAGTCTACTACAGGGCCAAAGAGGTGTTGTTTGTCAAATGGTGGGTTCAGAATGGAAGCCTGAACCTCTGGTTTGAATCCTGAAATACATAGCCAGGCATGCCTTCTTAAAAGAACGCTGGTGTTGACAGCTCTGGCTGCAGAGTCAGCAGCATCTAAGGCGCACCTGATGGAATTGTTCGAGATGAGCTGTCCCTCCCGCACTAGGTATTGAGCTTTGGACTTGTGCTCATCAGGCAGAAATTGGAGCAACTGCTCCATTTCATCCCAATGCGCCCTATCGTACCTAGCTAAAAGTGCTTGGGGATTGGAAATGCGCCAAAAGTTTGCAGCTTGAGAGGCCATTCTTTTTCCAGAGGCGTCTATCAATTTAGACTCCTTGTCTGGGGGTGGAGCATCCCCTGACATTTGGGAATTGGCCCTCTTACGTGCATTAGACACGACTAGAGAATCTAATGGTAACTGCCCCCTGATGTAAGCTGGAGCTGATGGGGCAGATTTATATTTCTTGTCTACCCTGGGGGTGAGGATACGTGCGCGCACAGGATCATTAAAAATGTCATCTACATGTCGAAGCATACCCTTGAGCATTGGAAGTGTGTGCGAGGATTATTGTGAACTGCTAAGAGTTTCGAAAAGGAAATCTTCTTCTAGGGATTCCTTATGTAACTGGACCCCATGGTAATTAGCAGCTCTGTTTAATAATTCTATGTATCCTACACTGTCGTCTGGTGGAGAGGGCTTAGTAGGGTACAGATCAGGATCATTTCCTGTGGGAGAATTAGGGTCATAATCTCTCCAGGGGTCTGTAGGTGTTGGATCATTGTCCCCAGCCCCATCATCCTGATCATCAGGTGAATATGGTGGTGGTGAGTCAGCAGGTGAAATTAGTAATGGTTGAGACTCAGGAGAAGGAGGAGATGGAGGAGGAGGAGATGGGTTAGTACCCACATTCTTCCTTTTTAAAGGGATGTGGTGAACTTCTTCCGTCTCTGGTTTATGTTTTAGTGTCACTTTGGTGGTAATATGTTCAGTTGTTGAATGAACGTAGAGTTCTCTTTGTTTCGGATCCGGTTTCGAGGGTGGAACATCGAAACGGAGCTCCTTTGCAGGAATCAGCGTTTCCGTCTGTTTCGGCGCTGAAGGTTTCGGTGCCAGTGTTTTGGATGCCAAGGGTTTCAGATCCGAAGACGTTTTTGGCGTCGAAGGGGGTTGGGCTGAGCCGGACTTTGACTTCGATCCCGAAAGTTTCGGCTCGGTGCCCGATTTCGAGTGACTCAGTTCGGAGCCGGAAGGCTTTGGGGTGTGTTTCGGTCCTGAGCCGGAGGGCGGGGCATTAGAAACATGTTCTCGGTGCCGACCATGGCCCTCAGGCGGAGGTTGGACCGGAGCCTTCTTCTTAGACTTAGGTGGACTTTGGGGCAAGGGAGGATCAGTACTCACGGTACGCTGCCCTTGCGGGATGTCTTCGTCCCCATCGGAGCCGGATTCCGAGACGGAGATCGGATCCTGTTCTTCTTCGGCTCATATGGCTTCTCCAGTCTCCTGTTCCAAACCTTCTCCGAAGAGGTCCGGAATGGAACCTGCGTGTTGGCTCTGCATGTCGCGACGTCAAGCCCGAAGATCGCAAAGAGTCTTCTTCGATCGGAAAGCCTTACACGCGTCGCAGTCCTGTTCTTTGTGCTCCGGTGACAAGCACAAGTTGCACACTTCGTGTGAGTCGGTGCGCGGGAATTTCGCGTGGCACCGAGGGCAGAGTTTAAATGGAGTCCGTTCCATCGACTGCGAGGCAGCCTGACGTGGGTAGGCCCAACGGCCTTTCACTAGCTACCCAATCAAAAGAGGGATTTTCAGTAAATACGATACGCGGAGAATGTAATACGCGATCGAAAACAATACCGTCAAGAGTGAGTGTATTGCGCACCGAGGGGAACCCGAGAAACGGTGTCAAACCGGAGCGCAGCAATTCACGTCCGAACCTGATGGTGGAAAAAAACAATATAACAATGGAGTCAATGCCCATGCTCACTATCACCGAAAGGAGGAGTCACCTACCTCGTGACTGGAAAGACTTTTTTGAAGAAAAACAACTTGCAAACATCCGGACCCAACACTAGATGGCAGGAGTATGCAAAGCATGTGATCTACAGCTCACATGCCTCAAACCTTTTGGTTTCCTATTTGCAGATATTGTCAGTTGTTGAATGCTCAGTGTATTTCTTCCCTCTGGCCTGCAACACCCAGATTGGCATTGGTTGTGCCTGAATGTATCTCTGGTTGAACTAAATCCTTTCCACCTGGAAACATGTAAGGAAGTTGGCACGGAGAACCTACAAATTCAAGTAGGTGTGCAACTTGGTGCTCAGATTGTGCACCACAAAGTGCACATGGTGGGCTAAAAGCAAATGTTTATTGCTAATATACTAAAGGGTATTTAAACCTTCATCTACCAGGCCAGTCATAAGCTTTTCTGGGGCCCAGGAAAAAACTGCTTGCGGGGCCCTGCCCCACGTGGCAATTGGCATCAAGGCAGAAGGAGGAAAGTATGTGTTACCTATCCAGGGAGAAAAATACACATTGGGTAATCAGGAAACTTAGGCTCAGATTCTCAAAAGAATCACGAAATGCAGCACAGCAGCCAAAAATGTTGTGCTGCGTTCCACGACAGGGAGGGAGTAGGAGAGCGCCATATCTACAGAGATATGACACTCTCCTCCTCTCTCATCCGTGCCAGCGCAGATTTCAGCTGCCGTGCGCCAGGAACACATCTTAGCGCCATAGTGCTAGGGTGCATGCCTGAGTCTACCATAGGTTTTCTACTGGAAGGGTACCCTTGCTGTACAAAATACTATGCTTAGACACACTTTAAAGCTTTTTCTACTTTGTATGTGTCAAAATTGAAGTCCATTAAAAAAAGTATGGGAACTGTGATGCTGCATGCAAATGGCACAGGGTGAGTGAGCGTGGGGGCGGGGTCAAAGGCATGGCTAAATAAACAAAATATTCTGTAACTTTTCTCAGACTTTCACCTTTAGGTGAGTACATATAACATAACGCACAGTTTGAATGAAAAAAAAAATGCAAGTTTAGTTAATCAGTGGGAAATGCACTATCGTGCTTTATGAAACCTCTATTAGGTAATGCAATGCAGAGGTCTGTAACCAGAAAGCCACAGAATTGAACCCTGGTTGGTGCAGTGGAGAATAGTGACTTGTGTATGTTTAGTGCTACGAGGTCCCAGTCTGTGACATAATGGACTGTAAATATGTAAGTTATTATTTTAAACTTGCATTACACACAGTAGAAAATAGGCTGCTATAAAATTCACAAAAAGGTTTAAAATAAAAAAGGGCTTCCAAAATATAGATTTTAGTAATAGCTAGACTGTACATAGTGTATTCTTTTTATATATAACGGTCCCTAAAATACACGCACTTCAAAGCTCAGGCGGTAACTCCCTTGCACTACCAGTTAAAAAGAATAAATCTCTTATCAGGAAGCTTCAAGTTATTCCATCAATTAAAGCCAATACCAGCTTGGCTTCCAAGCCCCCTTTAAATTTGCAGACTGACCCGCTGCGCACATTTACACTGCTTTCAGCCAGCAGCCCCCCGGCAGGAAGGCTTGTTTAGCTGTCTGACCCTCCCCTGGATTCACAGCACAGGAGACTCCTTGCCTTACAATTCAGCTGAAGCATTTCAACTCTCGTCCTGGGACAGTTGCCTTTTTATAACAAGCATTTGCAATGCAATCGGTCTCGCCTTTGGGACCTTATATGTATTTAGCTATGCAGCACATTAGCCTGGGTGCTGAAACATCTACTGTTCTTTAACATGGAGGGAAAGTAAGCACCAAACTGCATGACAGGCCAGGTATGGGAACACCTGGAGAGAAATATTGCCTTTCAGCGGGAAATGGTATAGTCCAAAGCTCCGTTTTTAATATAAAATCAGGGCCTTCGGTGGTCAGATCACTGAAAATACAAGATTTGAAAAAAATATTATTGTCTGCGGGTGCTCATGGAAGACAATTTCTATGGACTGGAATCTAGAGAAGGCTAAAGTGATTCTGGTATTTTACTGACCTCTGCTGGTCGTTTTCTATCAAGAAAGTTAAATAGAGGCAGTTGCCAGAAAAATAGAAACAAGCATTGACATAGCCAATAGGTCTCGCCTTTGGGACCTTATAAGTGGACTACTGTTAACAAGTAGGCAGTAGCGCTTGTATATGCTATGCCTGCTCTGTCTCTTAACTACAGGTCAAACATTCTTCATCGATGACATCTGACATCTCCCGACTGTGTACCCCAGCAAAAAACAACTGAAGAAGAGGGGAGCACACGGATTGAGACTGAAACAACTTCTGTAACATCAGTGCAATGCATGACTAGTTTTATTGACCTATTCGCTCAATTAATTTGATTTAACTGGAAGTCGAGCAGCAGACTGCACTGGCTTACAAAAGTGCAGCCCAGGGCTGGGACATAGTGCTCCTCGTGACCCCGTGCCCTCTGGTAACCCTACTCTTTAATATAGTGTAAACACACTAGATTGCAGAGTCTGCTCAACGAGGGCAAAGCCAAGGTGGAAACTACACAGAGGACCAGTGGAGAGGTCACTGCAAGCACATTCAACTAGTGTCCTTATTTCGAATTAAAATTAAATCATTTCACAAAACCGCTGCCTGCTGTTAATGTTTTAATTTCTCCTGGACTTGGAAATTGAAATGTATTTACAGCATCCTTAACTGAAACTTTTTAGGAACCATATTCAAACTGTATTTAGTCCCTTAACAGGAAATGGCACAGAGAACAGGACGTGCAGTGTGTAGATACATTACAGTGCCAATGCCTTCTCGTTGGATAGGCAAAAAGACACATTTTTAGACTGGCCCTTTGATCTCTAAGAGATGTGTACAGTGCACTTCCTGTCCATTCTCAAGTCATTTCCCGTTTCAGAAGGTTGAAGACAATTCAAGATACAGAAGTCAGACTATGTAAGAAAATACTTAAAACAATTTGAAATAACCAAGATGGAGACACATTTTACTGGTAAATCTGGCAGAATTTAAAACATCAGTACCAGTGCTCTTAAAAACACGTTTCCAAGCACAGAAGCATAGGTACGGCGCCTGGCTGCACAGTCCTCTTGGCACTAGCAGGCAGGGCATCAGTTTCCAAGATTACGGGTGTGAAGGACAGGCCGCAGGGACAGATCTGTACAATTTGGGAGCAAGCCCTGGGTCAGGAAATGGAAAGCTTGGTCAAATGGAGGTTATTGTTAAAAGTTGTGAAGCGTGAAATAATGTACGCATTAGTTTGTGAGTTAGAACGCTTACAAGGGTCTATGAGGTGTTTTTATTAAATAAATAATTTCTTTCAAAGGAGGGCCGCTATGCTTAGCTGTAACATTAATTCACATACAAATGCGCGAAGTGCGGTTGTTTGTTTACAGAATTAACTGGTAGTGCTGCCATATCTCAGAGGTCTGGCAAGTCACTTCCCCTCAGTCAGTTACACGCAACCACTGTTTCCCTCTGCCATAGAAATAAACGGAGAGCGTTCTTCTAAGCCGCTGGTCAAGCTTTTTTAGGTCGAGCCTAGAGCAGCGCATGCGCTGCTTGTGAGACTTTTAGTAAGGGGGTTTAGAAAGCTGACCAGACGCTCGTGCGTCATGGCCTTTTTCCTGCGGTTACGCACGCAGGGCCGACATCTGTTTTGCATTATTGTGCCCGATAATGCAAAACAGATGTCTCGCTGTGGCGCGCGCAGATCGCTCGCTGTGGCGCGCGCACCACTCGCGTCGCCCCCACCTCCTCCCCGCTCGTGCCTTCAAATGCTTGTTCCTATTGTTTTTGTGGTCTCTCTTTAGGTATTATTTTATATGTCTGTCACGCAGTAGGAGTTATGAGGAGGATTGTGTTAGCATTGGCCCCGTGGCATGCTCTTTTTTGTTGAGAGGGAAAGGCGGTGGTCTTTCTTTGAGGTCCATACAACAGACTCATTGTTTGTTTTGGTTGTACTGATGTGGCTGATGGGAGATGGGCCAGCCAGGTTCCGTTTCTTCGCTAGCCAGCTGTGTTAGAAGGGTGACGCAGGGGTTGTTACTTGAAGATTTTAGGGTGGAGTTATGGGATATAAATGGCACAGGGGAGGGCACGATCATTGTGCAGGTGGACACCTCGGAGGCTTAGAGGCTCAAAGAGCTGTTATTCTGTGAAAGACCAGGAGATCTGGAGGTGAGCAGGACGTCAGCGAGGAAAGAGATATAGGGCCAAGTGTCGGGGTTTCGCTGTAAAGCGTCTCATTCAAGCAGCATGTTCCACAGTTGATGGTACCGGGCCTTAGTCACGCTTACCATTACACATGTTATTCTTGGCTATGCCCAAAACCGCTCGATTTGTCTCTGCGCACCTGAAACCGCGCGCCGTGTCCCTCGTAGAGCACCTGCGGCAGAAATCAGAGCCGGAAGTAACGTAGAGGGAACCTATCTCTGCTACCACATCCAGCCACTTTCACAGCTCGGGCGCTCTCCCTTTGCACTTAAAGCGAGCACGTCACTTTAGACTACTAGGTTGTTGTACTTTGACTTTTGATTTTGAAGCTCCACCCCTCCCCCCACCAAAAAATATTGGATGTAGATTGGCGACTTATTTCATTTTTCACACACATATAAGGTAAAAGGGTCAAAGTATAGAAGAGCGAATAATGTGCACGTGGCAGAGGTTCGTATAAGGTAAAAGGGTCACAGTAATGAAGACAGAATAATGTGTACGTGGCAAAGGTACAGAACTATAGAATACATCAATCATGTATATGTTCCACCACATAATTGAGTACATCAGTCCATGTGAAATCCAACATAGATATGCCGGCTCGTTGGTCTAGGGGTATGATTCTCGCTTTGGGTGCGAGAGGTCCCGGGTTCAAATCCCGGACGAGCCCTGTTTTTTTAATTTTTTTTTATGGATGTTTTGAGTTATTTTTTTTCTATCCAAATTAAACCTTCCTCGGATTCTAAAACACGCAGTAAACTATATAACGAAATAAGAAAACATAGGGCTCGTCCAAGCTTTGAACCCGGGACCTCTCGCACCCTAAGCGAGAATCATACCCCTAGACCAACGAGCCACCCGTTACTCTACATGTAAGTATTTCCTTGAGACATAACTAAACCGAGCTATGAAGATTGTATTACGTATTACGTTTCTTGCATTCCTGACAGATTTAACACCCACTTTTGCAGGGATTTTAGAGACTAAAGGGTAGAGCCTGGGGATAAATTCTGTCATATCTGAGTTCAGTAGTTCTGTGTTTTAATTTCTTTTGACTATGACTTTAAACTAGTCTATTATCTGAAAATAGCAACTATTTTTTTTATATAAGACTGAATTGGAGGAGGAAATAATATTCAGCCTCCAGGGCTTTTGTAACCCATTCTCTGCAGGAGCCGAGCGCTTTTTCACTACCCTGTAAAGTAATATCTCTGGTATTGAATTGGGAATTGCAAGACGATCTCCGTCTCTTACTTTAAACTTCCACAGAAAAACGTGTATACCTTTTCCCTCTTGGCTGGATTTTATTAGAGTGAGTATTATCTCGTAGTCAGAGAATATGATAGTGCAATGTCTAGATAATTTCTCGCGAGGCAGATGAATTTAAACCGAGAAAGTTCACAAACATCCCAAAGTGCAAAAATCATACACTTTACTAAATTTGACCCCTGGAAAAAAATCGTTGCACGCT
Source organism: Calotriton arnoldi (assembly GCA_963921515.1). NCBI lineage: Eukaryota > Metazoa > Chordata > Amphibia > Caudata > Salamandridae > Calotriton > Calotriton arnoldi. Next base: position 1,036,224 of record CAWUFW010006699.1, on the reverse strand, counting down.
ACTAATCAGAATGCACTAAGCAGATCCTGCCAGTAGAACCTTCTGTCCCAGACCCTGAGAGGACCCTCCTGTGCATCGATTGACCACTTTAAAGCGGAAGGTCCTGGACTTGTGCCCGTTTGACAGGTTGGGGTCTTGGACACTCTCTAGGTTAAAACAAGCATTGGCATAGCCAATAGGTCTCGCCTTTGGGACCTTATAAGTATAAGTATTTAGTTATGCAGCACAATATCTTTACTGCAACAACATTAACTGTTGCATGTTTAAACACTTATAAGGTCCCAAAGGCGAGACCTATTGGCTATGCCAATGCTTGTTGTAGTCAAGTGAACTGATTGCCGCCACAACATTTATTGGTTTGGAAACAAATGTATGGGAGCACACAGAAGACTGTTGTTCATGCAACAACTAACTTACGAGTGTCGGGTGATGGAAAATATACTCCGAGTTTTACCAATCTGCATCAGATTCCACAGGAGCCCCCCTGGGAGGAGGGTCCCGACCGGACACCGGGTAGCAACTGATTCACGCACAGCTTGAAGGCATGCAGATAAAAGGTAGAACTAAATACAGCCATTTGTTTCCGTTTTGCTGTTTTGTAAAAGCCGAGCATGGTAGGTGAAAAACAAGCCCACAGAGCGGCCCCGGCTTTACCCCGCCCCCTCCAGCAAAACTTGATCAGTAGCGGAAAGTGCTCAAAACAGTGGTGATTGAAAGCCAGATGCAGTATAAAAACACTGTCTAACCGGTGGGGTAACATCTGAGCGGTATCCATGGCACTCTATTTGCAAATGTAAAATGTGCATGACTACAATTGTGTAATTGCGCCTAATGTTGCATAAACCCAATTAGATAGCGTGACGTCACAGAATATATCCCCCAAAGGTTTGTAGTCTGTAATACCTACAAACAGACTGCCGCTCTGAGGCTCGTAAATTAAAAATGAAAGCGCTTGCCTTCAGCAGGGGGAGCCTTTTTAGGCAGGGTGCTCTGTTTGCACCCTGCCTGCTGTGGCTGTGATTCGTAGCGGATAGTCGGGAGAGGTGGAAGAGGCTGCGGGGGCCGTTCTGACGGAAGCCATTTAAGGCAGCCTGCTCTATTTGCGCCTTGCCTGCCTGCTCGGAAGAGGTGGAAGAGGCTGAGGGCACAATGCTAAAATAAAGGTGAGCATGCTGTGCGATAAAGTGCAGCGCTGGTAACTGAAACTAAACACCGCTTTATCCCCCCAAAAAAAAGGAACAATGAAGCAATACAACTAAAAGACACAAAACAGGAGGGCGTGGTTTGCCGAGCCAAGATGGCGGTCGCACCTTGAGTGCGCTCCCGGACCCCTCCGCCATCCAGTCGCCATCCGCCCAAGAAGAGAGCCTTCCTGCTGTGATCTTGCCGTCTGGGTGAATGTCGTGCACCCGGCGGCGTCCCTGGCTGCCGATCTCCATCGAGGGTCCACCTCTCAGAAACAAGCTGTGTGTCCGGCGGGCCTCGGCCTCCAAGATGGCGGGCCGCCGCCGTTGATCGGCGGGCTCTGCAGCTTCCCGGCCCATCGGGCGCCTTCGCGGCCGGCGCGCGAGGGCGGCCCCGCGGGGGGTCTGGCTGTGTGCTGCGGGCTCCAAGGTGCCGTCGGCCTTTCCTGGGCCTGCTGACCGGGCGGGCTGCGTGTGCGGCGGAACTGCTGTGCGAGCCCGCCTTGCCTGAGGGAGCTGCCGCCTGCGCCTCCCGGGATCCCGGTGGCGGGACGTGCCCTTCGACCGCTGCTTCGAGCGGGTGGGATGGCGGGCCGCATGGTAGCGGCCCGAGAGAAGAGGACTCCAGCGATCGGCCGGGGTTGGAGGCCCACGACCTGAGGGCCTGCGCAGCTGTGCACCATCTCTGGCGGTAAGTCCCGGCTGTGGGAGGGGGTCCCGTGGTCGTGGGGAGGGGGCCCCCCCTTGCAGGCACGGGCGGCCGATTGCGGAACGGGGCCCTGGGCCCGAGCTATGCCCTAACGGGTCCGGGCCTCCTGAGTCACGCCCACCATACTCCTACACAAGCTGCGGAGCTCCCCCTGGCCCGGGACGGGGGGCTGAGAGGCGGTATCGGCCGCTTCCTCGAGCGGCGCTGGGGATCCCTACGGAGGAACGACCTTCCAGCCCTTGGGCCTGGGCCCTGGGTCCGCCAGGCACTCGCTCCCACTGAGTGCCCGGCAACGCTAAGCCTACCTGCTCTGCCCCCCGGACGGTGCCTGTGGTCAGAGGGTGATCGGGCGGCGGGGGGGGGTCCACATCGAGGGCTCTCCCCCACCCTGGGCAGGTGCGGAGCTCGGGAGGGAGACATCGAGGACTGGCTTCCCCAGAGGCCTGCCTGAATCCTGGGCCCCCTTCCTGGAGGCAAGATCTGATCGTTGACGCCCCATCGGGCGGTGGCGGTGTCCCGGTGGCTGGTTCGTCCCGCCGGGTCTTGATGCAAGGGCCCTGGACCCTGACTTTTCGGGCCCCCCCCTGGATCGGTGCGGCGATGATAAGGGGCGATCGGCCGCATTCATCGAGCGGCATGAGGGCCTCCCCGTGAGCTCTCCCCCCTGCTCACGTACCGTACCCTGGTGAACTCAATCGCGCACCTGCCTCGGCGGCCCACCCTCGGACCTCACCCGCTGTTCCCCCGCTGGGTGCCCCCATATCGGCCGCCTTGGTTGGGCGGCGGATTGCCTGGAGGGGCTGCCACGGATTGCCCGTCGGCCTCCTAAGCGACCTGTTGGACCTCTGACACCCGCGCCGCAGGCCCGCTCGAGGGAGCGCCACCATGGGCCGGAACGGGCCGGTCAAGACCCGGCCACCCAAACCAAAATGGACCGCTTCACGACCTCCGATGGTGGGGCTGCGGGGGGCCGCCGACGGGGACGCACCACCGGCAACAGACCTATCCACCATCCTGAAGGCTATCCACACCTCACAGTCCTCAGTGGAGGGAAGATTGCGGAGGTCCGGGTGGACATGACCCTCATCCGGCAGGACGTCCGGAATGCCACGGCCAGGATTACAGAAACTGAATCCCGCATATCATCAGTGGAGGACGACGTTCAACGACTTAAGGGGCAGGTGGTGCGCCTCCAGGAGCACACCCAGGAGCTGCACCGGAGGGCCGAAGACGCGGAAAACAGGTCGCGCCGCAACAACCTCCGCTTGGTGGGGTTTCCGGAGGGGGCAGAACAGGGACGCCCCGCCGAATTCATTGAGAAATGGCTGAGATCCTGGCTCCCGGAGGGCTCCCTCTCACTGTGGTTCGCAATAGAGAGAGCGCACCGATCCCTTGCTCCGAAGCCCCGGCTGGAGCACCGCCCCGTCCGGTTATAATGAGAATCCTCAATTACAAAGATCGGGACTCCATCTTGGCCGAAGCCCGCAAGCAGCGACGCCTCCCTTATGAAAATCACTCGATTTTGATCTTTCCGGACTACACTCGGGAGGTCCAGAGCCAGCGCCGATCGTTCGGGGAGGTCAAGCAGAAGCTCAGAGCTCTTGATATCCAATACCGCCTTCTCTTTCCGGCACGCCTGCGGGTGGTGTTTGCCAACAAAACCTTGTTCTTTGACTCTCCAGCGGATGCATGGACCTGGGCCACGGAAGAGCGCCCCCTTCGGCCCAATGACCAGATCCCCCCTCAGGGCGGTGCAGAGGGTCCGCCCACTCGCACTGGCTTGCCAGCACCTAGGCTCCAGCGTAACCGCTCCCGTAGGCGCCGGGGGCATAGGAGGGCCCGCTCTGACTCCCCGTTGAATCCCTCCCGAGTGACTGGGCCGGCCCGGGGAGACCTTCGGACTGTGCGACGATCAGGCTCATCTGGCCGCATGAGTCGTGGGGGGACCTCGCCGACCTCTTCTAAGCCGGATTTTCCAGACACTGATCTTTCTCGTAGCCCAACTCTTCTCAGTAATCCAGTTTGAATCCGCCTCTGCCCGCCGGGCTTGGCTCCGCGGCCGGAGGCATGAGCCAGCTTACCCTGTTCTCTCTCTTCTTGGACTCGACTATGGACATCCTGTTACGAGGAGGGGTCCTCCACACCTGTTTGATCCCAAGCGTTGTAGTTTGGTTCCGCACTGTTGTTAATGTTAGGGCGACAGATGCTTCTGTTCCTGAAGTATAGGGTGGGGGGTGGGGGTAGGGCGAGGGAGGGGGGGACCGTTGTCCCATAGTTTTTGCCTTTGGTTTTTCGTTGCCTTTTGTTTCACCACACCAGCACTCACAAGACACCCCCCGTCCAGGGCATCAAAGGACATGGTCCATGGTATCTGGGCCCCAATCACACGGTATGGCGTCAGCACCCGGGGACGAGATCCCACCCAGGGCCGCCCCCCCTTATCGAGGCAGTCCGCTAGGATGACAGTCATGTCACAGCAAGGCATATCCCTACGCCTCCTGTCCTGGAATGTCAACGGTCTCCTTGACCGCCTCAAGCGATCGGTGGTTCTTCGTTATGCGCAGCGACAGGGGGTAGAGGTTTTAATGCTGCAAGAAACACACCTGCTGGGTAATCACTGCCCCTTTTAGCGAGATATGGGTACGACAGGGTCTGGCACTCGGGCTTCACACGGGGGTCCCGTGGGGTTGCGATCCTGGTGCAGCGCTCCCTTCCGCTCGTGGCGACACGAGTCGTCCAAGACAATCAGGGCACCTTCCTTGCCCTGTCTGGTTCCCTGAACGGTGTCCCCCTTAATTTGGTGTCAGTGTACTCTCCCCCAGCACGACTGTCCGTGTCCCTGGCCGCCTTCGTTGGCCTCCTGGATTCCTTGCCCCCGGGCCCCGTTTTCCTGGGGGGGGATTTCAATGCTGTTCCTTCTCCCGAACTCGACACAACTGGGCCTCCTTCCCGGGGTAGACTGGCGCAGGCGAAACACCTAGCGGACTGGGCCGAATCCCAGGGTCTTTGCGACGCCTGGCGTGTGTGGCACCCGCGATCTAGACAATTTACCCACACTTCGGCTGCGCATCACACACAAGCGCGTATAGATGCTTTTTACATTCCCTCGACTGATTGCCTTTTGATCCAGGACGTCGCTATCCTGCCCAGGGGTATATCCGACCACTCCCCGGTGCTACTCGCTATGGGAGCCCCTCCCGCCTCCACGCGTCAGACGTGGAGAATGAGCGCGTGGTTTCTCCAGGACAAGGCCTTCCGAGAGGTGGTAGGGCGGGAGCTCAAATACTACTTCCAAACTAACGAGGGGTCGGTGTCCTCATCGGGCGTCTTGTGGGAAGCTGGCAAAGCCACGATACGTGGAGTTGCAAAGGGACAACTCAAAACCCAGCGGCGTACGCAGCTGGAGCAGCTCACCTCCCGCGAAGCGCAGGCCTTGCGCCTTGAACGGTCTACCGCCCTGAACCCGGACGCCTCCGGAGTACGGCTCCTTGCTCACATTCGTGAAGAGATTCGTCAACTATCGCTGGACGCAGCCAAGCTCCTCTGGCGCTCCTCCGTTGCCAGGGTGTACGGTTGGGGAGACAAGAATGGTTCCCTCCTTCATAGATTGGCCACCTATCCTAGAGCGAACCGTATAATTCCCGAAATTATAGATCGGGATGGTTCGGTGTGTAATTCTTCGACCGACATGGCCCGGGCCTTCGCGAGGTACTACCGCCAGTTATACACAGCCAGGACTCCTTCCCTGTCCCTCGCAGATCTGCTGCAGACCGGGGCAGGTCGTCTCCCTCAATTAGATTCAGAAGTCCAGGATGATTTGGATCGTCCTATCTCCCCCGCGGAGATTGGAGAGGCGATTACCCTCGTCTCATCCGGTAAGACGCCGGGACCGGACGGCCTTCCCCAGAAATTTTATGCTCTATACCGTGAGACGCTGACTCCATATCTTGCCCAGTTATTTGGGGAGGCGATAGGGAAAGGTTCCTTCCCATTCGAGACTGACATGGCCACTATTGTGGTCCTTCCCAAATCCCAGCCACCCTCGCCGCGGTGCGCGGACTACCGTCCCATCTCCCTCATTAATACAGAGCTGAAGCTGTATGCCACAATACTCGCCCAGCGTCTTAAACCCCACATACGTACTTTGGTCCATCCGGACCAATGTGGGTTCATGCCAGCGAGCGGTACCCGTCACTGTTTGCGGAGGCTCCACACAGCTCTGGCTTACCGCAACCTGCTTACCCCCTATCTATCACTTCTCCTGGTAGACTTTGAGAAAGCCTTCGACTCGGTAGACTGGGGGTTCCTGGACGACGTCTTAGCGGAGATGGGTCTTGGACCCCGCTTCCGTAGCTTCATCCGAATACTGTACGCTCGACCGAGGGCGCGGGTCCTAGTGAACGGAGTTCTGTCCGAACCCTTTCCGATTCGCAGGGGAACGAGACAGGGCTGCCCCCTCTCTCCCCTGCTCTTCGCTCTGGTGATGGAACCCCTGGCGGCCCTGGTACGTTCGAACGGGCTGATGCAGGGTTGGGAATGGCCCAATACGGCAGTAGATAAAATCGCCCTATACGCGGATGACGTCCTGATTTATTTGGCGGACCCGGCTCGTTCGGGTCCTCACTGTCTCCAGATCCTTCGGTCCTTTGAGCAGGCTTCGGGCCTCCGGCTTAATCCGGAGAAGTCGGTCTTGGTCCCCCTTCACATGTCCAGGGAGTGTTTCGATTGGCAGTCCACCATACCGCTCCGCCGTCAATACTTTAAATACCTCGGGATATGGGTGACTTTACTTCCTGAACTTAGCTGGGCCCTTAACGTCACCCCCCTGGTGAAGCGGGTCAAGGCGGATCTGTCGAGGTGGCAGTCACTACCTCTGAATCCCATGGGAAGAATCGCTCTGTTTAAAATGATGATTCTTCCCAGATTCCTTTATATGCTCCAAAACACCCCCATTAATTTTCCGAGAGCGTGGTTCCGAGAGCTTGACAGCCTGGCTTCCAAATTCCTCTGGGGAAGGGGCAGGTCCCGGCTGGCCCTGGGCGTTTGTCGGATCCCCTCCTTTGACGGGGGCTTAGGGATGACCCATCTATACCTGTATTACCTAGCTACACGCCTGCTCCCCCTGCACGACTGGCTCAATGGCGGATGGTCAGATCCGGCATACAGACTGGAACTTAGTGAATTGGGCTTATCCAACCTCCAATCGATGATGTATGGGGCGCCCGTCCCGTCTCGCCTGCCAGAATTGACGCGTTCGGTGTTCCTGGCCTGGCGAGCCGCGCTGCGCCACACTGGATGGACCCGCAAGCTGACCCAGTGCACACCCCTGTGGCAGGGCACTTGGCTCAAAGAAGTCAACGAGCTGCAAGGCTTTCGGTCCTGGGACCTCATAGGCATTTCCCAGCTGGGCGACATTTGGGCGGGTGATCACATGCGCTCCTTCCAAGATCTCCAGGCTAGACACTCCATGCACCATTCACAGTTTTATAGATATTTGCAGCTTCGCCACGCCCTTCAAGTACATTTAGCGACTGGTACACGACTCCCAGACCATAGTCCTCCCGAGGCACAAATTATGTTGGGAGACTTGGGGAGAGGGGGTATCTCCCGCATTTACCGATCGCTCATTAACAACACTCCAACATCACTCGACCGATTAAGGGCTCAATGGGAGGAATGGGTGGGTTCCTTGGAGGAGGAGGACTGGTGCGATGCCCTTATGGCCCCCAGGACAGTTACTGCCTCTGCTAGATTGCGCCTGATTCAGCTTTATTTCCTCCACACGGCCTATTTGACGCCGGCGCGCTTACATCGCGCGGGGCTCCTACCGACCCCCTCCTGTGATAGATGCGGTTGTGAGCCCGCCGACTTCTTCCACATGGTATGGACGTGCCCACGCTTGGCGCGCTTCTGGGGAGACATTGAGGAGGAACTCACTGAGGTGTTGGGATGGGAGATCCCACACGATCCAAAACATGCGCTCCTGGGCATCACAGACGGGCTGGATGGGTCCAGGAGCGAAAAGCTGTTCTACACCACGGCAATGGTTGTAGCCAAAGAGACATAGCTTCCGCCTGGAAGTGCCCTGAACCTCCCTCCGTAGGGAAGTGGCGGGCCGGGGTGGACTGGTGTGCCACACAGGAAAAGATAATGTACATAACACGAGGTTGTCCCAAGAAATATCGTAGGGTCTGGGGGAAGTGGTTGGGGGTCTGGTCTGATCTCGATGGGGTGGCTCCAATATCTGTCCTGTTGAATCTGTACATTTTTGGCTCGAGGGTTGTCCAGATACAAGCAAATAATCCTTTGTTATCATGGTATCTTGGAGATTGTCTGGTATTTTCTGTGAAATCAATAACATTTGTTTATCAAAAAAGACACAAAACAACACCAGGTCCAACAGTTAAAACCACACAGACTCGGAACACACTCTACCTTTTAAACAAGCCCGGAAGTGGTGCGCGCGCGAGCGCGCTTGTGCCCGCGGCGGCGAAAGTGAAAGCGCCGCGTTTGCCCATCTGTTTCCAATTAACGTGACCGCGAGACGCGGCGCGATAATTGGAAACATATGGCGCTCATGCTCGCTCCCGCGGACCCTAGGCCACAGAACAGAGAAGGCGGGACATGCACCCCCCCTTGGGCCAATTGCGTGCTGTCTTTCTTAGAAAGACAGCATGCAAAGCCCAATAGCAAGTGATAAATTCCAAGCACACGCACGAGCGTGTGTTTGGAATTTAAAAGCCCTTACAAAATGCCTCGCAGCGCATGCGCGCTGGCTCAGGCGAGACCTAAAAAGTAAGTCCTTCAGAAGAAAGCAATTCTGGTATTTTATTGACCTCTGCTGGTCGTTTTCTATCAAGACAGTTAAATAGAGGCAGTTGAACAGAAAAAAAAGTCCCTAAGCGGAAGCAGACAAGTCCTAGGGCTGATCTCCAGAGCCTACAAAGTACATACACATATAAGTATATACTAAAGTATATAAGTATATACTAAAGTATATACAAGAGGTCTCGAATGCTCGACCTAAAAAGTAGGGGAACTGTTTTTTTGTAAATTGAAAAAGTATGGGCACGTAGTGCCTTTCAGACCCCACCCACTTTAACCACTGATCCTCCATAGTGCTGCTCCTCCAGCCAGGATGCAACGCAGGAGGCCCACAATGAAACATGGTGCCGCTCGTCACTTCCTCACCGCCACGGCCCTAGTACTGCTGCTGACGAGGCCGGAGATCCTTGGGTATTGGAAGCCCAGTGCCCACGGCCAGTCCGTTACAGCACGGATGGCCAGCGTGAGCACGGCCTGCTTCGTACTGCCATCTGTGATTACAGGCTTCTGTGCTGTGAAACATGGAACACATGCCCAGAGCTTCACAAATTGCACACCACAGGGCCTCTTCAAGGGCTGGGTCCCCCCTGCCTGTCCCCCATCTGACGGAGCTGTTTGTACCCGCATTTTTAAGTATGAGACCGAAAGCATTGCTCAATATTTCAATGATTCTAATTGGAACCCATGCTGCCTCCGTGACTTTCTCGTCTACCTCAGAGACCCTGAACATCAATGTAAGAAAGTGCCCTCTTTTTGCTTGGTTGCCCCCACTTTTTGCCAACCTGCTGATGTACTTTGACTGAGTGTGCCCAGGGTTCCTACCAAACAGTTACCCAGGGCCTATGTTCTTTCCCTAAACTGCATTAAAAACAAAACCCAATTGGCACTCTTTGGCCACAGGTCAGTCCCTTGTAAATGGTACCATAGGTACGAAGGGCACGGTGGCCAGGGAAGGCCTCCAAGGGCTGCAGCACTTAATGTGCCACCCTTAGAGGCCCTGTACCTTTATACATACACACATACACTGCCATTGCAGGCTGCGTGTTTTGGTGCAGAACAAAGTGAAGAGTCGACATGGCACACATCCCTGTGTGCCATGCCTACAACCCACTGCCCTGGCATAGGTCAGCCATCCCTCTAGCTGGGTGCACTATACCAGTGGTGAGTGTACAGATGCATGAGCCCTGTACCCCTACAGTGTCTAAGCCAATTCTTAGACATTGTAAGTGCAGTAATGCCAATAAGAGTATATGGTGCTGGGAGTTAGTCATTACGAACTCCACAGCACCATAATGAATGGGTTTACTAAAAACTTGGAAGTTTGGTATCAAACTTCTCAGCACATTAAACCCACACTGATGTCAGTGTGGGATTTAATGAAAAATGCACTCAGAGGGCATCTTAGAGATGCCCCCTGAAAAACGACCTAACACTAGTGTCCAGGCTGAGTGGCTGACATGTTTCTGGACCCCTGGGTCGAGAGCCTGCTGCTCTCGGGGGTCTGAAGCAATGCACATCCTGGGACGAGGTGCCAAGCCTCCTCCCCAGAATGGCCAAGGTCCACAAAGGGGAAGCTTCAAAGGCCTGCCGCCTTTGTGAGCTACCCCAGGCCTTTGCTGCTTCCAGCAACTGGCCCACACCGGTTCTGACCCCCTCTCTGGGCAGGAGAATCAGCAGGAAAACCAAGTGAGAAAGGGAGGTGTGCCCACCTTTGCCAACCCCACCCCTCAGGTGGGGGAGGCGAGGTGAAGCACAACTCTCAGTGACCGCCATCTTGTAGATGGGGGACCCAGCCAACAAGAGTGAGGCATATGCCCCCTCCCACTGGAGGGTGGCATAATATGGGGTTACCCACCCCAAGGAAGGGATCCATTGGTCCCAACCTTTACTTTTCTGTAACGCCCCTAAATCTAGTATTTAGGGGCAACCCTGAACCTTGCCTCCTCAGACAAGAATCGACAAGAAGAAGGACGAAGAAGTCGTGCTGAAACTAAGAAGAGGAGGACGCCCACTGACTTGGCCCCAGTCCTACCGGCCTGTCCCCACCTCGCACCTGCTCCAGCGAAATCCCGATGTGTCCTGCAGTCAGCAGCCTCAAGAACCCGTAGGACATGCCCTGCCTTCCAAGCCGAAGACTTTGTCTCCCGTGAGCACCGGATTAGCTCAACCACAGACTCCGGCCCCAGCCAAAACCAGGAGTCTGCACCACTCTGCTCCCAACGCCTATGTCCCGAGTTCGAGTGGCCCAACACCACAAGGAGGTCTCCCCGTCGATCCTGACCTAAGATCTGGTGATCTCTGACATGCCTCGAATCTCCAAGTGAGGCCTGCAGCCCCTTTCTGGAGGATCCCCTCGACCGCGACCGGAGCTGGTAAGAAAAAACCCGACAGGTAAGAAAAACCAGACGCCTAAAGACACCTCTGCACCCGACGTCCCACGGCCTTGGGTGGCCCAACCGACGGTGTCCCAGCATTCCCAGGCATCCCAACTTACCTCTCCAACAGGTGGGCACCTCCAGAAGATTTTCGTCCCGAGCCTGCAGTCTTTGTTGCAACCGGAGAATCCCCACTGAAAACAACAGGGCACCCGACACCAAAACAGCACCCTGCACCCAGCCGCCCCTGCGTCGCTCAGGGTGTACTTTGGGTGCTAACTCGGACCCCCCTTTGCCCTGAGCCTAACACCAGGAGCTTTGCTCCCACAACCTTGTGGCCTACTCGTGAGCAGCCACCAACCGGAGGCCCCCTAGCCCCCATTGGATAACATTGGGCCTCAGCACTCTGCACCTGGCCGCCCTAGTGCCGCTGAGGGTGTTTCAAGAGTGCATCCTTGACCCTGGGGGAACCCTTATTCTAACCACAGAATCCCAACACCCACAAACTTGTACTTACCTGCAAACCGTTAACTTAATTTTTCTCCATAGGAAAACATTGACTATTTTTCCTTGAAAATTGTTCTGTGTGGAGTTGGTTTGTATAAAACACTGAAAAACTGCAAATGTACAAAAACTGATTTACTCACCTTTTCTCTGGGAAATGTCCCAGTGTGATATCTATCCATATCACACTGAGTAGAAAAAGTAACTTACAAAATTAATCTAAAAAGTAACGTACAAAGTAATCTGTAATGTAACTGAAAAGTAATTTTGAAACATTGACTTACCTGTAATTCAATCAACTGCATTTGAACCTGCATTCAACTGTAAAACATTGCATAAAATTTTGCAAAGCAATCATTTCACTTACCTGAACCAAGCTTTGCTTGGTTCTAGAAATAAAATAACTTAATAATATTTTTACAAACAAATTGGTCTGAGTTCAGTCTTTGAGTGTGTGACATAATTTCTTGCCTGAGTGTGCACAACAAATGCTTAACACTACCCTCGATAAAGCCTTACTGCTCACCCACACTACCACAGATAGAGAGTAATGTTGTATTCCGCTTTAGGGGTCCATATATAGGTTTTCCTGAATCATGTCCTTATATAGGCATAGAATCCCTGTCCTTATTTAGGCATTAACCATGCTCTCCAAATACAGGCATGGTCACCGACATCCGTCCACCCTAACGTCACAACGAGTTCTTAGAAACCAGACCCTTAAGCTTCGGGAGTTCCCCTAGCACAGGACTATTGATTTCTCCAAGAACTCATCTATTATGTATGAACCGTTATACCTTAAGGGTTCATTCCTGACGTCTTCCTCTGTCCGACTTCACGTCAATGCTAACATTCCAAGACACCTACCAGGTATAAATATACCTTCCCTTGCCAAATCAAGTTAGAGGAGACCTCGACTTCAGAGGAGCCCGTATCCCGGCCTGACGCACTGAGAAGACGCTGTCATTCCTGCACACAGACGAATCCAGCTTCCAGTGTTCTGACTCCGTTCGTGGGGTGTTAGAGTTCCAAATCCGGCAAGAGATTCCCACCTCTCTCATTCTCAAGGTATGGAGCTGACTAGAACCTAGAGGGACTCTTGGCATATCATACTTGGCATACTAGACTTAAACATACTCTTAGTATACCAGACTAGAGAATACTCCGCCTACTTCTATCTTTCCCTACACCTAGACTAGGTTAGGTACATTGGGGTAGAACTAGCTTAGAGACGCATCGTATGAGTACTCGCATTTTTAGCTCATGTTATTTATGTACGTGAATGTATGCTAAAAGATAATGCTAGCGCAGTATTATTTATTTCTACTGCTTACGCTGTACATTATTTATCTTGCATACTGTCTTGTGATCATAACAGCACATATCTCTTACACGAGAAACAAGACTGTTCAATAAACCCTTTTTATTGAACCGCCTGTCTTTCCTTTCTGTGTAACTCTGTAGAAACTAAGCATGCACGATTGAATGAGTGAAACGGTTATCTATTGTTTCCACGATTCTGAGACGTGTTCCGCTTCTAAAGGGAAACAAAAGTTGTCATGTTTTTCGGTTGCCAGAAACTACTCCCTTCTTGTTCTCAAGGAGTTTCTAGTGGCCTCTGAGCTAGCTGGCACAAGTAATTAAGTTTAATATACTCGATAGGGACATACCGACCTTAGTCCTATGTCAAACCTATAGTGTATATTATTCCAATGCGCAGAGCCTATTAGGGAAATAGGAACTACACTACATGGTGCCCAACGGTTTGGTAAGGCAGTAATTTAACGCTAGATACTGAGTAACTCATTCGTGCTTTTCTCAGAGACCCCTACTCACATACTCCATAAGACGTCTGGAGTGGGTAGGGTTAAATATCCGCCAATAACTAAATAGGGAAGCACCCTATATATTAGTTGTTTGGTTTGTTCAACGTTGAAGGATACAGTGTTCCAAAATATTGTGCACCTTATCTTTTTGTTTCCTTGAAACTTGTTCTACATTTTTCAAAAAACAAAATCCCTGACTCCGACAACGATGAAGTTACGGGTCACCCAGCTTTAACAGCTTATAACATTACAGATTTCGAAGGAACCGAGGAGAGTGTCATAGACATCAATCCAAACTTAAGAAGAGCCATCACTCTAAAACTTATAAAACATGGCCTACCACCAAGAGGCGGTAGAGCAGTTTTCGTGATAGAGGCACATGAATCCTTTCAGACAGAGGTATTCTATTCATGGGTAATATTTCCTGAATCAAATTCAGTAACAAGACTGTTTCACTTCTACAAAGAAGATGATCCACCAGAGGAATATATTCCTTTCGAGGATATTGAAATTCCACTAACATACCAGGAGCATCAGCTCTGGTTTAAAGGCGCCCTAAAACATCACAAAAACATTACCAGGCTCGGTCCACTAGGTAGACCAGGAGCAACAAGGCCGATTCTAGCCAGCTACACACCTCATCCTGACATTGAAGAAATGTCAAACGAGGAACTACTTACTCAACTTACAGAGTTAATAAAAATTTACAGACAATTGGTCCAATATGTCATGCGGACTTTCACAGTCCAACCACCATTAACCATTCCAAATCAAACTCCTCAACAGGGAAATACACAAAAAATTACACCACAGACTCTATACGCAGTCATGGGTAAAATGCCCACAAAACGTGAGCAAATACCATTCTGGATAGCTCAAACAATTACTCAAATAGAAGCAATATTTCCAAATACTAGCCCTTATGAGAAACACAGAATCCTAACAATCTGTTTACCAATGGGGATCACACCACAACTGGAAGACTGCACCACTTGGGGCTCAGTCTTTGCTGCCATCTATACTAAAACACATGGTATTCCGTCAATTGCAGTAATACCTGATGTCCTGAAACAAATTCAAAACGAATACGGGGCAGAGCCTGCTCTGAATTTAGGTATGAAATTACTGAAAAATTTCGACCAGGTCTCAACAATAATATGATCTAATATTAAAGGGGAGGCAGCAGCAGTGGCGATCCGCCAACGATTAAGGAATTCGATGTTACAGAACATCAAACAGAACTACCCAGAATAATAGAACAATCTTATGCAGAATTAGGCAGAGATAGTTTGGGTGGAAGACCATTAAAGCCAAAACTATCTGAAAGTCCTGAGAAGGACTCTATTAAACAAACTCCTACATCTTCTAAAAGAAGTGGGAAACTAATAAACAAAATTCAAACGAGAAACGTTCTCAATCCCGAGGTAGGTCTCCTCAAAAGGAGCCCTCTGAAAAGAGGTATAACCTCAGGAATAGGGATAATTTGAAAAAGCCTGACAGGTATCAAGATACTGATACACGTTCCTCTCGTACCTTTCAGATCTCGTCACAGACATCGGAAAGAAGAGGACGGTCAGAACATAGAGAAGAACGCGTGAAATCGAAAGACGACAAACACGCTCCGAAAAATAAATCAAAACCTCAATTCTCGAAAAAGAAGGTAGCAGGTCTGAAGATCAGACATGCTGAGGATACCGAGAACACAACTCAAGAACGGAGAATGGGCTCAGACAATGCTGGACAGTGCAGCAGAAGTCACAATAGCTCGCCAGAACCTGAAGGAACTTCTGGAGATAGTGGACTTGAATGAGTACATTACAGTTGAGACTGTAGACACCAGGGTTAGTACTCCACAAAAGTTATATGAAATAACACTCCGGATGGAGGGAGACATACCTAGACAGGTGAAAGCACTCTTTTGGGAAAAACTTTCAAGGGGTTATGACATACTTCTAGCAGAAAAAGACTGGCCACCACAATTTGTCAGAGACTGCCCACATGGCGAGGACATTATTATGCCTGCCTTCTCTAACCATATTCCAATTCCCCTAAAATATACTTATGCCAGGAAATGGGCAGTTGCCCAGGCCCCAGCATTATACAAAAATCATGTAGGGTGGGATGAGGATTCACCTCACCATAAAATACATCTGAAAAGTGAACCTACTGCACAAAGGCAGTACCCAATAAAGCAAGAAGCTAAAAAACAGGTCAGGGAGATCTTAGATCAACTTGAATACCAAGGGGTGATTGAAACATGCACCTCTTCAATGAACAATCCTTTGTTTCCTGTCTCCAAACCAGACAATACATATCGTCTAGTTTTGGATTACAGACACTTAAACACTTGTTCAAAAACATTTGCAGTGCAAAATGCACATAGTACAGCATTAATGAATAACATTGTGCGTAAAAAATATAAAACCACATTGGATATCTCAAATGGTTTCTTTTGTCAAAACATAGCACCTGGAAGCAGGTACTTAACAGCTTTCTCAATAACGGGGACCCAGCGTCAATTTTGTCGACTCCCACAAGGGTTCAAGAACAGCCCGGGGTTATTCTCAGCGAGAGTAACGGAGTTACTACAAATTTATGATAATGAGGCATTGTCATATGTCAATGACATCTATCTGACAGACGATGACCTGGATAGGCACTTGAACAGGGTAAGCACCATTATACTGGGCTTCGCCTCTGAGGGCTACAAATTCAACTTAAAAAAATCCAGAATTTCCCATCTCAATATCCTCTTTCTAGGATATGAGCTTTCAAGTGAAGGCAAGAGCTTGGCAGCACACTTTTTAGAAAGGTGTGCGCTGCTCCAACCTCCTAAGACGCTGAAAAACTTACAATCCATCCTGGGTTTCCTAAATTTTGGAAGAACTTACATTTTAAATTACGCAGAAAGGGTTAAACCTCTCTACGCATTAATCAAACCTGATTTTTCAATCAGAAATTGGACACAGGAACACACAGAAATCTTGCGTTCACTCCAAGCTAACATGTTAGCAACAAATCACTTACAAACACGCGTAAGTCAACGAAATTTAGTGATCCGGATAATTTCGGGTCAATGCGGATTCACCTACTTAACATTTAATGAGGGTGAAAAAGTACCAATTGCATACAAATCACATTTGTATACACAAGCAGAAATGCGCTTCACTTCAACTGAAAAAATTCTGACAGCAGTTCAAACCGCTGTAGCAAAAGAAAGAGCTCTAGCCCAAGGGAAACACATTATTGTCGTAACCCCAGTTCCGGCCTTAGAGGCGGTAACTAAAGCGAGCATTCCAAATGCTAAAGCATTACATCCAAGATGGATACAATGGGTTAATTCTCTTGCTGCAACAGATGTTGAATATGTTTTTGATCCTGATTTAAAAACAAAAGCGTTCCTGCAATATGAACATGAATGTCCTCTGCCCACTGAGATTCTGCCTCTCGATCAGTATGAATTCATAATTTACACTGACGGATCCGCACAACCCGCAACAGGGAGTAAGCAAAATTACAGTGCAGCGTGCACAATCGTTAAAGGTCGCATGCGCGATGGCAACTTCAGACCTATGGTCACTAAAACTCAATCTCTAGGAGATTGTACAGCTCAGCGAGCTGAACTACAAGCATTCAAACGGGCATTTGAAAGTACAGATCGAGAATTCCCCACACATAGTGTGCGATTCTTTCTACTGTGTGCAGTCGTATAATGAATATATACAAACTTGGCTTGAAAATGGGTTCAAAGATGCAAAAGGTGGCACAATAAAGCATAAAACGCTTTGGGAACAAGTAGTTCAGTTAAAAAGCGAACTACCAAAGGCTCAGGTGATACACACACTGAGTCATCAACGTGATGGCGTTCACGTTGCAGGGAATTCATTGGCTGACGAAGCCGCAAAGGGGGCTGTTCAGACGGCTTCCGTAGCTGCGATCACTCGTTCAAAAACAAGAATAGACAGTGAGATAATGTTGGCTGTCAATGCTACGAGCAAAGGCAGTGGTGCAGCGTTACCAAAAAGTTTCCACTCAAGTACTCTTATGTAATTGATGCGAACAACGTTCCTTTTGCTCGAATCCCTGGAGTGGGGGATAGGGTAATTCCAAACATGGAACGTAGAGCAGCTTTGATTTATGAAACACATCTGGGGGAGGGTCTGTCACATCAAGGGATCTCTAAAACAATATTGACATTAAAAGAGATGTACTGGTGGCCTGGGATGAATACAGAAATACACATATTCATCAATAACTGCATAGACTGTAAATTACAGAGAGAAAGCCACCAGACACCATGCTACGAATGTAGCTGCCCAGTACAGACACCATTGTTAGACAGCATTAGACTATCTAGGCACAGGCGTCCTCGTGGACAACTGCAATCCCACAAATACTAAGTCAAGATTCCTATGGATATGGCCTCAGCGCTCGGCTGACGCTCGAACTGTTATAAAAGATTTGCAAGTCTTTATCGGCACATACGCAATAGGCACGCTACATTCTGACCAGGGCCCTGCGTTTAGCTCTCGGGCTTACAAAGACGCCATGGCCAGTCTAGGCGTTGCATTGCGGTACTCCTCTCCGTTTCATCCTGAGGGAAATTCTGTTGTGGAAAGGAAAAACCGGGACATAAAGCAGTCTATAACAGCTAGGGTATTAGATTCGGGTGATGGATGGGTCAAACATCTTTATGGGGTCCAACGCTCATTAAACAATTTGCCAAGAAGTTCTCTAGGGGGGGGGGGGGGTCACTCCATATGAGGTCCTATTTGGGACAAGAATGTGGGTGCCCGATCTGGAATGTAGAGGCGCAGTGGTGGAAAATAAACCCTTTGATATCAAAGATCGTTTGGCTGTTTTACAGGACCTAAATGAACTAAGATCGAAACAAAGCAACGTATTCCTGCAGCCAACCACCACTGGGGAAAAAACGGCGGTCCCAGCAAGGCCTGTCTGGATTCCAAAAGTTGGGGATCTAGTCAGAGAGAAGATTGCGGACAAGAAGGAATTTGGACCTTCTTACAGACAACCAGTACCTGTCCTAGCCGTACACGGAACAAGAACAGTACTTCTGCCGCCCCTTGCTGGAAAAAAGGAGAAAAGATTTGTGTCCATCGACCTCATCAAACCACAGTATGTGGCCAATACTAAATAGTAGGCCTCGTGGACTCCGACCTAGTAGCAGACACACTCCTCTCGCTACTATCCAAGAGGTTCAGACTGAAAGACTGATAACCATCGAGAATTCAGCAGTAACAGATGAAGGACTGAGCAACAATGCTATGGAACTCATCCCTCTTGAAACTCAAGTAACAGTTCGTCCAAATACACCTGTCTACACCAATGTAACAAGTGATCAACTGGTTCCAGTGATTTCTACAAATCCTGATGCAATTCCAACAATTGACAGAACTGCTTCTGGCTATTTCATTAACTTTGATACGTTTTCTGAGGATCTGAGTGAGCCCGAGACGTCGCCAGCATCAAAAACTTTTAAACAACAAGTACAAGACTTTTTACATTTTTTGAAAAAGACATCTGGTTTCACCATGGATTGAACTTTGGGTTATTTCTAGAATATTTTTCTTCCTGCTTTGGTTATGACTATGAGCGTGCTTATAAGTGGCAGACACATCCATTTGGACACTGAAAGAAAAGAAGTGAACTTACTTTTAAAACCTCACAAATCATCCCATCGTGAAACAAGAGACTTGTCTGCGGTGAACATCACAGCCGTTCCTATACAGGATGGTATAGTGTGGGACAAAACGGATTTCGATATCTTTGGCCCTACAGAACATTTGAACATTCCACATATATTTAAGATTTCACTAAGTGATTTTGTTTCATCCAGTACCTATTCTGATGATTGGGACTTTGAAACTGTAAATGACATGATGTTTGACCTAGAGAGGTCTGCTGCATTTTCTAATAATGAATATTTAGAGGGTCGTCAGACTATGAACAGCTGTATTGCTATAACCACTATGGTCATCATTTTTTGCATAAATCTGCAACACCTAGGAATGAGTTTATGTTTAACCAATGGGAGCATTGTCCTACACCACCAACAGGTAGTTCAAAAACATTTGCTAAAAAGTTTCCATATTTTTCAGGGTACAATACATCTGATCCAGAAACATTTTACCATAGAAATGTAAACAAAACAGGACTGAAAATTATGTTAACAAATACAAAACAGATTTACTCTGCAGCATTTATTGCCCAACTGTCTAGACAGGGTTTCGACTTTTGGAAAGACACAATAGACACAAAATCTGTCTGGGGTACTAAAGATTGGCAAGTGCAAGGGATAGAAGCTTTATATAGAGCATGTATGATCCCTCAACAAATAATGTTTTTGAATGACACTGTGCAACAAACGTCTTGCCTTGGGTTAGCCAAGATTAAAGACATGAAAACACCTTCTGTACCAACACCTGCTAGTGATAACAATACACAGGCAGCGGTTACAGTTGACACCATACTACAACTCAACAGAACAAATCCTGATTGGAGAAAATGGTTGATCTGGCACACAGACACAAACAACTGTCAAGACAGATTCCTGAATAAAACACAGGGGTTTAATATTCATAGGCCAGACCCACGATACGTCCAAAGACAGCATCCGGGGGTAGTAACAACATACAGTGTAGGAAAATTATGCCTCGATTGGCTGCAAAAATTTACACTTAAGGATGTGAAACAACACTTATCTTTACTTAAAGAAGACGCAGACCTTAGGGAATTCTTGCTTGGACCAAGAAAACCGCGTCAAAAACGTTTCATATATGCCGGCATTTATGCTGCTTATAATGAAGCATGGAAGGTGTCACAGATGGAGGCCGCGGAACGAATACTTGAACTTGATCGTATTAACTTAGAGAAAACTCTCTCTGTGGTCGACAACGGGTTAACAACTTTGTCCACCAGAATTTATTCATTGGACAGTATTGTATCCTCTGCTATCGACATACTGGAACAAGATTTAGCCATGTTACAACAAGGCCAGTCTCAGTTACGTTCTATTATGTTATTAAGCCGGACGCTGCAATCTTTGCGTGCGGGCTATGTGCCTTGGCGTTTTATCAACACGACGGCTCTGTCTGCAGAATACAATCTAACTGATAAACAGATCGAACTGGCACAAAGGGGAGCAAAGTATACAGTACTGAGCATTGAAAAACTTGAAAAATTACCATTCACAGTGGCAGAAAAACCAGCTACAGAATGGCTTATTCATGGCAAAATTAGTCTACCTGTGACTACTTTCCAGTTTCAGTATTGCCTTAGACAGAGGCAAGCAGGCAAATATGAAAGGTTGGGTAAAGAATACATTAAGACATCCTGGAATTTACCATACACATATAGATGTTGGAGTGGGGATCGTGAGGTGTTTCTAAGCAGTACACACTGTGAAAATGCACTGAGCGGTTCACTGATTTGTCAGGACATATCTTTACACGGGGCTTGTAATGGTTCTGTGGCAAATTTGTCCTGCCACCAGCAAGGTACACCAGCTGCTGTGATTAATCCAACGTTTGGCCAACTTTCTAATGGGAGTTACCTCATGTTGAATGATCAGAGTTGCTGTGGCATGTTGCCAGGCATCCCATATCTAGTAACAGTCAACTCCAGGGTCACTTGCTGTATGCAAGTATCGTTTGCCCCAATAGACACAGTCAGGGAGTCGCCTCTATGGCCTTCGTTGAATGTCTCTTTTATACGATTTGATACTTAAAGCAGAATGAAAGCCATGCTTATACAACAATCAGTGCCTTTGACCTCGGTCAAAGAAACCTATGATCTACAAGTTGCAAGGACTTCGGCTGAGATACAAGCTTTAATTCGTACAAACTGCCCTATACATTTCGTAGAAATGATAGGACGTATCTTTAACATGTCAGATACAAGCGGAATTGTACATGTATTTAAGACCATCTGTTCCGAACTATTAGCACCTTTCCAGGCTGTCCTCGGAATCATCCCAAACTTCGCACATTCGGTGTTTGATGGTGTGCCGTTAATTCTAGCACTTGTTGCAGGAATTCTGTTTCTATTCCTCCTACTACGCTATGGCAAGCCTCTTCGCCAACATCACTCCGAGCGATGTGAAGAAAGCACTCCTTGAACGGAAATGCCGTGAGCAAATAGTACAGCTTTTGGGCATGCCTCGTCTACGGGAACTTAATACAACGTGGTTCCTGTCATTCAGACCAATCTGGCAAGATTGCATCTTACCTGTTCTATGCTGCCTGTTTTGCGGTGAAGAATGCGTGCTAGACACCTGTCTAATACTCCCATCAGTCGTGCCAACGGATATCGATACTCTGCTGGACCCAATAACGGCCCATGCTGTGTGTTGTCCCCAGAGGCTACCAATCCTGATGACGGCATTCATTGAGATCTCACAGACGCTTCCAGCTGCTGCTGAGGTACGAGATGGATCAACAGGCACACAGGTAACAACGGACGCGAACATTGCATCTTCTGCTGAAGGCGATGTTTCTCATCTCTGTGCAATTAACCTTCTGAACGAGGTGTTCCAAATGTCACCAACTTCGGTGGATGATATTTTGGCTACGGAAATAGATGATCTAATGTTTACGCCAGACCCATACACTGACTTTGATTCGGCTCACAGTGTACCAGGGCAACAATGAAATTTGGCCTTCATATTTTTCAAACTTGGAACTTTTCCCAGAATTGAACTTTTTTATTTTTAAGTTTTTGAAATGACATGGCAAATGAACAATCTGCTTACAGTAGAACTAGTCTTATAAAACAGACTTCTTTGAATACTTCCAGGGACACATTGTCACCTTACTTGTCTAACATTTCATTTCATTCTATGATATGCAATGGCTTTGATTTTAAGAACTTATCGACCATTTCGTCATATGTATATATTTGTGTTTCATTCACGTTGCATTTTACTTCCGTTATATGCTTAGAATGAAAACGATGCTTTAAATGTACAGTACCTATTGCATTTCAACAGTTTTGAGCTTCTTTTAAAATGCTTTTAGGAATGTTTTTAGCAACTTGTGGTACTCAATTTTATGTTTAGCATTTAAATATTTAGCATTTAGGCTTATCGTTCAATCGAAGATGGAGTGGGTGTTGTATTCCGCTTTAGGGGTCCATATATAGGTTTTCCTGAATCATGTCCTTATATAGGCATAGAATCCCTGTCCTTATGTAGGCATTAACCGTGCTCTCCAAATACAGGCATGGTCACCGACATCCGTCCACCCTAACGTCACAACGAGTTCTTAGAAACCAGACCCGTAAGCTTCGGGAGTTCCCCTAGCACAGGACTATTGATTTCTCCAAGAACTCATCTATTATGTATGAACCGTTATACCTTAAGGGTTCATTCCGGACGTCTTCCTCTGCCCGACTTCACGTCAATGCTAACATTCCAAGACACCTACCAGGTATAAATATACCTTCCCTTGCCAAAGCAAGTTAGAGAAGACCTCGACTTCAGAGGAGCCCATATCCCGGCCTGACGCACTGAGAAGACGCTGTCATTCCTGCACACAGACGAATCCAGCTTCCAGTGTTCTGACTCCCTTCGCGGGGTGTTAGAGTTCCAAATCCGGCAAGAGATTCCCACCTCTCTCATTCTCAAGGTATGGAGCTGACTAGAACCTAGAGGGACTCTTGGAATATCATACTTGGCATACTAGACTTAAACATACTCTTAGTATACCAGACTTGAGAATACTCCGCCTACTTCTATCTTTCCCTACACCTAGACTAGGTTAGGTACATTGGGGTAGAACTAGCTTAGAGACGCATCGTATGAGTACTCGCATTTTGAGCTCATGTTATTTATGTACGTGAATATATGCTAAAAATAATGCTAGCGCAGTATTATTTATTTCTACTGCTTACACTGTACATTATTTATCTTGCATACTGTCTTGTGCTCATAACAGCACATATCTCTTACACGAGAAACAAGACTGTTCAATAAACCCTTTTTATTGAAACGCCCGTCTTTCCTTTCTGTGTAACTCTGTAGAAACTAAGCATGCACGATTGAATGAGTGAAACTGTTATCTATTGTTTCCACGATTCTGCGACGTGTTCCGCTTCTAAAGGGAAACAAAAGTTGTCATGTTTTTCGGTTGCCAGAAACTACTCCCTTCTTGTTCTCAAGGAGTTTCTAGTGGCCTCTGAGCTAGCTGGCACAAGTAATTAAGTTTAATATACTCGATAGGGACATACCGACCTTAGTCCTATGTCAAACCTATAGTGTATATTATTCCAATGCGCAGAGCCTATTAGGGAAATAGGAACTACACTACAGTAAGGTATTATCTAGTTTTACCTCTGCCTACCTTTGGGGTTCCACTGGACTCTGTGCACACTATACCTCACTTTGGTATAGTATATACAGAGCCAGCTTCCTACAATCACCCCTTGACATTTTCTTTTGTTTTCTAGAGCAAGAGCTAAATATATTATTTTCCATTCAATATTTTTAGTTCAATTTTTTACGGTCTGTGGAGCAACCAATATTTATGAACCTGCCAAGGAGGTGTCCCCACATAGTAGGATGGGCTAATGAATAATACGGTCTCCCACGGAAAATGAGGCTGAAACCAAAGAGGGACAACCCTCTTTTCATACTAGCTGGCCATCGACTTCTTTCTCAGTGACCCTGAAATGGACAGATAGTATAACGAGAGCTTTGTCCCTCGTTGGTTGTAGCCTTATTTTCCTTGGGAGACATTATAATTGATTGGCCCATCCTGCTATTGATAAATATTATTCATGTCATAGCGTATTTCGGCTGCCCGAGGCCCAGTGTCAATATGTTTGTGGCATTTGCAATCTGGGGTCACAACACAGTGACCCTGTACTTTGAGCCATGAAGTCAGGATTCATATCACAGAGAGCCTTCAGGCTGCTGCACAGCTCTGCTTCCTCCCGTCTCTCCGAGTGCTTTCTCCTGCGTTTGCCTTGTTTTTTTTACTGCTTTCTCCTTCCTTACCTCCCTCTTTTCTGTGTGCTTTCTCCTGCTTTTCCCTCATTTTTTTTTTTTATACTGGTTTCGCCTTCCTTTTCCCCCTTTTTAGGTCGAGCCTGAGCCAGGAGGCATGCGCTGCTCTGCGAGGCTTCTTGTGGCTTCTCCGTGTGGGTCTGACTCCTCCCACACATTGGATTGGCTTTTGCGTGTGTCTTTCAATAATGAAAGCACGCAAATGGCTAAATGCGGGTGCATGTCCCACCTCTTTTCTAATGTTCACTCCCACTGCATTTTGCTCTCGGGAGCGAGCAGCGGTGCGCAGGGTGGCAGCTGCATTCTTCGTGGGTCAGGCTACTATTTCCACACAACACGCCGTGCTTTCGCTTGTTTATCTTTTGTGCGGCGCACTAATTTATTTCTTGCATTCAGTGGTCCTGCGACATCTGTTGCTTGCCCACGGTCGCTCCGTTTCCCTTTACATATATGTACATATGCTCCTACCTGCAAGCGGTACCCGTTATTGCCTTGCCTTTGCTCCCGCCCCCTCCTGTTGTCCGTATTCAGCACCTCCCTCGTTTCAGTGCTAATAAACTTTATGCCATGCCATGGTTTTATTTACGTTTCAGATGGGCATGTCTGTAGGCACGGGAGAGTCGATGCCGAGATTCGAACCAGCTTTCCCGCTTCAAAAGTCGGCAGCTCTTCATGTTATGTTTTGGTGCTGATCGGTCGGGTAAAAACATATGCAAGTCCCCGGCTTCAAGGCTGCTGTATGCCACTGTTATGGGATTTCAATTTTTCCTAAAGAGCCGAAAGGTAGGGGTCGCCGAAGGTTTGGCATTTGCAGATAGTTGTTTTGAAAGCGGATGAGTGCTTGTTAATCCTGAGTAAGGGCTGACAGCGCTCTACAAGCTGTTATCTCTGACGCTAAACGTAAGGGCTTTATTCCCCTGACTGCGTTTCTAGCCCTTTAAGACGTGAGATTATTTCAAGGGGTATGAAGAGATTCTACCCACCTGTGGTGGAGCTCAAGTGAGGTTCTGGGTAGCAATCTCCCCAAAGACCATGTCTTTACGTTCCATTGAATCACCTCCCACCCGTTTTAAATGTGGAGCTTACGTCGCACTCTTAGTCGGTCGTTTTCTCCATGCCCATATGGGCTGTTTCAGTTGGGTAGTTTTCCTTGTTTCGGGACACCGCCGTTGTGAATTGACCTGCTCCCCCAGAAAGGCTTTCTTTCTGAATATTCACGCAGTACTTGAGAACCTGCTGCAACAAGGTTGTGTGCATCTCACTTCTTGACTTGGACCAAATCACAAGCCACCTTCAGATTTATTCATTGTGTTATTTATAAGTGGCGCACACAAGTTAATTATGTACACGTTTTTGCAAATTTGATTCAAGTGTTTAGTAGGCAGCTAACATGCTGCAAGCCATTATGCCTTAAAATGCTAGTAATTGGCGACAGTAGCAACTAGTTTCTTTTTAATGTGTGCACTTGCCCCCGAAACGTATCAAATTCTGTACTTACTTTAAAGGGCTTTGGGTCTGCCTTCTCTAGCCATTGGGTTCTTTTGCCTTGGAACCTATAGCCACTGGCTTGCACCATAAGAGTATTTTGCAGTTAATGTTTTTCTATTGGCTAAATACGTGTTTTCTTTTGCCTACATTGTCATGCATGTGGGGCTATTTTTCTGTCTGCGAGCACTGGCAAAGTAATTTAAAAAATTGATGCTACATGAAGAGGGCTTTTGTTTATTTGCAGTTTTACATAGTACATACTAGACCCAATGTGTGTCAGAGTGCTTTACATTATAACATTGGCATTTCATTTCAAAAGAAAAGTTTTGTAAGGATTTATTTTACATGGGATCAGTTGCATACAATTTCGTGTTTAATTTGAGCTTGGAGATACCCAGGGGCCGGTAAACATTCAGCCTGCTGTAATGCTGTACTATTCCAAAAAGGTGAGGGATTCTGGACATATAGTCTACCCCTGACCATAAGTAAGATTGTGTCTTGGAGTGTATCTGAGCTATGGTGTTCCAACAAAGGTTTCAGTCTTGTAGTAGACTGCTATGGTACATCAGGGTTCACTGGATAATATGCTGCATAGTTAAATACTTATAAGGTCCCAAAAGCGAGACCTATTGGCTATGCCAATGCTTGTTTCTGAGTGCTTTCTCCTACTCTTGCCTCGTTTTATTGCTTTCTCCCTCCTTTCCCCCCTGTTTTTCTGAGTTCTTTCTCCTGCTTTTGCCTCGTTTCTTACTGCTTTCTCCTTCCTTCCCCATTTTTCTCAGTGCTTTCTCCTGCGTTTACCTCGTTTTTTTTTACTGCTTTCACCCTCCTTTCCCTCTGTTTTTCTGAGTGCTTTCTCCTGCTCTTGCCTCGTTTTACTGCTTTCTTCTTCCTCTTCCCCCCGTTTTTCTGAGTGCTTTCGACTGCTCTTGCCTCGTTTTACTGCTTTCTCCCTCCTTTCCCCGTTTTTCTGAGCTCTTTCTCCTGCTTTTCCCTCGTTTTTTACTCCTATCTCCTTCCTCTCCCCATTTTTCTGAGTGCTTTCTCCTGCTTTTGCCTCGTTTCTACTGCTTTCTTCTTCCCCTCGTTTTTCTGAGTGCCTTCTACTGCTTTTCCCTCACCTTTCACTGCTTCTCCCTCCTGTCTGCTGCCCGTTTTCCTTAGCCTAGCCCCGCACACCACCTTCCTCCCTTTTGCTTTCTCCTTCCTCTCTCCCTGTTTTTTTAGGGCTTTCTCCTGTTTTTCCCTCGTCTTTCACTACTTCTTGTTTTTTCCTCATTTGCTGCTCCCGCATAACCCTGCCCACCACCTCCCAGTGCCCCTTCCTCCTCCCAGTACCTACTTAATGGAGCCGCAGCGCAACCCCATTGAGCAGGCCCAAGCCCAGCTTTCCAGTGCTGCTGCACCGCTCTGCTTCCTCCCTGTTTCCCTGAGTGCTTTCTCTTGCTTGTGCCTCATTTTTCACTACTTTCTCCTTCCATTCCCCCGTTTCTCTGAGAGCTTTCTCCTGCTTTTCCCCAATTTTTCACTGTTTACATGGCTGTTCAAATGAACAGAGCACCGTGAAGCAGCTAGCAACTCCAGTGCCTTGAGACCCTCATGAGTGATTTGCCGTGCTTTACAAATCCTGATTGACTGACCTGCACTTCAATCTTCACCCACTGCCTTGTGTCTCCTATTCTTGCTCATCTCTTACGCTTGCTTGTCTCCTACTCTTGCTTATTTCTGGGAGTCAGGAAGCCACACTCCACCGGCTCAAGTGCAGATACTTCGCATCCACTCCTTTGGACACCATCATGGACTCATCCAAAAAAGGCAGGAGGGAATTGCTGGTGTTGTGGGGCCACCACTCTTGCTCGTCTCCTATTGCTTGTCTCCCACTCTTGCTTGTCTCCTACTCTTGCTCATCTCCCGCTCTTGCTGGTCTCCACTCTTGCTCATCTCCCGCTCTTGCTTGTCTCCACTCTTGCTCATCTCCCACTCTTGCTTGTCTCCACTCTTGCTCATCTCCCGCTCTTGCTTGTCACCACTCTTGCTCGTCTCCCACTCTTGCTCATCTCCCGCTCTTGCTTGTCACCACTCTTGCTCGTCTCCTACTCTTGCTTGTCACCACTCTTGCTCGTCTCCCGCTCTTGCTCGTCTCCACTCTTGCTCGTCTCCACTCTTGCTCGTCTCCACTCTTGCTCGTCTCCACTCTTGCTCGTCTCCTACTCTTGCTCATCTCCCGCTCTTGCTCATCTCCCGCTCTTGCTCATCTCCCGCTCTTGCTCGTCTCCCGCTCTTGCTCGTCTCCCGCTCTTGCTCGTCTCCTGCTCATCTCCCGCTCTTGCTTGTCTCCACTCTTGCTCGTCTCCTACTCTTGCTCATCTCCCGCTCTTGCTCATCTCCCGCTCTTGCTCATCTCCCGCTCTTGCTCGTCTCCTGCTCATCTCCCGCTCTTGCTCGTCTCCACTCTTGCTCATCTCCCGCTCTTGCTCGTCTCCACTCTTGCTCGTCTCCTACTCTTGCTCGTCTCCACTCTTGCTCGTCTCCACTCTTGCTCGTCTCCACTCTTGCTCGTCTCCACTCTTGCTCGTCTCCACTCTTGCTCGTCTCCACTCTTGCTCGTCTCCCACTCTTGCTCGTCTCCCACTCTTGCTCGTCTCCCACTCTTGCTCGTCTCCCACTCTTGCTCGTCTCCCACTCTTGCTCGTCTCCCACTCTTGCTCGTCTCCCACTCTTGCTCGTCTCCCACTCTTGCTCGTCTCCCACTCTTGCTCGTCTCCCACTCTTGCTCGTCTCCCACTCTTGCTCGTCTCCCACTCTTGCTCGTCTCCCACTCTTGCTCGTCTCCCACTCTTGCTCGTCTCCCACTCTTGCTCGTCTCCCGCTCTTGCTCGTCTCCCGCTCTTGCTCGTCTCCCGCTCTTGCTCGTCTCCCGCTCTTGCTCGTCTCCCGCTCTTGCTCGTCTCCCGCTCTTGCTCGTCTCCCGCTCTTGCTCGTCTCCCGCTCTTGCTCGTCTCCCGCTCTTGCTCGTCTCCCGCTCTTGCTCGTCTCCCGCTCTTGCTCGTCTCCCGCTCTTGCTCGTCTCCCGCTCTTGCTCGTCTCCTGCTCGTCTCCCACTCTTGCTCGTCTCCCGCTCTTGCTCGTCTCCCGCTCTTGCTCGTCTCCCGCTCTTGCTCGTCTCCCGCTCTTGCTCGTCTCCCGCTCTTGCTCGTCTCCCGCTCTTGCTCGTCTCCCGCTCTTGCTCGTCTCCCGCTCGTTGCTCGCACTCTTGCTCGTCTCCCACTCTTGCTCGTCTCCCACTCTTGCTCGTCTCCCACTCTTGCTCGTCTCCACTCTTGCTCGTCTCCACTCTTGCTCGTCTCCACTCTTGCTCGTCTCCACTCTTGCTCGTCTCCACTCTTGCTCGTCTCCACTCTTGCTCGTCTCCACTCTTGCTCGTCTCCACTCTTGCTTGTCTCCACTCTTGCTCGTCTCCACTCTTGCTCGTCTCCACTCTTGCTCGTCTCCACTCTTGCTCGTCTCCACTCTTGCTCGTCTCCCACTCTTGCTCGTCTCCCACTCTTGCTCGTCTCCCACTCTTGCTCGTCTCCCACTCTTGCTTGTCTCCACTCTTGCTTGTCTCCACTCTTGCTCATCTCCCACTCTTGCTTGTCACCACTCTTGCTTGTCACCACTTTTGCTCATCTCCCGCTCTTGCTTGTCTCCACTCTTGCTCATCTCCCACTCTTGCTTGTCTCCACTCTTGCTCGTCTCCCGCTCTTGCTCATCTCCCACTCTTGCTTGTCTCCACTCTTGCTCATCTCCCGCTCTTGCTTGTCACCACTCTTGCTCGTCTCCTACTCTTGCTCATCTCCTACTCTTGCTCGTCACCACTCTTGCTCGTCTCCCACTCTTGCTCGTCTCCCACTCTTGCTCATCTCCTACTCTTGCTTGTCACCACTCTTGCTCGTCTCCTACTCTTGCTCGTCTCCTACTCTTGCTCATCTCCTACTCTTGCTTGTCACCACTCTTGCTCGTCTCCCACTCTTGCTCGTCTCCCACTCTTGCTTGTCTCCCACTCTTGCTCGTCTCCTACTCTTGCTCGTCTCCCACTCTTGCTTGTCTCCACTCTTGCTCGTCTCCTACTCTTGCTCATCTCCCACTCTTGCTTGTCACCACTCTTGCTCGTCTCCCACTCTTGCTCGTCTCCCACTCTTGCTTGTCTCCCACTCTTGCTCGTCTCCTACTCTTGCTCATCTCCTACTCTTGCTTGTCACCACTCTTGCTCGTCTCCCACTCTTGCTTGTCTCCCACTCTTGCTTGTCTCCCACTCTTGCTCGTCTCCTACTCTTACTCATCTCCCACTCTTGCTTGTCTCCACTCTTGCTCGTCTCCCGCTCTTGCTTGTCTCCACTCTTGCTCGTCTCCCGCTCTTGCTTGTCTCCACTCTTGCTCGTCTCCCACTCTTGCTCGTCTCCCGCTCTTGCTCGTCTCCCGCTCTTGCTCGTCTCCCGCTCTTGCTTGTCACCACTCTTGCTTGTCACCACTCTTGCTTGTCACCACTCTTGCTTGTCACCACTCTTGCTTGTCACCACTCTTGCTCGTCTCCTACTCTTGCTCGTCTCCCACTCTTGCTCGTCTCCCACTCTTGCTCGTCTCCCACTCTTGCTCGTCTCCCACTCTTGCTCGTCTCCCACTCTTGCTCGTCTCCCACTCTTGCTCGTCTCCCACTCTTGCTCGTCTCCCACTCTTGCTCGTCTCCCACTCTTGCTCGTCTCCCACTCTTGCTCGTCTCCCACTCTTGCTCGTCTCCCACTCTTGCTCGTCTCCCACTCTTGCTCGTCTCCACTCTTGCTTGTCTCCACTCTTGCTCGTCTCCCACTCTTGCTCGTCTCCCACTCTTGCTCGTCTCCCACTCTTGCTCGTCTCCCACTCTTGCTCGTCTCCCGCTCTTGCTCGTCTCCCGCTCTTGCTCGTCTCCCGCTCTTGCTCGTCTCCCGCTCTTGCTCGTCTCCCGCTCTTGCTCGTCTCCCGCTCTTGCTCGTCTCCCGCTCTTGCTCGTCTCCCGCTCTTGCTCGTCTCCTGCTCGTCTCCCACTCTTGCTCGTCTCCCACTCTTGCTCGTCTCCCACTCTTGCTCATCTCCCACTCTTGCTCATCTCCCACTCTTGCTCGTCTCCACTCTTGCTCGTCTCCACTCTTGCTCGTCTCCACTCTTGCTCGTCTCCACTCTTGCTCGTCTCCACTCTTGCTTGTCTCCACTCTTGCTTGTCTCCACTCTTGCTCGTCTCCACTCTTGCTCGTCTCCCACTCTTGCTCGTCTCCCACTCTTGCTCGTCTCCCACTCTTGCTTGTCTCCACTCTTGCTCATCTCCCACTCTTGCTTGTCACCACTCTTGCTTGTCTCCACTCTTGCTCATCTCCCGCTCTTGCTCATCTCCCGCTCTTGCTTCTCTCCCACTCTTGCTTCTCTCCACTCTTGCTTCTCTCCACTCTTGCTCGTCTCCTACTCTTGCTCGTCTCCCACTCTTGCTCGTCTCCACTCTTGCTCGTCTCCCACTCTTGCTTGTCACCACTCTTGCTTGTCACCACTCTTGCTCGTCACCACTCTTGCTTGTCTCCACTCTTGCTCATCTCCCACTCTTGCTTGTCACCACTCTTGCTCGTCTCCTACTCTTGCTCGTCTCCTACTCTTGCTCGTCTCCCACTCTTGCTCATCTCCCACTCTTGCTTGTCACCACTCTTGCTCATCTCCCACTCTTGCTTGTCTCCACTCTTGCTTGTCTCCACTCTTGCTTGTCTCCACTCTTGCTTGTCTCCACTCTTGCTCGTCTCCCACTCTTGCTCGTCTCCCACTCTTGCTCGTCTCCCACTCTTGCTCGTCTCCCACTCTTGCTCGTCTCCCACTCTTGCTCGTCTCCCACTCTTGCTTCTCTCCACTCTTGCTTCTCTCCACTCTTGCTTCTCTCCACTCTTGCTTCTCTCCACTCTTGCTCGTCTCCACTCTTGCTCGTCTCCCACTCTTGCTCGTCTCCCACTCTTGCTTGTCACCACTCTTGCTCGTCTCCCACTCTTGCTTGTCTCCACTCTTGCTTGTCTCCACTCTTGCTCGTCTCCCACTCTTGCTCGTCTCCCACTCTTGCTCGTCTCCCACTCTTGCTCGTCTCCCACTCTTGCTCGTCTCCCGCTCTTGCTCATCTCCCGCTCTTGCTTCTCTCCCACTCTTGCTTCTCTCCACTCTTGCTTCTCTCCACTCTTGCTTCTCTCCACTCTTGCTTCTCTCCACTCTTGCTCGTCTCCCACTCTTGCTCGTCTCCCACTCTTGCTCGTCTCCCACTCTTGCTCGTCTCCCACTCTTGCTTGTCACCACTCTTGCTTGTCACCACTCTTGCTTGTCACCACTCTTGCTTGTCACCACTCTTGCTCGTCTCCCACTCTTGCTCGTCTCCCACTCTTGCTCATCTCCCACTCTTGCTCATCTCCCACTCTTGCTTGTCACCACTCTTGCTTGTCACCACTCTTGCTCGTCACCACTCTTGCTTGTCTCCACTCTTGCTCATCTCCCACTCTTGCTTGTCACCACTCTTGCTCGTCTCCTACTCTTGCTTGTCACCACTCTTGCTCATCTCCCACTCTTGCTTGTCACCACTCTTGCTCGTCTCCTACTCTTGCTCATCTCCCGCTCTTGCTTGTCTCCACTCTTGCTCGTCTCCCGCTCTTGCTCATCTCCCGCTCTTGCTTCTCTCCACTCTTGCTCATCTCCCACTCTTGCTTGTCTCCACTCTTGCTCATCTCCCTCTCTTGCTTGTCACCACTCTTGCTCATCTCCCACTCTTGCTTGTCACCACTCTTGCTCATCTCCCACTCTTGCTCATCTCCCGCTCTTGCTCATCTCCCGCTCTTGCTTCTCTCCCACTCTTGCTTCTCTCCACTCTTGCTTCTCTCCACTCTTGCTCGTCTCCTACTCTTGCTCGTCTCCCACTCTTGCTCGTCTCCACTCTTGCTCGTCTCCCACTCTTGCTTGTCACCACTCTTGCTTGTCACCACTCTTGCTCGTCACCACTCTTGCTTGTCTCCACTCTTGCTCATCTCCCACTCTTGCTTGTCACCACTCTTGCTCGTCTCCTACTCTTGCTTGTCACCACTCTTGCTCATCTCCCACTCTTGCTTGTCACCACTCTTGCTTGTCACCACTCTTGCTTGTCACCACTCTTGCTTGTCACCACTCTTGCTTGTCACCACTCTTGCTTGTCACCACTCTTGCTTGTCACCACTCTTGCTTGTCACCACTCTTGCTTGTCTCCACTCTTGCTTGTCTCCACTCTTGCT
Organism: Calotriton arnoldi; assembly: GCA_963921515.1. Classification (NCBI taxonomy): domain Eukaryota; kingdom Metazoa; phylum Chordata; class Amphibia; order Caudata; family Salamandridae; genus Calotriton; species Calotriton arnoldi. The sequence continues at coordinate 1,002,998 of CAWUFW010006699.1, read as the reverse complement.
TGTCACTACTCTTGCTCGTCTCCTACTCTTGCTCGTCTCCTACTCTTGCTCGTCTCCTACTCTTGCTTGTCACCACTCTTGCTTGTCACCACTCTTGCTCGTCACCCGCTCTTGCTCGTCTCCCGCTCTTGCTCGTCTCCCGCTCTTGCTCGTCTCCCGCTCTTGCTCGTCTCCCGCTCTTGCTCGTCTCCCGCTCGTGCTCGTCTCCCGCTCGTCTCCCGCTCTTGCTCGTCTCCCGCTCTTGCTCGTCTCCCGCTCTTGCTTGTCACCACTCTTGCTCGTCTCCTACTCTTGCTCGTCTCCTACTCTTGCTCGTCTCCTACTCTTGCTCGTCTCCTACTCTTGCTTGTCACCACTCTTGCTTGTCACCACTCTTGCTTGTCACCACTCTTGCTTGTCACCACTCTTGCTTGTCTCCACTCTTGCTTGTCTCCACTCTTGCTTGTCTCCACTCTTGCTTGTCTCCACTCTTGCTTGTCACTACTCTTGCTCGTCTCCTACTCTTGCTCGTCTCCTACTCTTGCTCGTCTCCTACTCTTGCTTGTCACCACTCTTGCTCGTCTCCTACTCTTGCTTGTCACTACTCTTGCTCGTCTCCTACTCTTGCTCGTCTCCCGCTCTTGCTTGTCTCCACTCTTGCTCATCTCCCGCTCTTGCTTGTCTCCACTCTTGCTCATCTCCCACTCTTGCTCATCTCCCACTCTTGCTTGTCACCACTCTTGCTCGTCTCCTACTCTTGCTTGTCACCACTCTTGCTCGTCACCACTCTTGCTTGTCACCACTCTTGCTTGTCTCCTATTGCTTGTCTCCCACTCTTGCTTGTCACCACTCTTGCTCGTCTCCTACTCTTGCTCATCTCCCACTCTTGCTTGTCACCACTCTTGCTCGTCTCCTACTCTTGCTCATCTCCTACTCTTGCTCATCTCCCACTCTTGCTTGTCACCACTCTTGCTTGTCACCACTCTTGCTTGTCACCACTCTTGCTTGTCACCACTCTTGCTTGTCACCACTCTTGCTTGTCACCACTCTTGCTTGTCACCACTCTTGCTTGTCACCACTCTTGCTCGTCTCCCACTCTTGCTTGTCTCCCACTCTTGCTTGTCTCCCACTCTTGCTTGTCTCCCACTCTTGCTTGTCTCCACTCTTGCTCATCTCCCGCTCTTGCTCGTCTCCTTCTCTTGCTTGTCTCCTACTCTTGCTCATCTCCCGCTCTTGCTTGTCTCCACTCTTGCTCATCTCCCGCTCTTGCTTGTCTCCACTCTTGCTCATCTCCCGCTCTTGCTTGTCTCCACTCTTGCTCATCTCCCACTCTTGCTTGTCTCCCACTCTTGCTCATCTCCCGCTCTTGCTTGTCTCCACTCTTGCTCATCTCCCGCTCTTGCTTGTCTCCACTTTTGCTCATCTCCCGCTCTTGCTTGTCACCACTCTTGCTCATCTCCCGCTCTTGCTTGTCACCACTCTTGCTCATCTCCCGCTCTTGCTTGTCACCACTCTTGCTCATCTCCCACTCTTGCTTGTCTCCACTCTTGCTCATCTCCCGCTCTTGCTTGTCTCCACTCTTGCTCATCTCCCACTCTTGCTTGTCACCACTCTTGCTCATCTCCCACTCTTGCTTGTCTCCACTCTTGCTCAACTCCCACTCTTGCTTGTCTCCACTCTTGCTCGTCTCCTACACTTGCTTGTCACCACTCTTGCTCGTCTCCTACTCTTACTCATCTCCCACTCTTGCTTGTCTCCACTCTTGCTCATCTCCCGCTCTTGCTTGTCTCCACTCTTGCTCATCTCCCACTCTTGCTCATCTCCCACTCTTGCTCATCTCCCACTCTTGCTTGTCTCCACTCTTGCTCTTCTCCCACTATTGCTTGTCACCACTCTTGCTCGTCTCCTACTCTTGCTTGTCACCACTCTTGCTTGTCTCCACTCTTGCTCGTCTCCCGCTCTTGCTTGTCTCCACTCTTGCTCATCTCCCACTCTTGCTTGTCACCACTCTTGCTCATCTCCCGCTCTTGCTTGTCACCACTCTTGCTCATCTCCCGCCCTTGCTTGTCACCACTCTTGCTCATTTCCCGCTCTTGCTTGTCACCACTCTTGCTCATCTCCCGCTCTTGCTTGTCACCACTCTTGCTCATCTCCCGCTCTTGCTTGTCACCACTCTTGCTCGTCTCCTACTCTTGCTTGTCACCACACTTGCTTGTCTCCACTCTTGCTCATCTCCCGCTCTTGCTGGTCTCCACTCTTGCTCATCTTCCACTCTTGCTTGTCTCCACTCTTGCTCATCTCCCGCTCTTGCTTGTCACCACTCTTGCTCGTCTCCTACTCTTGCTCATCTCCCACTCTTGCTCGTCTCCCGCTCTTGCTTGTCTCCACTCTTGCTTGTCTCCACTCTTGCTCATCTCCAGCTCTTGCTCGTCTCCACTCTTGCTCGTCACCACTCTTGCTTGTCACCACTCTTGCTTGTCACCACTCTTGCTTGTCACCACTCTTGCTTGTCACCACTCTTGCTTGTCACCACTCTTGCTTGTCACCACTCTTGCTCGTCTCCTACTCTTGCTCATCTCCCGCTCTTGCTCGTCTCCCGCTCTTGCTCGTCTCCCGCTCTTGCTTGTCTCCACTCTTGCTCGTCTCCCGCTCTTGCTTGTCTCCACTCTTGCTCGTCTCCCACTCTTGCTTGTCTCCACTCTTGCTCATCTCCCGCTCTTGCTTGTCTCCACTCTTGCTCGTCTCCCACTCTTGCTTGTCTCCCACTCTTGCTCATCTCCCGCTCTTGCTTGTCTCCACTCTTGCTCATCTCCCGCTCTTGCTCGTCTCCACTCTTGCTCATCTCCCACTCTTGCTCGTCACCACTCTTGCTTGTCACCACTCTTGCTTGTCACCACTCTTGCTCGTCTCCTACTCTTGCTTGTCACCACTCTTGCTCGTCTCCCGCTCTTGCTCGTCTCCCGCTCTTGCTCGTCTCCCGCTCTTGCTCGTCTCCCGCTCTTGCTCGTCTCCCGCTCGTCTCCCGCTCTTGCTCGTCTCCCGCTCTTGCTCGTCTCCCGCTCGTGCTCGTCTCCCGCTCGTCTCCCGCTCTTGCTCGTCTCCCGCTCTTGCTCGTCTCCCGCTCTTGCTTGTCACCACTCTTGCTCGTCTCCTACTCTTGCTCGTCTCCTACTCTTGCTTGTCACCACTCTTGCTTGTTTCCACTCTTGCTCATCTCCCGCTCTTGTCTCCACTCTTGCTCATCTCCCACTCTTGCTCGTCTCCTACTCTTGCTTGTCTCCTACTCTTGCTTGTCTCCTACTCTTGCTTGTCACCACACTTGCTTGTCTCCACTCTTGCTCATCTCCCGCTCTTGCTGGTCTCCACTCTTGCTCATCTTCCACTCTTGCTTGTCTCCACTCTTGCTCATCTCCCGCTCTTGCTTGTCACCACTCTTGCTCGTCTCCTACTCTTGCTCATCTCCCACTCTTGCTCGTCTCCCGCTCTTGCTTGTCTCCACTCTTGCTCATCTCCAGCTCTTGCTTGTCTCCACTCTTGCTCATCTCCCACTCTTGCTTGTCACCACTCTTGCTCGTCTCCTACTCTTGCTTGTCACCACTCTTGCTCGTCTCCTACTCTTGCTCATCTCCCGCTCTTGCTTGTCTCCCGCTCTTGCTCATCTCCCGCTCTTGCTTGTCTCCACTCTTGCTCGTCTCCCGCTCTTGCTTGTCTCCACTCTTGCTCGTCTCCCACTCTTGCTTGTCTCCACTCTTGCTCATCTCCCGCTCTTGCTTGTCTCCACTCTTGCTCGTCTCCCACTCTTGCTTGTCTCCCACTCTTGCTCATCTCCCGCTCTTGCTTGTCTCCCACTCTTGCTCATCTCCCGCTCTTGCTTGTCTCCACTCTTGCTCATCTCCCGCTCTTGCTCATCTCCACTCTTGCTCATCTCCCACTCTTGCTCATCTCCCACTCTTGCTTGTCACCACTCTTGCTTGTCACCACTCTTGCTTGTCACCACTCTTGCTCGTCTCCTACTCTTGCTTGTCACCACTCTTGCTCGTCTCCTACTCTTGCTCATCTCCCGCTCTTGCTCGTCTCCCGCTCTTGCTCGTCTCCCGCTCTTGCTCGTCTTCCGCTCTTGCTCGTCTCCCGCTCGTCTCCCGCTCTTGCTCGTCTCCCGCTCTTGCTCGTCTCCCGCTCTTGCTTGTCACCACTCTTGCTCGTCTCCTACTCTTGCTCGTCTCCTACTCTTGCTTGTCACCACTCTTGCTTGTTTCCACTCTTGCTCATCTCCCGCTCTTGTCTCCACTCTTGCTCATCTCCCACTCTTGCTCGTCTCCTACTCTTGCTTGTCTCCTACTCTTGCTTGTCTCCTACTCTTGCTCGTCTCCTACTCTTGCTCGTCTCCTACTCTTGCTTGTCTCCACTCTTGCTCGTCTCCTACTCTTGCTCATCTCCCGCTCTTGCTTGTCACCACTCTTACTCATCTCCCGCTCTTGCTTGTCTCCACTCTTGCTCATCTCCCGCTCTTGCTTGTCTCCACTCTTGCTCATCTCCCGCTCTTGCTCGTCTCCACTCTTGCTCATCTCCCGCTCTTGCTCGTCTCCTACTCTTGCTCGTCTCCTACTCTTGCTCGTCTCCTACTCTTGCTCGTCTCCTACTCTTGCTCGTCTCCTACTCTTGCTCGTCTCCTACTCTTGCTCGTCTCCTACTCTTGCTCGTCTCCACTCTTGCTCGTCTCCACTCTTGCTCGTCTCCACTCTTGCTCGTCTCCACTCTTGCTCGTCTCCACTCTTGCTCGTCTCCACTCTTGCTCGTCTCCACTCTTGCTCGTCTCCACTCTTGCTCGTCTCCACTCTTGCTTGTCTCCCGCTCTTGCTCATCTCCCGCTCTTGCTTGTCTCCACTCTTGCTCATCTCCCGCTCTTGCTCGTCTCCTACTCTTGCTCGTCTCCTACTCTTGATTGTCTCCACTCTTGCTCGTCTCCACTCTTGCTCGTCTCCACTCTTGCTCGTCTCCACTCTTGCTCGTCTCCACTCTTGCTCGTCTCCACTCTTGCTCGTCTCCACTCTTGCTCGTCTCCTACTCTTGCTCATCTCCCGCTCTTGCTTGTCACCACTCTTGCTCGTCTCCCACTCTTGCTTGTCTCCGCTCTTGCTCGTCTCCTGCTCTTGCTCGTCTCCTACTCTTGCTTGTCTCCTACTCTTGCTCGTCTCCTACTCTTGCTCATCTCCCACTCTTGCTCATCTCCCACTCTTGCTCATCTCCCACTCTTGCTCATCTCCCACTCTTGCTCATCTCCCACTCTTGCTCATCTCCCACTCTTGCTCATCTCCCACTCTTGCTCATCTCCCGCTCTTGCTCGTCTCCCGCTCTTGCTTGTCTCCTACTCTTGCTCATCTCCCGCTCTTGCTCGTCTCCTACTCTTGCTCGTCTCCTACTCTTGCTCGTCTCCTACTCTTGCTCGTCTCCTACTCTTGCTCGTCTCCACTCTTGCTCGTCTCCTGCTCTTGCTCATCTCCCGCTCTTGCTTGTCACCACTCTTGCTCGTCTCCCACTCTTGCTTGTCTCCACTCTTGCTCATCTCCCGCTCTTGCTCGTCTCCTACTCTTGGTTGTCTCCTACTCTTGCTTGTCTCCTACTCTTGCTCATCTCCCACTCTTGCTCGTCTCCACTCTTGCTCGTCTCCACTCTTGCTCGTCTCCACTCTTGCTTGTCTCCACTCTTGCTCGTCTCCCGCTCTTGCTTGTCTCCACTCTTGCTCATCTCCCGCTCTTGCTCGTCTCCTACTCTTGCTCGTCTCCTACTCTTGCTCGTCTCCTACTCTTGCTCGTCTCCACTCTTGCTCGTCTCCCGCTCTTGCTCGTCTCCTACTCTTGCTTGTCTCCTACTCTTGCTTGTCTCCTACTCTTGCTCGTCTCCCACTCTTGCTCATCTCCCACTCTTGCTCATCTCCCACTCTTGCTCATCTCCCACTCTTGCTCATCTCCCGCTCTTGCTCATCTCCCGCTCTTGCTCGTCTCCCGCTCTTGCTTGTCTCCTACTCTTGCTCATCTCCCGCTCTTGCTCGTCTCCTACTCTTGCTCGTCTCCTACTCTTGCTCGTCTCCTACTCTTGCTCGTCTCCACTCTTGCTCGTCTCCTACTCTTGCTCATCTCCCGCTCTTGCTTGTCACCACTCTTGCTCGTCTCCCACTCTTGCTTGTCTCCACTCTTGCTCATCTCCCGCTCTTGCTCGTCTCCTACTCTTGTTTGTCTCCTACTCTTGCTTGTCTCCTACTCTTGCTCATCTCCCACTCTTGCTCATCTCCCGCTCTTGCTCATCTCCCGCTCTTGCTTCTCTCCACTCTTGCTCATCTCCCGCTCTTGCTTCTCTCCACTCTTGCTCGTCTCCCGCTCTTGCTTGTCTCCCGCTCTTGCTCGTCTCCCGCTCTTGCTCGTCTCCCGCTCTTGCTCGTCTCCTACTCTCGCTCGTCTCCTACTCTCGCTCGTCTCCTACTCTCGCTCGTCTCCTACTCTTGCTTGTCTCCTACTCTTGCTTGTCTCCTACTCTTGCTTGTCTCCTACTCTTGCTTGTCTCCTACTCTTGCTTGTCTCCTACTCTTGCTTGTCTCCTACTCTTGCTTGTCTCCTACTCTTGCTTGTCTCCTACTCTTGCTCATCTCCCGCTCTTGCTGGTCTCCTACTCTTGCTCATCTCCCGCTCTTGCTTCTCTCCACTCTTGTTCATCTCCCGCTCTTGCTTCTCTCCACTCTTGCTCATCTCCCACTCTTGCTCATCTCCCGCTCTTGCTTCTCTCCACTCTTGCTCATCTCCCGCTCTTGCTTCTCTCCACTCTTGCTTCTCTCCACTCTTGCTCATCTCCCACTCTTGCTCATCTCCCACTCTTGCTCATCTCCCACTCTTGCTCATCTCCCACTCTTGCTCATCTCCCACTCTTGCTCATCTCCCACTCTTGCTCATCTCCCACTCTTGCTCATCTCCCACTCTTGCTCATCTCCCACTCTTGCTCATCTCCCACTCTTGCTCGCCGCCTCCTCTTGCTCGCATCTGGGTGTGAGGATGCCACACTCCACCGGCCCAAGTGCAGATACTTCACATCCACTCCTTTGGGCACCATCATGGACTCATCCATAAAAGGTAGGAGGGAATCACAGGTATTGCCGCGCCACCACTCTTGCTTGTCTCCTACTCTTGCCTGTCTCCTACTCTTGCTCGTCTCTGCGAGTGAGGATGCCACACTCCACCGGCCCCAGAGCAGATACTTCACATCCACTACTTTGGGCACCATCATGGACTCATCCATAAAAGGTAGGAGGGAATCACAGGTATTGCGGCGCCACCACTCTTGCTTGTCTCCTACTCTTGCCTGTCTCCTACTCTTGCTCGTCTCTGCGAGTGAGGATGCCACACTCCACAGGCCCCAGAGCAGATACTTCACATCCACTACTTTGGGAACCAACATGGACGCATCCATAAAAGGCGGAATGGAATCACAGGTGTCACAGGGCTGCCACTATTCTAGATCTCTAATGTTCTCACAGATGCTTGATCCCTTCTTGATCTGGAATTACCCATTGGTCGACTCGCTCTCATTCCGAATCGCTGTCTGAGCCCCAGAATATGGGGCCACAACGCTGCCTAGAGCCAAGAGGATTTCACCAGGGCCTGGCTAGCTCAACCTCCCTTGTTCTCTTTTTGGTCTAACCCTTGATTACTCCTGGTTTTCCATATTAGATCTGTGGTTTCTGGAGACTTTGGTGCTATGAATGACTCCTCATACCCTCTGGATTTCCTTTCTCCTGAGCTGCCTCTTCTCTGATTCCTAGACTGTCTCTGCCTCATGAACAGAGATGCAGTTGTTCCTTTGAACACATATTAAAAATATTTCCCTGCATCATATATATTTGGTTTATCTGGGTGGGATACACGTTGCTAGGCAGTCAAATTTTACCACACAGCAATATCAGTTCACTAAGAAGCAACTACCCGTGTATCTGTTGTTAAAGTATTCTGACTCATTTTCCATCTGCCTTAGAGTTTAGACTTTCATTCTTGAATGGTGATTATGTGTTTTTCATGCCTTGCTTACAAGTGAGTAAGAGAACATTAAAGATGACATTCTGTGTGTGCTGCATACACGCCATCAAATCTCTTGAATCATCTGCTGACAACACACCATGTTTTTAACTCAAACAGATGAAACAACACCGAACTCTGGTTGCAAAAGGTGACTGTTGCTCAAAACACCCAGCAGAAGATACTTGCACCCTGGGCTGCCTCCACCACGCAAGCGAGACAGTTTCTGGATGACACGCATTGTGTGAATATCCCTTATGTGGTGGGAAGATGCAAAGTAAAACAGCATAAAAACCAAACTATGTAGACACATTTACAACAGGGTGGAGAAAGGGATTCATTCTAATTAAAAGCGAATTGTAGAAAGATTCAATCACAGCACAATCTCAAACTCAAAAGCATGCAGAAAAATATAATGTGATATGAAGTTATGTTTAATCCCGAGTGGAATACAAATGAAATTGTACTACTGTTACCATTTTCCAGATATAAACAATGCTTTTCTTAATAATTTAAACCTTGTGCTACATTGGTTAGGAGAACTCGTTTTGCATCGTAATGTTCTCAATAGCAAGTTTCTCAAAATTTGCGTTTGGGAAAAGATGTCAAAAATGTTGAAGGTACTCTGAATTCCCTGCTCCCGAGGTGCTATTCAGTGAGAAACTTGCATTATAAATATTTGACAGAAGGGCTGTTTCTTGTCAGGAACTGGCCATGGGATGCTTTCAGTAACCCACACTGCTGCGAGAGAAGAAACCCAAGACTCAACTCCAGATGCCGACTCATAGCTGGGTAGGAAGACCTCTCTTTACAAGAGGTGTGTACATGTAGGCTTGGGGTTTGCTAATCTGCTCTGAGAGGACCTGCTGAAGATGGCCTTAAATAAATGTCTTCTGTATATCAATGTGAAACAAAGCCATTCATTTTGTGAAATAACATTATGGATGCCAGTGTACCACCTGCATTTACACAGATGTTCCTTTGAATTAAACATCTGTGTTTTCTAATGCATTTCTATCTAATATCAATGTGTTGAAATAATTTGACAGAGATATAATTATGCAGAATGCAGAAGTTGTCACAAATAATGTCCTTCCATCTCACATAAGCACTTTTCCATACAGCAGAGTTCACCTGATAGAGCCAAATAATGTAGTCCTAACTTGCCGTGTATTTCCAGTCTTGTTGGGATCTGTTATTCTTGTACAGTTCCACAGCCTGCCGGCATATGGTGAACATCATGGTATTCAGTGATGTTATCGGGGTTTGTTTGTTATGAATCCAGTGACAATGATAACTGTGGCATTATCCCCGTTTCAGGGACACTTGCTGCAGATAACAATATTGGAGGTCTAGTATTTAGCTGATTTGTGTTCTTGGTTCTCCCATTTGTGTCTGTGTTAAACCCTCTTTTGCTATCAAATAACATATCAGTAGTACGTGTTGTAACTCTACATTCAAAGCAATTTTCTACCATCTACACTTTTCCACATTCAGTGTTTTTCTTGAGCTAGGATACCCTTCAATATGTGTTCTTTGATGTAGTTTAAAACTTTCTTTCCAAGTAAAGCATTTCCCATATTCAGTACATTTATACGGTTTTTCTCCAGTGTGCATTCTCATATGTGCTTTCAGATTATCCTGCCAACTAAACCTTTTACCACAGCATGTACACGAGCACAGCTTTTCACCTGAATGTGATCTATAACGCACAACAAGATTAGCTTTGTAAAAGAATGTTTTCCCACAAGCACTACATGCATATCGGCTAACTTTGGAAAGTTCTCCCTTTAGTTGGGTAAGCTTTGCCTTGTGACTAAAACTTTCATCCAGATCAGAACATCTGTATACCCTTTGAGTTTTCTGCACATTTGGAAGACCCTTCAAAAAATGAGAATTTTTCAGATTGCTCTTACGTTCATTATTTTTCTGTGATAGTCCGACTTTCTGCTTGGAATTATTAAAGCCACTTTTGGAAGTTTCCTCTTCCATTTGCTCCCAGTAATCTTCTGACTGCAACATACCTCTAGAGTTTAGTTCTTCGGGGGAGTTCTGCAGCACCTCAACATTGGTATTCCCAGAAACATATTTCCTGGGTACTCTCGATTTTGGCCGATTTATGAACTCTGCAACTTGCCTCTGTCTTCTTATGCTTCTGTTACCTGGGGAATTAGAAAAAACGATAATTCAGAATTACTTTTCAGTTAATTTGTAGATTACAGTACACGTTACTTCTTGGGTTACTTTTTAGGTTACTTTTGCTAACCAGTATGATATGCCTAGATATCACACTGAGACATTTCCTAGACAAAAGTTAAGTAATTCACTTTTGCAGTTTTTCAAGTTTTCATACAAACCAACTCCACACTTAGAAGAATTTTCAAAGAAAAGCAGTCAATGCAATCCTATGGGAAGAAATGAAGTTATCGGTTTACAGGTAAGTACTTGTTTGTGGGAGTTGGGTTTCTGGGGTTAGAACCAGGGTTCCCTCAGGGTCGAGGATGCACTCTCAGAACACCCTCAGCGGCACTAGGGCGGCCAGGTGCAGAGTGCTGAGGCCCAATGTTATCCAATGGGGGATAGGGGGCCTCCGGTTGGTGGCTGCTCAAGAGCAGGCCACAAGGTTGTGGGAGCAAAGCTCCTGGTGTTAGGCTCAGGGCAAAGGGGCATCCGAGTTAGCACACAAAGTGCACCCGCAGCGGCACAGGGGCAGCTGGGTGCAGGGTGCTGTTTTGGCGTCGAATGCCCTGTTGATTTCAATGGGGATTCTCCGGTTGCAACAAAAACTGCAGGCTCTGGACGAAGATCTTCTGGAGGTGACCACCGGTTGGAGAGGTAAGTTGGGATGCCTGGGGATGCTGGGACACCATCGGTTGGGCCACCAAAGGCCGTGGGACATCGGGTGCTGGGGTGTCTTTAGGTGTTGAGTTTTTCTTACCAGCTCCGGTCACGGTCGGGGGGATCCTCCAGAAAGGGGCTGCAGGCTTTGATTGGAGATTCAAGGCAGGTCAGAGATCACCAGATCTCAGGTCAGGATCGCCGGGGAGACCTCCTCTTGGTGTTGGGCCACTCGATCTCAGGCCATGAGCACCGGGTGCAGACTCGTGGATTTTGGTGGAGCCAGAGTCTGTGGGTGAGCAAATCCGGTGCTCACGGGAGACAAAGTCTTGGTTTGGGAAGGCAAGGCAGGTCCTCTGGGTTCTTGGGGGCTGCTGGCTGCAGGACACATCAGGATTTCGCTGGAGCAGGTTCGAGGTAGGGACAGGCCAGTAGGGCTGGGTCCAAGTCAGTGGGCGTCCTCCTCTTCTTAGTTCAGCACGGCTACTTCGGTCCTTCTTCTTCTGGTCTGTTCTTGTCTGAGGAGGCAAGGTTCAGGGTTACCCCTAAAAACTAAATTTAGGGCAGTTACAGGTAGGTACAGGTCGGGACCAATGGGTCCCTTCTTGGGGGTGGGTACACCCCCTATTGTGCCACCCTCCAGTGGGAGGGGGGCATATGCCTCTCTCTAGTTGGCTGAGTCCCCCCATCTGCAAGATGGCGGGGACTTAGACTTGTGCATCACCTCGCCTCCCCCACCCAAGGGGTGGGGTTGGCAAAGGTGGGCACACCTCCCTTCCTCACTCGGTTTTCCCGCCGATTCTCCTGCCCAAAGTGGGGGTCAGACCGGTGGGGGCCAGTTGCTGGAAGCAGCAAATGACTGGGGTAGCTCACAAAGGAGGCAAGCCTTAGAAGCTTCCCCTTCGTGGAACCTGCCCATCCTAGGGGAGGAGGCTTGGCACCTCGTGGTCATGCCGCCCCTCGAGACAGTAATTATGTGATGTCATGCCGCTTATAGACATTGGTTATAGACCCGCTGGTTCGACTTTGATGACCCTGGCTACAAGACATGATGACACTGGCTAAAAGTCATAGCTCAGTATCCCTAAGGTTACTGCTGCAAGATTATATGGAAGGCTGAGAACACCATGGTAATATTTATTACGAACCCTGTAGGTATGGTGAAGTATTGTACAGTAGACTCAAAAAGGGGGTATAAATTAATGTAGTCCAGCTCACACAATACCATAGCGCCAGCATTAGCGCTTTGGTCATTCTTTGTTTTGTGCCAATATTATATTGTCCTTTGTTTATTTCATAGCTCTCCTCATTGTGCTCTTTGCGTCTTGCGAGCACACGTTTTTGCTGATGTTAGGATTGCCAGGCAACGCTCCTGCTCTATTTATATCGGCCGCACCCTACCACTGATGCTTGCAGTGAAGTCTTCTACCTTCGGCCAGCACCGTGAGCAGTGACAACGCAACCCTGTAAGGCGTGTCTTTTCACACGCATTTCTTTTAATTTCTGGCACTGTGTACATAGGCTTCGGAGTGAGTCTTTGAAGTCTTTTGTATCTGCCCTCCTTTGAGGAGCATTTGGAAGCATTTGGGGACATTCAAACTATTGAGTGTGAGTGCGCATAATTACTATTATTAGTGTCTGGACTCTCAGAGATAATAAGCAAGACTCTGTGCCTCTTGACCCCCCCCTTTATTGTTATTCTGTGGCAGTATTGTCAATTGTCGACCTGACTTTCACATTGAGAAAACCTCCTTTGTGCACAGAGACTTATTATCTGGAAAGGCCCGTTTGAACATTTGAAGTCTTCTTTTGTCAAGTTATGTTCCTGGAGCGCCCTCTTCTGGTTTGTTGAAATGATTACCGAACTGTGCTGTTTCAAGTACGTTTGATACTACACAGCTAATGATGCCCACGTTTCTGCAAAAGATATCCAGTTACTGAACTGAGTAGTACTCTTAAACCTTTTAATATCAAAGACTACATTAGAACCAGAATCAAAAGTCATATCAAAGTTTATTTACAGGTAAGGAAGTGCAATGTATAGTACATACTGAACAATTGCTACATGCTCTTACAAATTGTGGTTGCATCCTGTAATAATCACCAAACACTGTCTGTTCTAGGTCTCCCTCCCCGCAGTACCCTCCCTAATTCCCCTCCCCTCATCTAGCCACTCCGATCGTCTGGTTGTAATTATTGCTCAGAGTCGGTGCTGCTGGAAGGTGGGCTTTGGGGGTACTGCTCCTGAGGAATTGTGGTCTCGCCTGTCACTCGTCCCAGGATGTGCATTGTTTCAGGACCCCAAGAGCGGCAGGCTCTTGACCCAGGGGTCCAGAAACATGTCTGGTGGTGGAAGCTGGTGAGCAGCCACTCAGCCAGGACACTAGAGTTAGGTCGTTTTTCAGGGGGCATCTCTAAGATGCCCTCTGTGTGCATTTTTCATTAAATCCCACACTGGCATCAGTGTGGGTTTAATGTGCTGAGAAGTTCGATACCAAACTTCCCAGTTTTCAGTAAAGCCATTATGGTGTTGTGGAGTTCATAATGACAAACTCCCAGCACCATATACTCTTAATGGCATTACTGCACTTACAATGTCAAAGAAGTGGTTTAGACACTGTAGGGGTACAGGGCTCATGCACCGGTACCTTCACCACTGGTATAGTGCACCCAGCTAGAGGGGTGGCTTACCTATGCAAGGGCAGTGGGTGGTAGGCATGGCACATAGGGATGTGTGCCATGTCGACTCTTCACTTTGTTCTGCACCAAAACACGCAGCTTGCAATGGCAGTGGATGTGTGTGTGTGTGTAAAGGTACAGGGCCTCTAAGGGTGGCACATTAAGTGCTCCAGCCCTTAGAGGCCTTCTCTGGCCACAGTGCCCTGGGTACCTGTGGTACCATTTACAAAGGACTTACACGTGGCCAATTGAGTTTTGTATCAATGCAGTCTAGGGAAAGAACATAGGCCTAGGTTACCTGGTTGGCAGGAACCCAGGGCACACTCAGCCAAAGTACATTAACAGTTTGGCAAAAAGTGGGGGCAACCATGCAAAAAGAGGGGAGGGGGGGTGTGGCTTGGAAGCCAACAATGGCGGAAGCGTGAGCCCGTAGCTCCGTGCCAGCCAACCAATATCCTGAATTATAACAACAGCGATGGCAAGGCGCCTCTGAAATTCAGCACGCCACACTAGAGAACCCTTCCCTTACAAACGGAGGTAGCCGTTGCTGCAAAAACGCTAATCTGCGAGAGCTGCGCCGAGCACGAGACGGGAGCCGTGCCTGTTAAAATGGCGGCCCTAGAACAAATGCGCTTCCAGATTTAGAGACCCGGAGAGCATACAGAACCAGGGGAGAGTAAATGGAGCCGGCTGCCGCGAGGACCCGAGAGAACCCTGAATTTGTTGGCTGCCGGACCGGATGTTGAGATGTGCGACCGCCCGAGAGCGGATGGATACACGGCCAGCTGAGCTGTAGACGAGGCAGACCGCCTGGGCCACTGCCTGTACAACTACAGTGTTGGGCGTATTGGTGAGACGACGAGACCAGAGACCGCTGGTGCCATTCTGCTCTGATATGGTGCCTGCTTGGCGAACTGCGGCGGCACCCTCTGGGCGGCCTGGTAGACCCCGGACCCCCGAGACATCTGCGCCGTCAGCCCCCACAGTGAACACTGGAGGGCTGCGGAGACCTGGGGCCACGGGAGAGGAAGGTTAGACCTGTCTCCCTCCGCTGGAAGTGGGGATATCCGGGTGGAGGAGCATGGGGTCGGGAGTTCCCGACCCTCCTGACCCCCCCTCCCGGACATCGAGCACCTGGCTGGTTAATTCTGCTCCTGAGGCGGACGGACTGGTGCTGCAGCTGCATTGGCTGTCCCTGTGCCATCACATCCCAGAGGCCTATGAGTGCCGGATGGCCCCTGCAGAACTCACCGGAGGTGAGGAGTGGGCCACTGGCGGGCCGGGCCTGGGCATTTCGGCACTCGGGGGACTGCGACACGCATGCACCATAAAGTGGAGGCCCGAGCCAACGCCTGGGATCAGAGCTGGGATGCAGATGGCAGTGGGAACTGGCACGGGCCCTTTAGACGGGTGAAGCACTACCCCGTAGCTGGAAGGAGGGGTGCAGGCCTATGACATTGGGCCCCTTTCCTTTCCTTTGATCCAGGGGCTGGAAGTTGACTAGATATATGGCAGACTGGCGCACGGCAGACACGAAAACAGTAAATCCCTACTGGCAAGGTAATACCTGGTCCTTCTTTGCTGGGATAAACCTGCGCCAATCCCCCCCGAGAAGCAATCTGTGAACTCGTCTGGCCCTCCGGTCTAGGCCTCCCTGAGTGTGAATCAGTGGGGGCCCGAAATTGTAGCGACGGCGGGTCCTCGGGGATGCTGCAACACTCTTTCGCGCCTGTATTTACATGCGGACCTGGGGGAAGCACACATTATCGCTATCCAAAGGCGACATACTGCTCTACTGCCCTCTGATCCCCCTGAGGCCGCTGGCACAGAGACTCCATATACAATTTCTGAGCTGCAGGGACCCCTGGTGGGAAGTCAAGAGTGATTATGGGAAGACCAGAACAAAGTCAGTGGGAGCCCCACTGATGCCGGAAGATGACTCCCTAGATCCCCAACATTCAAACGCCAATAGATCCGGTGCAACAGCAGCTAACCAAAATCCTGGAAGCCATTGCAGATACTAAAGCCACGCTGCATCAGGACATCAGCACGGTCTCGGTAGGCCTGGGACTCTTCCGAGCTGAACACCACAAGTTATCTGATAGGGTAAAAACAGTAGAGTCATCCATAGCTGACCTAGCTCCGGTGCAGGCATCGCTGTCACGTCAGGTCACTGTCACAACTCGCTCCCTGCATTCTCGTGCCCACCACCAGGGGGCTGAATTGTGGGGCTCTCCAGTGTTCTAATAAACTTCCAGACCCTCCACTTCATGCATATACTGACTTCCAGTCATTTGGATTCTACTTCCAAATTACCATCCATTCCCAATCCATGGCAGGTTTTATGAAAGCCAGACTGCTTATGCTTGAAGCCAGCCTACACATGTATGACACTCTGTTACCTAGAATTCCCTGCTCACTGCTTTGTCTCAACCCTGCAGGCCAAGGATGGGTGGAGGAATTCAGCTCACCTGTGGCTGGCTGCTGCTAGCCTGCTCACACCTGATGCATGTGATTACTGTGAGCTCTTTTAAGCCCTAGCTCCCTTCAGGCCAAGGTTGGTCATTGTAGCTGTGTACCGGTGAGACCGACCCTTGTTTCCAGTGTTTCCTGAGCTTTTGATATCCTTGATTCCAGTGTTTCCTGAGCTTTAGTTATTCCTGAGCTTTAGTTATTCCTTGTTCCTGAGCTGCTGCAGTCGTTTCCCTTGGTCCTGAACTAGCACTGCCTGCAGTGCTACCTTGACTCTTGTGCCTTAGCATTCCTTGTTCCGGAGCTGCAGCAGTTTCCCTTGGTCCTGAACTAGCACTGCCTGCAGTGCTACCTTGACTCTTGTGCCTTAGCATTCCTTGCTCCGGAGCTGCAGCAGTTTCCCTTGTTCCTGAACTAGCACTACCTGCAGTGCTACCTTGACTCTTGTGCCTTAGCATTCCTTGTTCCGGAGCTGCAGCAGTTTCCCTTGTTCCTGAATTAGCACTGCCTGCAGTGCTACCTTGACTCTTGTGCCTTAGCATTCTTAGTTCTGGAGCTGCAGCAGTTTCCCTTGGTCCTGAACCAGCACTGCCTGCAGTGCTACCTTGACTTTTAAGCATTTGCTCAATTCTTGTTCCTGCTCCAGCACAGCCTTCATTGCTATTTTGTTTTCTTGACTCCTGATTCAATTCTATTCTAGTATACCCTTGCAGCCTCCCCTTCTGTATATCCTTTTCCAGTCCCTGCTTTTCTTCCCATTTCCTTGGTTCCAGTTCCTAGTTCACTGTCTTTCTATTCCTGCTGTCTTGCTTGTATTACCTTGTATCAGTGGCGGCTCTACCATGGGGGCGTGGCCCCACTGCTTTCTCGCAGTGCGAGAAGGCAGAAACATAAAATGGTAAAACTACCATTTTATGTTTCTGCTTCTCGCATTGCGAGATAGCAGAAGTGCCTGGAGTGCCTGGTTGTGGGAGGGCGGGTGGGCGGTCCCGCTCGAGGGCAGGGGGGGAGTGGCTTGCCCACTGTTGTGGGTACTGACTGTTTGGTCGGCCCCTCGGCCGAACAAAGCAGTCATGGGCACTCCCCCATTTTCTCTATGTAGGCTGCTGCATGCAGCCTACATAGAGAAAATGGCCCGGCTGGGGCGCTCTCCGCTGCGCCTCACCAATCACAACGCTGCCGTTGCAGCGTTGTGATTGGCGGAGGGGAGGGAGGGAGGCTGCCTACAACGGGCCACGTATCCTCGGTGAAGTCTTGTGCCGCTGGTTGAAAAGCCCAACTTCTGCGTGACTTTCCTGGCAATTTTGGAGGTGGTTGCGTCGCTGTAGAGGTACACCTCGTACACGTTGTGCCAGTCAATGTGGCTGCGATGCAGCGTCAGAGTGTGGATCGGATCTTTGCTGTCAGTGGCAGGGCTGAGCTTCTGCTTGAAGGTGTGCCACAGGTGCTGCCCCCGGAAAACCCTCAAGTGCTCCTGCTCGGTCAGGTTACTCACATCCTGGGGCAGCGGCTGCCACGTCCCATCCACGAACCATTGGCCTCGCATGATGGAGGTCTTTTCGTGCTCCTCTCAGTACAAGGGATAGCAGCCACCCTCCGTCAAGTCCACCTCATACAGGCCGGCTCTCACGGGCACCGGCTCCACCGGCTACCGCTTATCAGGCAATGCATCTGGGCCCAGCAGGCAAGTGTTCGAGAGGCGCCTAAAGGTAAGCTCGATGCGCAGGGAGTCTTGTTTTCTTGGTAGAACCACCGTACCTCTTCGGGGCCCAGGTCAGTCACTATCTGGTAAAGAAGCGAGGAGTTTTCCCCTTCCGAAAGGTTGCTGCTGCTGCTTTCCGCCCCTGTTAGAGCCCCAGGGGGGCCTCCATGCTACCCCCATTGTCACGTACACAACCCTCCCTGAAGGAAACAGCATAGGCTAAAAAACACTGTCAACTGAGATAAATGCATATATCGAAGTGCACCGTCCGCAGCCACCTCATAGCAATATCACCTGTTTCAAAACTGTGAGACAGTTTATGATAGATTTTTTCACACAATTCAAAGTGCTCGTTGTTATTAACACGAAAATGGTTCAAAGGCTCATGGCTGGGCTACCTGCCCTTCTCTGAGCTAGGTTTGTTAGCACTAAGGTCACTAGCTTTTTGGCCTGGTATTGTTTCCACTGGCTTTAGGTGAAATATGACGTCCAAGCTACATAGGTGTATGGGTGTGTCCGCTTGGGACAAGTTGAGCACAGGGCTGATTGTCAATTCCGTATAACTGCGTTACCAAAAGGCTACCAGGCCCAATGGAAATGAGCCTAAGATCATTCTAAATGTAGAAAAGCAACTGCTGTTCCCTTGATGTGAAATGCACCAATCCCAGATATTTGCAAATCTGTAGATTTGAGTAATAGGTTAAGATTGCCAAGTATTACCGTACTGACTGACACTCGCAAACTGATACTCTGATGGGTTAGGCATCCTTGCGCAATGTACTTGCCTAGAAAATATTTTCACCTCCGCCTTCTACTTTGGAACTGTCCTCCACCGGGTTGTGTGTAATGAAGCCTGGGAGACGGTGTAGCCGCTGCTTCCTATTCAAACTGACCAGATTTGTGCAAGAATGGATGCTGGTCTTTGAGGACTAGGGGACTGTGTGGGCGGAGTAAATAATTG
The DNA here is from genome assembly GCA_963921515.1 of Calotriton arnoldi. Classification (NCBI taxonomy): domain Eukaryota; kingdom Metazoa; phylum Chordata; class Amphibia; order Caudata; family Salamandridae; genus Calotriton; species Calotriton arnoldi. The sequence goes on along the minus strand of CAWUFW010006699.1, from coordinate 984,310 downwards.
TTGAAGGGTACTTTGATGGAATAAACATCGAGTACTGAGGTGCACTTTTTGAGAGCAACCAGGTCCCTTCCAGTGATGACATTTTCCTATACAACGTACAGGTAAGAAACAACACCAGACTTTGAGCATTTTATTACTGCTTGAGTTATGAGAGTAACGCCTGACGTTTCGGAGCGTTACAATGCACAGCGTGAGACCTCCTGGTTATGTGTAGTCGTCGTGGGAGTAAAAAATGTGTTTTTCAGCCTCCGCAGATCCTGTCTACTAAATGCCTGTAACAAGTCCGCGCTGCCTGTGAGTGCTTAACTTCTAGTAGAGCTCGACATTCGCGCTACGACCGCTGCTGACGGCGTTTGCTCTCACTTTACCATTAAATGTAGCGCCCACTACAAAGTAATTGTGTTTTTGTGCAGACAGATGTATTGGTTACTCAACTCTAGTGCCATCCCATCCCCCCCATCCGAGTTTGATAAAATGCAGAGTCCCAGTACTGTGCAGCAGATGCCTTAACCTGTTGGGCTAGGTTGAACGTCGTGCTCCACCCCGTGCTATGACTGACCAGAGCACATCCATGGAGACCCTTCGCTTGTTCCTTGCATGCTCCTTTTGGCCTATGTGTGTTTTTTTTATAACTCCCTAGTTTATTTTGTTTCGTCTTTTATTACACACTCTGACTGCCTGGGGATCGCAGGAAAAATATTCTTAAATGATCTTAGGAAGTTAAAAGGAAAACAGTTAGTTCAGGGCCAACTGTCCAGCATTAAATTTAGTATTTGCCGATGATGTGTTTAAAATTGTATCGGGTGTATTAGAATTGTCAAATGGAAATATCTTTTTAGGAAAAAGAGTTACAGATTTGTTTGGGGTATGTTTGCAAGAGAAACACAGTTTTTGGCTTCAATCTACCACTTCAGTATACTCCCTCCCCCCAAAAATGCCAGTGCAGCTGCATTATCCAGCTTTTGTCGTTGATTGTAGGCAGGAGGCAGTTGTTTATATAGCGCCTAATAGTGTGGTTAGGCCTGGCTTCTAGGTGGCACGAGTTTGGCAAATGGTTAACTGAAGCACAGGGCAGTGGCGCAGCCAGCATCATAACTTGAGTCTGTTGGTACCACAGTGGAACACTGTTGCACTGAGCATGTTTACACCTCTAGTTAGCTGCCTTAATAGTGATGCACCTGTCATGGCTTCCATCTTGTAATGGCAGTGTTTTACAGTGGTGTGTGTGGGACACATCTGTGTTTCGCCACGCATGGTGCGCTCAACCTGTGTCCAACGCTGAGAAGCCCTGTCTGCATGCATGGTCAGCGCCTCAAAGCACTGCACAAAAACATATTGTTGATGTGTGAATAGTTTTCGCAGCTCTCAACTCATTTGTTGACTTGCATAAGAGGTGTCTGAAGGAAATGCAGATATGTTTGAGAGCCTTGGAGTGAGAAATTGCTACATTCCCTAAGCGCTAGTGTCCAAGTAAATTCATCACCCTGTCAATAATGGTATTGTACATATTCGCTTGTGGTTCTATCCAGTATGATTAAGAATAGTTGTGCTACTGCGGTACCAGTAAATTGTTGTTCATTTTAGTTCCATATTCCCAGAGCATTCTCATTATGTGTCAAACTTCTATAAGGTTTCTTAACTCCCACAACTCTAAACAGTAGTATTGACTGAGCTGTTCTTCACACCTTCTGGTTTGCTTGAAAATGCACCATTTGCCCACTCTTTTTTCAAAAAGGTTTGGAGGCGGGGGGGAGAACCCCCCCGTAGGTGGATCAGGCTTGCTCGCTCGCCGCAGTGAAGTACGACAATTGTTTTACGCCTCACCACTTTCAAATGTCACCCGCCGCCACTGCCTTGTATGTTTATTACTTGCTTTCTGCCAAGTGTGCCCTGTGATTTCCTTCCTTTCCTGTTAAGCACTCCTCCTTGCTAGCTCCTTGTCTATTGTGCTTGTGTTTAGTTCTACCCCTTTGCGGTTACTGCCTTGCGTGTTCCTGTTTGATCGCCAGGATCCGTGAGCACAGCTGACAACCTAGGTGGTGTTTCTTCTTCACTATGAGTATTGTCTTTGAGTTACATTTATAACCACCATAGGTATCAGCTCCACAGACCCTGCCTTTGCATGCATGTCCTATATGTGGGTATTTGCAGTCAGTATCTGTAACAGCAATTGTGGGCGATGAACTTACTGAGCTTCAGTCTTACCGTGTGGAGCTCCCGAGTGCTTTACCCCACATTCCCTTTTTTGTTAATGTTGTTTTATATATAAGTGTATTGCAAATCCGTCCTGGGTGTAGTGATTCTGAATGCTGAACCGCCTCATGAGTGCCTGTCCTTTCTGAGTCTTAGCCATCTTGTTCCTTCGTGCAGGGTTCCCCTTTGGATCTCTTTTCTCCTCTGACTTCCTGTTTGATCCTGGGCAGTGCTGTACTCCTTTTTCTGCTACATTTTCTACCTAGTCACCAGTCTTTGCCCAAGTCCCTGACTGTGTCCCAGACAGTCCCGGACAGTCCCGGACAGTCCATGACAGTCACGGACCTATCGTCCAGAGTGGACAGACTCGAGCGAAGAGTGGAAGATGCGGAGGGCTGTGAGAAAGTGCCCTCTTTCTGCATGGTTGCCCCCACTTTTTGCTGAATTGCTGATGTGCTTTGACTGAGTGTGCCCTGGGCTCCTGCTAACAAGGTACCCAGGGCCTATGTTCTTTCCCAAAAACTGCATTGAAGCCTAAACCCAATTGGCATCTCTGGCCACAGGTCAGTCCCTGGTAAATGGTACCACAGGTACCCGGGGCACTGTGATCAGAGAAGGCCTCTAAGGGCTGCAGCACTTATTGTGCCACCCTTAGAGGTCCTGTACCCTTACACTCACACACTGCCTTTGCAGGCTGTGTGTTTTTGTGCAGAACAAAGTGAAGAGTCGACATGGCACACATCCCTGTGTGCCATGCCTACAACCCTCTGCCCTGGCATAGATCAGTCACCCCTCTAGCTGGGTGCACTATACCAGTAGTGAGGGTACAGGTGCATGAGCCCTGTAACCCTACAGAGTCTAAATCCATTCTTAGACATTGTAAGTGCAGTGCTGCCATTAAAAGTATATGGTGTTGGGAGTTTGTCATTACGAACTCCACAGCACCATAATGGCTACACTGAAAACTGAGAAGTTTGGTATTAAACTTCTCAGCACATTAAACCCACGCTGATGCCAGTGTGGGATTTAATGAAAAATGCACACAGAGGGCATCTTAGAGATGCCCCCTGAAACCTAACCTACCACTAGTGTCCAAGCTGAGTGGCTGCTTTCAGCTGCCACCACCAGACATGTTTCTGGACCCCTGGGTCAAGAGCCTGCTGCTCTCGGGGGCCTGAAAAAATGCACATCCTGGGACGAGGTGCCAAGCCTCCTCCCCCAGGATGGGCAGGGTCCACGAAGGGGAAGCTTCAAAGGCTTGCCGCCTTTGTGAGCTTCCCCAGGCCACTTGCAGCTTTCAGCAACTGGTCCCCACTGGTTCTGACCCCCACTTTGGGCGGGAGAACCGGCGGGAAAAACAAGTGAGGTAGAGAGGTGTGCCCACCTCTGCCAACTCCACCCCTCAGGTGGGGGAGGCGAGGTGAAGCACAACTCTCAGTCCCCGCCATCTTGCAGATGGGGGGACTCAGCCAACCAGGGAAAGGCTTCTGCCCCCCTCCCACTGGAGGGTGGCATAATAGGGGGTGTACCCACCCCAGGGAAGGGACCCATTGGTCCCAACCTTTTACCTACCTGTAATGCCCCTAAATCTAGTATTTAGGAGCACCCCTGAACCTTGCTTCCTTAGCAAGAACCTGCAACAAGAAAAGAAGAAGGACTGAACAGCCTTGCCGAAGCTAACAAGAGGAAGAAGCCTACTGACTTGGCCCCAGCCCTACCGGCCTGTCTCCACCTCGAACCTGCTCCTGCGAAATCCCGGTGTGTCCTGCAGCCAGCAACCTCGAAAACCCGGGAGGACCTGCCTGCCTTCAACCATAAAGACTGTGTCTCCTGTGAACACCGGATTTGTTCAGCAACAACCTCTGGCCCTAGCCAGAAACCGCACCACTCTGCACCCGCCATTCACGGCCCGAGCTTGAGTGGGCAAACACCACGAGGAGGTCTCCCCGGTGATCCTGACCCGAGATCCAGCGATCCCTGACCTGCCTCAAGCCTTCAGCCGATGCCTGCAGCCTAAATCCGGAAGGTCCCCCCAACCGCGACCAGGAGCTGGTAAGAAGATCCGACCCTAAAAGGCACCCCTGCACCCGACGCCCCATAGCCTTGGGTGGCCCCACCGACGGTGCCTAACCAACCCCCAGCATCCCAACTTACCTCTCGAAGTGGTGGTCGCACCCAGAAGACCTTCGTTCCCGAGCCTGCAGTGCCTTTGCAAACCGGAGGTTTCCCATTGCAAACAACAGGGCGCCTGACGTCGAAACAGCACCCAGCACCCGGCCGCCCTAGTGCCGCTGAGGGTGCACCTTTGGTGCTACTTTGTTTCCCCATTTGCCCTGAGCTAAAGTCCAGGAGCTTTGCTCCCACAATCAAGTGGCCTGCTCGTCAGCAGCCACCAACCGGAGGCCCCCTATCCCCCATTGGATAACATTGGGCCTCAGCACTCTGCACCCGGCCGCCCTAGTGCAGCTGAGAGTGTAACGCAAGTGTATCCCTGACCCTGGGGGACTCATGAGTCTACCCCCAGAACCTCAACTCCCACTACCGAATACTTACCCTAAAACCGATAACACTATTTTCCTCCATAGGATAACATTGACTGTTTTTCTTGGAAAAATTTCTAAGTGTTGAGTTTGAAAACCTAAAGAAATTCTTTAAAATTGTACTATCTAACAGAAACGATTTACTTACCTATTTACAAGAAATTTCCCAGTGTAGTATCCAGGTATACTACACTGTGTAAGAAAAGTAATCTCAAAAGTAACTTACCTGTAATTTTACTAGAAATCCCATACAAAGTATATGTACTGTATTCTGAATAGCATTGCATTATCAGTAGCCTTACTGTAATCAAATCAAAGTACATTTACAATTGCAATTCAAACTGTTTACAAACTGCATTACTACTGTAAAGTAGTTATTGCTTACCTGGGGCAGGCTTGCTTGGTTCTAGAATATAAAATAACTAAAAGAATATTTTTATACAAAAACAAATCGGTCTGAAGTTCAGTCTTTGAGTGTGTGAAATCATTTGCTGACTGAGTGTGTACAACAAATGCTTAACACTGTCCTCTGATAAAGCCTTACTGCTCGACCACACTACCACAAATAGAGAGTGAGGTGCTATCTAACCTTACCTCTGCCTACCTTTGGGGTTCCACTGGACTCTGTGCACACTATACCTCACTTTGGTACAGTATATTCAGAGCCAGCTTCCTACAAGGGACGCAACAGAAGGAATAACATCCGCGTGGTGGGGCTTCCTGAGAAGGTGGAGGGAGGAGACATGATTGGTTACCTCGAGGCACGGCTTCAAACGGTGGTCGCCCCGGAGGGCCTTTCTTCATTCTACACGCTGGAGAGATCGAATCGGGTACCTAGGGGGCCCCTGGCCCCGAGCCATCCCCTGCGACCAGTGGTGGCCAGGTTGTTGCATTATAAAGACAGAGATTTGCTCCTGCAGCAGGCACGATCAGGCGACCCGTTCACAGAGAATAATAGCAAAGTCTCCATATTCCCCGATTTTACACTGGAGGTCCAAAGAAGGAGGACATCGTATTTGGAAGTGAAAAAGCTCTGCGTGATGAAGGTCTTCAATACTCGCTGATGTTCCCCGCCCATCTTGGCATCACATTAGAAGGCCAGTCTCACTTTTACGATGACCACAAAATGGCATGGGACTGGTTGGAGGCGTATAAAACTGGTAAGCCAATGGTGAAGAAGGACAATCCCAGAGACGAGACAGAGATGACAGGAAGAGGCTTAGGAGACGGCCCCGGCGGGAGCGGTCGAAAAAACCCAGTCCCTCGCAAACTGAGAAAGAGAGGGCTAAGACGCTGCAGGCGGTGGCTGAGATCGTGCAGAGTGTTGGGACCCCATCGGATGTAGGCTCGGGCTCAGCTAAAGGAACGGAGGGCTCGGAGTCCGAAGCTTCTAGAACCAGTAGCGTAGTGCTCCCGAAGGTTACCCCTGGAACTGCAGGAGACATCATCTGATTAAAGACACGTGAGACGCCCGGTCACAGTTGGAAATGATGGGAAACTGTGTGCCTGTGGATAATAGGGAAGCAGTTCCGGCTCCGACTGTGCTTTGGGCTAATGTAATGGGGCTAGATGCTAACTTAGGACTACTGGCTGAACGCCCCCAACGGGTGGGCACCACGATGGTCCCTACCCTACATTGGTGGTTAGAGAATTGGACAAGGTTTGGGCAGCCGAATGTTGTCGAGCTGCTCCGGGATCCGGAAGTTGTAAATAATTGGAAGTTTTTTTTATGTGATGCTGTTTTTTCCACTGAGTTGGGGTTGCTACCGAGACGCGGGGATTACTTGGGGGTGTTGCGGGGAGCTGGGCAATTCTACGATACCATCAACTATGGCAGCTACCCCAGGTATTATTACATTTCTCACCTGGAATGTAAGGGGACTGGGGTCAATGAGCAAGAGGTTTACAGTGCATAGTTACCTGAAAAGGAGGGGAGTTCATATTGCCCTGCTCCAGGAGACACACCTCATACAGAGTGAGATTTAGAAACTGCATAGAAGGTGGAGAGGGCAGATATCCGCTACAAGTTATTCGGCTTATGCTAGAGGCGCTCTAGTGTGGGTACAGCCAGGGGTCCCCATGGAAGTTAACAACACTACGATTGACAAAGAAGGGAGATATGTACTACTTACTGGAAAACTGAGCGGAAGGGACATTCCCAATGGTAGCTTCAATGCCCCAAACTATGACCAGCTGGCTTTCCTGCGAGGGCTTTCAGCCCAATTAACTGATCAGATGCTGGGAGCCGCAATAATAGGGGGGACTTTAACTGCGTGACAGATGTAGTATTGGACCGCTCAAACCCCTCCTCCCTGGTACCCAGCCACATTGCACATCAATGGGTATCCAGGAGTGGAGCAATCGCTAAGGACTGGTCGACCATGGAGGGTACAACATGCCATGGACAGGGAATATTCCTACTTTTCCCCACTACACCAATTGCATACTAGATTAGATGCATTTCTTTGTACTGCAGACATTAATGAGACTGTCCTGCACACTGAATATCTGGGACGTACCTGCTCGGACCACAGTCCGCTGCTGATGTTCCACCGACCTTCGGGAACTAGGTTCAGGCCTGAAATGTTGGAAGATGGCCCTTTTAAAGAGTCTCTAGAAGCTTTTAAAGTTGTGATCCGGGGGCACTGCCTGAGCCAGTCAGTCGGGGTGCGGAAAACCCTCTGTAGGGAACTAGATAAACTTGAGAAATCCCTACGCACACTTGACAATACTCACAGATGCGATAACGTCAGCGGCCCTTTTAGACACTAGATCAATATACAATGAAGCTTTAGAATGCCTGCGAAGGTTTGATTATAAAGGTTATTTGGCGAGAGTCCATGATGAGGAAGGTAAATCAGGCAGATTGCTAGCAAGGCTGATCAAACATGAACTACGAGGCTCTCAAATTACGCACATCAATAATGCTGCTGGCATGAATATACATGACCCAGAAGAGATTAACAGCCTGTTCCGGGAGTATTATGAAAAGCTATATGATGCCCCACCCCCAGCCTCCCAGGGCACAATCAGAGACTTTTTGGCGCCCTTGCAGCTAGCAACCCTAGACAGACAATACCGAGAATTGTTGGGAGAACCGGTGACACTGCCAGAGATAAGGCAGGCCATGGCATCAATAGCCACAGGGAAGACACCGGGTCCAGATGGTCTCCCTGCTGAATTTTACTCTGCCTTTGCCTCCAAATTGGCCCCCGCTTGGAGACCATGTATGCCGAATCATTCAGGCTGGGACGACTCCCAGACTCCACGCAAAGTGCCATAGTGATTCCGCTCTCTAAGTGCACAACACCTGGGACCCGGGTAGAAGCGTACAGACCGCTCTCGATGCTTAACATGGATTTCAAGATCTTGAGCAAGGTGCTGGCATTGAGGCTGTTACAGCATATGCCCACGCTAATTCATATGGACCAGAACGGGTTCATCCCTTCTCAAAATACCTCATATAACTTGAGGAGACTCTACTCAATACTATACCACCCTGAGGCAAAAGTATATGAGAAAGCCGCAATACTATCAATAGACCTAGAGAAGGCTGGAAAGGAAATGGAGACAGAACTATAGTATAGAGACCAAAACTGCATTGAAAATAGCCCAAAAATCCTACTATGCAGCTATTGTATTAGCGAAACGCTCATACTATACTAATCGTATTTTTACGATGACCACAAAATGGCATGGGACTGGTTGGAGGCGTATAAAACTGGTAAGCCAATGGTGAAGAAGGACAATCCCAGAGACGAGACAGAGATGACAGGAAGAGGCTTAGGAGACGGCCCCGGCGGGAGCGGTCGAAAAAACCCAGTCCCTCGCAAACTGAGAAAGAGAGGGCTAAGACGCTGCAGGCGGTGGCTGAGATCGTGCAGAGTGTTGGGACCCCATCGGATGTAGGCTCGGGCTCAGCTAAAGGAACGGAGGGCTCGGAGTCCGAAGCTTCTAGAACCAGTAGCGTAGTGCTCCCGAAGGTTACCCCTGGAACTGCAGGAGACATCATCTGATTAAAGACACGTGAGACGCCCGGTCACAGTTGGAAATGATGGGAAACTGTGTGCCTGTGGATAATAGGGAAGCAGTTCCGGCTCCGACTGTGCTTTGGGCTAATGTAATGGGGCTAGATGCTAACTTAGGACTACTGGCTGAACGCCCCCCAACGGGTGGGCACCACGATGGTCCCTACCCTACATTGGTGGTTAGAGAATTGGACAAGGTTTGGGCAGCCGAATGTTGTCGAGCTGCTCCGGGATCCGGAAGTTGTAAATAATTGGAAGTTTTTTTTATGTGATGCTGTTTTTTCCACTGAGTTGGGGTTGCTACCGAGACGCGGGGATTACTTGGGGGTGTTGCGGGGAGCTGGGCAATTCTACGATACCATCAACTATGGCAGCTACCCCAGGTATTATTACATTTCTCACCTGGAATGTAAGGGGACTGGGGTCAATGAGCAAGAGGTTTACAGTGCATAGTTACCTGAAAAGGAGGGGGAGTTCATATTGCCCTGCTCCAGGAGACACACCTCATACAGAGTGAGATTTAGAAACTGCATAGAAGGTGGAGAGGGCAGATATCCGCTACAAGTTATTCGGCTTATGCTAGAGGCGCTCTAGTGTGGGTACAGCCAGGGGTCCCCATGGAAGTTAACAACACTACGATTGACAAAGAAGGGAGATATGTACTACTTACTGGAAAACTGAGCGGAAGGGACATTCCCAATGGTAGCTTCAATGCCCCAAACTATGACCAGCTGGCTTTCCTGCGAGGGCTTTCAGCCCAATTAACTGATCAGATGCTGGGAGCCGCAATAATAGGGGGGACTTTAACTGCGTGACAGATGTAGTATTGGACCGCTCAAACCCCTCCTCCCTGGTACCCAGCCACATTGCACATCAATGGGTATCCAGGAGTGGAGCAATCGCTAAGGACTGGTCGACCATGGAGGGTACAACATGCCATGGACAGGGAATATTCCTACTTTTCCCCACTACACCAATTGCATACTAGATTAGATGCATTTCTTTGTACTGCAGACATTAATGAGACTGTCCTGCACACTGAATATCTGGGACGTACCTGCTCGGACCACAGTCCGCTGCTGATGTTCCACCGACCTTCGGGAACTAGGTTCAGGCCTGAAATGTTGGAAGATGGCCCTTTTAAAGAGTCTCTAGAAGCTTTTAAAGTTGTGATCCGGGGGCACTGCCTGAGCCAGTCAGTCGGGGTGCGGAAAACCCTCTGTAGGGAACTAGATAAACTTGAGAAATCCCTACGCACACTTGACAATACTCACAGATGCGATAACGTCAGCGGCCCTTTTAGACACTAGATCAATATACAATGAAGCTTTAGAATGCCTGCGAAGGTTTGATTATAAAGGTTATTTGGCGAGAGTCCATGATGAGGAAGGTAAATCAGGCAGATTGCTAGCAAGGCTGATCAAACATGAACTACGAGGCTCTCAAATTACGCACATCAATAATGCTGCTGGCATGAATATACATGACCCAGAAGAGATTAACAGCCTGTTCCGGGAGTATTATGAAAAGCTATATGATGCCCCACCCCCAGCCTCCCAGGGCACAATCAGAGACTTTTTGGCGCCCTTGCAGCTAGCAACCCTAGACAGACAATACCGAGAATTGTTGGGAGAACCGGTGACACTGCCAGAGATAAGGCAGGCCATGGCATCAATAGCCACAGGGAAGACACCGGGTCCAGATGGTCTCCCTGCTGAATTTTACTCTGCCTTTGCCTCCAAATTGGCCCCCGCTTGGAGACCATGTATGCCGAATCATTCAGGCTGGGACGACTCCCAGACTCCACGCAAAGTGCCATAGTGATTCCGCTCTCTAAGTGCACAACACCTGGGACCCGGGTAGAAGCGTACAGACCGCTCTCGATGCTTAACATGGATTTCAAGATCTTGAGCAAGGTGCTGGCATTGAGGCTGTTACAGCATATGCCCACGCTAATTCATATGGACCAGAACGGGTTCATCCCTTCTCAAAATACCTCATATAACTTGAGGAGACTCTACTCAATACTATACCACCCTGAGGCAAAAGTATATGAGAAAGCCGCAATACTATCAATAGACCTAGAGAAGGCTGGAAAGGAAATGGAGACAGAACTATAGTATAGAGACCAAAACTGCATTGAAAATAGCCCAAAAATCCTACTATGCAGCTATTGTATTAGCGAAACGCTCATACTATACTAATCGTATTGCCCAGTCTGGCAACAATGCTGAAGAATTATTTAACATCGTTAACAGTTATGTGACCCCTAAAGCTATGAACAATGCCCACGCCCCCTCTCTTTCTTGGTGTGAAGAGCTCTCTAATTTTTTTATCAACAAGGTCAGGGCGCTTCAACTGCTTTTCGGCAACCAGGATGCCCAGACCACTTTGGTGCTTTTCGACCAACAAGTTGCTTCCCCTGCTAAAGTCACTCTCTCCACCTTTGACCCTATATAACTAACGGACTCCTTGGCTGCTCTGTCCTCTCTCAAATCAGGCTCCCCTTACGATCCCTGTCCTGCCAAACTTATGGCTAGCGCAGCTTTTGCTATCAATCGGCTCTTGAATCAGCTGATCAATGCTTCGTTGACATTGGCCTCTGTTCCTACTGATTGGAAAAAGGCTCTGCTTATCCCTCTTATTAAAAAGACGACTTTGGACCCTCACCTACCAGCTAGCTATCGCCCTATCTCTCTGCTTCCAGCTATTGCCAAAGTATGTGAGAAAATGGTTAATAAGCAGCTGACCTCTTTCATTGAACAGCATGGCCTTCTGCATCCGGCTCAATCGGGTTTCAGGGCCTCATATAGCACGGAGTCCACCTTGGTGGAAATCACGGAGGCTATCCGTGAGACCTTGCATGCTGGGGGCAGGGCAGTTTTGGTCCTGTTAGACCTTTCTGCCGCTTTTGATACTGTCCCCCACTCACTTCTTCTAGCCCGTTTGCTGAAGTTAGGTATCTTTGGTGCCACCTGGGAGTGGTTAAAATCCTTCTTAGAAGTTTGGATCCCCCCCTTCACGTCGACTACTCAAGCCCTTCAGACAGGGGTCCCGCAGGGGTCTATATTGAGCCCAATGTTGTTTAATATTTACATGACTCTTCTTATTCAGCTTGCAGAGGACCTGGGAGCTAAAGTTGTCGCTTATGCCGAAGACTATCAGCTCCTGTTCACTTGGAAAAAGCAAGAGACCTCCACTACCCATGTTAAAGCTTGCTTGGCAGCAGTGTTCAATTGGCTTACGTCTGCTCAGCTGAAATGTAATAAAGACAAAACCGAGATCTTATTCTTCGGGTAGTTCCCCCCTCTGTTTTGGCATCATTCCTGGCCTAATGAGTCTCCTAGGCCCTCCCCTTCGGGCCTCCCAGTGAAAAATCTCGGGATCTGGCTCGATGAAAAGCTTAGTTTCTGCAACCAGATCAGCAAACTGACAGGCACCTGCCTCGGAATCCTGAAGCTTCTCAAAAAATGTCTGCCTCTTTTGCCCTTGTCTGCAAAAGAAACGGTCATTCGAGCCCTTGTCACCTCCCGCATTGATTATGCGAATGCACTGTATGTTGGCCTTCCCGGCTACCTTATGGACAGACTTCAGGTGGTCCAAAATGCCGCTGCCCGTCTGCTTTTTGACCTTCCCCAAACGTACCAGTGTTAGGCAGCATTTGCGCAATCTGCACTGGTTACCGGTGAAAGCTAGGGTCACTTTTAAGGCTCTGGTAATGGCTCATGCTGCGCTCTATGAGTATGGCCCTGCCTATCTTAAGGAAACGCTTTCAGTTTTATATCCCTGGCAGACTCCTGCGTTCCTCGAACATGCTTATGGCTACCATCCCCAGAGTCCGCCTGAAAAGAAAGGGGGGCAGCTCCCTGGCTTATTTGGCTGCTGTGTCTTGGAACTCTCTTCCCTTTGACCTGCGCAGCCTACAGAACCCTACTCAATTTAGGAAGAAACTGAAAGCTTTCCTGTTTAACTGAGCCGGTTCTCTGTCTCTACTGCCTCCTTCCCTCTTGTTGTTGACTCTTGGGCTCGCGCCGGGACACTCTTTTGAATAGCTGTGCGCGTTATAAATTATGATAACATAACATAACATTTTGACACGGTCAGCTGGAATTATTTGTTTGAATGCATGGAGAGACTGGGTTTGGGAGAGGACTGGATCAAATGGGTTAAACGTCTATATACACACCCAACTGCGAGAGTCAAAACAGGCGGCATAGTCTCCACCCAGTATGAGATTCTTCGAGGCACAAGACAGGGGTGTCCATTGTCACCTGTGCTATTCGCTCTTGATCCGTCAGGGGGGACTGGGATGGGGTTGACTCTTCATGGGAGACAGCACATTATTTCCCTCTAGGCTGATGACCTCCTGGTTTATCTTCATGAGATAGTGGCTGGATCGGCTACAGCTCTGAGGCTCCTAGACAAATTTGCCACCCTGACAGGACTGAGAGTCAACAGGACCAAGACTTACCTCTTCCCGGTATCGGGACCATTGCTGAGGCCCTCAGCACTCACAGAGGATCTTAACTGGGCCCAAACCATGTTCAAATATCTGGGTATTCATATACATCACTACCTGGTGGATATGCGCGAAGGTAACCTGGCTAGAGCACTTCGATCACTTAGATCCTGTGTAGCATTCTGGAGCTCACTGAAGCTACCTGTAATGGAGCGTATATCATTGACCAAAATGGTTATGTTACCCAGCCTACTGTATTATTATGTGAACCTCCCACTGGTATTACCCAGAAGCTGGTTCATTCCCCTGGACTCGTTAACACGAGATTTAATTTGGGGCGAAGACCGTAGAAGAGTCTCACTGGCAACACTGCAGAGCCCAATGCAAAGTGGAGGGCTAGGGGTGCCCCACTTCGAATTCTATTATTTCGCCTCCCAGATACAATGGCTGGCGCAGTGGTTGGAGGAAGCTAACCTAGAAGGAACGTTTCTGGGCAAGTTAGGTGGGAATCCCACCCTCCTACTAGCTAAGATCTTGGATCATAAAGTGGTGACCCCCTACAGATCGATATTACAAAACACAGTGCCGGAAGAGGAATATGTCATGGCTGCCTGAGATATCCAATTACACACCATGGCTTCCCTTGGTGGGTCTTCCGCATGGAACCCCACGTCAGGTATTCACACCTGAGCAGCTAACGCAATGGACAGAGGTGGTCTTTAAGACTGTGGGAGACTGTTACCAAGAAAAGACACTGATCGCCTTTGTGGAACTAGTGCAACAATATGGACTACCAGTTGGCCAGTTCCTGCAATACGAAGCCCTGATCCGCACATTTGGAGACCTATGGGGTGGAAATAGAGAAGAGCCAGACGCTCATCTCTTTCTGCATACGCTGCTCTCCTTGGGAGCTGCTAAGCACCAGGTGAAGTACCTGGCCAAAAAACTAAACTGGTATCTCCCGCACAGGAATCTTAGGTCTGGAACTAAACATCTTCTCACTCCACTCAGGGTGCGTACCGCTAGGCACAGTGGCCAATCATTTTTCCATCTAGCCCCCCGCTTTTGGAACGAACTCCCATTGCAGCTTCGCACAATTTCAGATCATAAACCGTTCCGAAAAAAGCTTAAAACCTGGCTATTCTGACCGTCCACCCTCCTTCTTTCAGGTGTTCTATCTTCGCCTTCACCAGCATTCGCTACAGCGCTTTGAGACCCCTCCGGGTGATATGTGCGCTCAATGAAACCCTATGACTGACTATGACTAAGTGGTTCTATATGGCCCTAGTGGAGGCATCGCGCAAACCACTACCCAAAATCAGGGACCGTTGGGAACATGCCCTGAATAGGCAGCTCGCAGACCGAGACTGGGAGAAGGTCTTGGCTTCCCCTAAGTCAATATCTTGCAACACAAGGCTAAAATACATTCAGTTTAACTACATACACATGACTTATCTAACACCACATAGGCTTAGAATAATACATGGGGGGGAGATGCGTAAATGCCCGAGGTGTGACCAACAAGATGTAGACTTCATCCACATGGTGTGGAATTTTCCGATTCTGACTCCCTTCTGAACTGAACTGGTGAAAATGACAGGAGCGACCCTAGAGAGAACACTGGATAACTCTGCTGAGGTGTGTCTCTTGGGAACTATTTCCTGCCCATCGAAACGGAAGGTAGGGAACAGATTTATAGACTTGACCATGGCCCTAGCCAAGAGACGGGTGGCAATGTCCTGGAAAGCCAGTAAGGGTCTGCAGGTAGAGACCTGGAAACGAGATGTCACAAGCTGGGCTGAAGCAGAAGGGAGGGCACTTTCTAGAGAAGATGCGAGGGGAGTGCGCAAGCAGCCCATAGCGGACCAATGGAGGGAGCTAGTGAGATCATGAGAAAGCCTAACGCTAGAAAATAATGATTCTGATGAGGAGGGAGCTGGGAAGGCACTGGGCAGAACGCCTGAAACCATATAAGAAGTGGGAAAAGTAATCAAAAAGAACAGACACCAGACAAGAGGAATCATACAGCAATTAGTACACCACAGGCTAAAACCCTGCAAGGCGGCTACCAGCGGATGAGAGACGCTATTTTTCAATTAGCGCAGGCCCTACACACCTACCTAGTCCCCCCCAATAAATGTACTAACACTGAGACACCCACACGCGAAAATAAGTTAGACGCATCACACAAGTTGATATGTTTTTATTGCAGTTTATAGCTGATTTCTGTTTAATACTGTAGAACTATGAATTTATGCATAAGGTAGATACATAGCGAGACGCTACGATGACAGGGCACAGAGGGAGCCAGATCCCGAGAGAGAGGATACATATTGCAGACGTTAGCCGAGCGCAGAAAACTGAGAAAGGATAAAGATGAGTCAATGTTTGTCTAATGACTGCCAAGAATGAATACAAACTACTGTGAAAAGGCATCACAATGCTGAGACAGAACTGCATGTATCCTGTAACAATATGAAGATAGATATGGAAATGCCAACAAACAAATGTTAAAAAAAAAAAACATGCAAAAAGAGGGCACTTTCTTACACAGTAAAAGAGGACATTGTTCACTGAATTGGTGTACTTAACCATGGGACATTTGGCATGTCAATTGTGGGTGGGATGGTGAAATTGTTTAATGTATTTTCCAACAGTGTCACTGGGAATGGGCGATGGATGGGTTGTTACAGCACTGCATGTTTTGCTGGGACATGTTGGCCGGAATGTAATGTCAGATACAAAAATCAATAAAATGTGTTGTGAAAGAAAGAGGACATTGTTAAAGCACATTTCTTTGTAGGGGGCATAGTAGCCATTTTGAAGTTGAGTGGCAAAATGATTTTCCACATACAGCTATTTCGGCTCAGAGAAGAGAGAACGTAGACATACACACTCAAGTTTATCAGAATATTCTGGGTCTGAGCCCCTTCCAGAAATTTATTTGACTGACATTGTGAGACTGACTCTGCCCCAGTCTGATCGGCTTTCTGAGAAACTAGTTTCATATGGGACTGACTCGTTCCTCTCTGAGAGGCACATGTCTGAAGTAAGATGAACTGTGCCCCATTCAAACTATCCCTGTAGATGCAGATTACTGATGGTGCAAGGCACCATATGTCATCGATCTTCCAGTCACTTAGCCTACATGCTGCTCATGCGTTCATGACCCTCAGAGGAAATCTTAGCATGCAACAGACTAGGAGCTAGAACTACGGTCCTTTCAAAAATAAGGACTGAAAGAGACTGAGTCAAAAGCCACAGGCTTTCTGAAAGTGGCTTAACCAGGCGTCAACTCGCTCTCCCAACCTTCCCATCTCATGCCCCCATGAATGTCAGGAACTACTACCCAGTATAAAAACGCCATTTTGAAAAGGGTACCACCAGTTCATAAATAGGAGAAAAAAATAATGTGGAGACAAGTATATTTTGACTCAAGAGGTTTTCAGCATACACCTCTTTCCCTCCCAAATGCGCCCCACCTCATGACAACCACTGACATTTTCCAGTTATGGTAAGACACAGGCATACAATAACTTGTGCTCCATGTTCTACTCATGACCTAATGAATAACATCACTGATGAGATCTCAAATTTTCTTTTGATTGTGTGATGCACAGAAGGTGAAAAGTGTCTGACTTTATGACCTGGTGCTAAGCCCACTGCATCATACCCGTAGACAAAGAATTTTCTGAACAGGAAAGGAAGAGGTGATAACTTGGTAGAAACCTCAGAGACAAGTCCATGCAATTCCAAAACGTTGGCCCCAACACATGTGAAATTCTTTTCTCTGTGTTCCTCCCTTTTGGATCTATGTGGGCAGGCTGGGTAGGGGGGGGTCAAAGGGTCACAGTGGAAGCATTCGTAGGTGCATCTTTTAATAAGCAAAACTGAAAAATAAAACTGTACATGAAAAGAATTAAGCAAACAATATTTAATTCTACCTAAGGGAAAAACTGATTTCACTAGCCTTCAGCTAGCAGGAGGGAGGAGTTGTTGCCAGTAGGAAAGTGTCTCTTTTAGACACAGTCACCCCCACTTTTTGTCTGGTATTTAATGCAATTTTGACAGAGGTGCACTGGGTTCCTGCTATCCAGGTCCCCAGTGCCACATCTCTTTTCCTAAAACTGTACAATTTTACCCCAAATTGGCAATATCTTTAGCACCTTCTGTAAGTCCCTAGTAAATGGTAGCCCAGGTACCTAGGGCAGGGAGACTAAAAAGGATCCCTAAGGGATGCAGCATGTATTGTGCCACCCTAAGGGACCTCCTCATCACACTCATGCAGACTGCCATTGCAAGCTACGTGACATGGTGCAGTGAAGACATGCCTGCAGATACTGTATGTTATATAAGTAAGTCACCCCTACAGCAGGCCATATAGCCCTACGGCAGGGTGCATTATAATACATGTGTGGGCATATCTGCATGAGCAGATATGCCCCTGTGATGTCCATGTCGATTCTTGGACATTGCCAGTGAACAGGGAAGCTGTCTTGAGTGTATGTACTGGGCACTGGTGATTACGAGTTCCCCAGCTACATGATGGCTTCACTGAAACTAAAGATGTTTGGTATCCAACATCTCGTATTAATAAGCCCACACTGATTCCAGTGATGGATTTATTAATACATGCACCCAGAGGGCACCTTAAAGGTGCCCCCTGAAAACTTACCAACCTCTAGTGTACTGGCTGACTGGTGTAGACCAGCCTGCTACCACAGACAGGTATCTGACCTTTCGTTGGTGAGAGTCTACGCTCTCTGAGGGCAGAAACAATGCCTGCTCCGGCTGGAGGTGCTATCACCTTCTCCAAGCAGGATGAATAAGTACTCAGCATATCAAGGCAGGAGGCTTCAAAGGCCTCTGCTTGGTGATGGGGGGGATGACCCATCACCGAGATATAATAAACTTTGGTTTTCATTTGGTTTATCAGTGGCAAAAAGAAACATAGTGCGTATGTGGGGTGTACGAGATACATCAACTGTGGCGGGGTGGGAATACGACAAGGACTGATGCATGTTGGCTGAAAAAACGATATACCTGGGCAGAGGGTGCCCACAAAAATGGGAGAAAATGTGGTCCCTATGGCGAACATACCGATGGATGGAGGAGGAATCCATGGAGGGTTGCAGAGTCTACAACATGTACACTCCTTAAACTCTGACAAGTGATTGTTTCTGCATTTGCCACTGTATTTCTC
Organism: Calotriton arnoldi; assembly: GCA_963921515.1. Classification (NCBI taxonomy): domain Eukaryota; kingdom Metazoa; phylum Chordata; class Amphibia; order Caudata; family Salamandridae; genus Calotriton; species Calotriton arnoldi. The sequence goes on along the minus strand of CAWUFW010006699.1, from coordinate 965,887 downwards.
TTTTTAACTTTGAATATGACGAATGACTACTTAATTGATGTATTGCCCTCTTGGGAACATATGATTATGATGCACTGCCTTTATATATGTTATATTTCATAAAACTAAAAAAAAAAAGATTTATATAATTTTGTTTTAAAAAAGGCCTCTGCTGCCTTTGATATGCGACCCCAGCTTTCCCCAGACTTTGCAGATGCCACCCCCTGCCCTGAGGCCCATTTGGCACTACGACAAGAGGGAAAATGAGTTAGTCAGGAGGCGTGTTCACTATCTGGCCAGTTCCACCCTTAAGGCGGGCTACCTGATGTGAACACGAAAAATAGAATTCCACCATTTTGGTTTCTGGTGGAGTTAGACTCACTGGGTTAGGAAACCGACCGTAAATAATTGTATGCAACATATACCTTTTTTCCTATAGGAAAGCATTGCTGCGTAAAGACGCATTCAAGTGAATATTTTACTTACCTGTAAAAACTGATATTTAAAAATGATCTCACTTGATAACGAAGTTCTTGATATCAACATTTATATAAAAATACGACTTATTTTTCTAAACTGATTTTGGATTTATTCTTGAGTGTGTGTCTCATTTAGTGCCTTGGTGAGTACAACAAATGCTTACTTAGCACTACCCTCTGATAAGCCTAAACTGCTCGCCCACACTGCCACAAAAGAGAGCATTTTGTGTTATTGATTTTGCCTCTGTAAACCAACAAGGGTTGCCTGGACTCTCTGCACAGTGTACTTCATATCGGTACACTATATAGAGAGCCAGCTTCCTACATTGCCATAAACACCAATGCAGACCTGGGAGGAGACAAACAAATCAATCTAGCTACAGCCAATTGGTGGCTTCCCACGACAAAATTAAGCAGAAGTGAAAGAAATAAGATGAGCACAGGAATAAAGTCCAAGTGCTGGCCATCAGCTTTCTAATTTTTACTTTTTTATGGGTAGAGAATGTTACTATGCCTATTTAGCTACTTCCATGGCATCCTTTTTTACAAAGCTATAGTTTGGCCAACTCATATGCTTCCAAACTTGTTGCCTAGACCTCTGTTTATGTCGAAGCCTACCAGACAGTGCATCTGTCTGGTTTGCTAACGACATCTTGGAGACATTCGGAAAGCTTCCCTGGAAATGCACTCAGCCCATTGCTTACCATTGGCTTTGTGGTTTGTAACACACATTTGCTTGTTTTCTATTTGCTGGCTTTATTTGTTGTAGACTGGCCAGCTTTAGTTCGTCCCTTCTGTGGTCCATAGCCTATTTACTGTATTCTTCCCCCTGTACTCCCTTTCTGTAAACAGGCCTTTAAATCCTGTTCTTATCTTGTCACACTTGCTGTCCATTCAAAGACAAAGGTCAAATCTCAGGTTCAGTCGTATGAGGGAGCTTGGTGTTTATTATTCTTTCTCTGGCTTCAAAGTGAGAGGATTTATGTGACAATTATGCTGGCTACTGTGAGTGTGCTGGAGGAAGGCTGTACGATGCTATTTTTTTTCTAGCACACAACAAAATTTAAATGTCTGTAAAGGAACCATGCAGATATTTCAGAATATATCAGAATTGGGAAAGCACAAATGAAGCACTTTTTGGGTAATTCTGAAGTGTGGTGGAAACCAAGATTTTAATATGACCAAAACAAATCAATACACTAGGTGATGACATGTCCACAGATTATCGTTTGTGCGCTGTATACTTTTATTAGTAAAAACTGTATGTCTGTACAAATGTAATGGTCATTTCAATTGAAGATGTGTTGTCTGTAATGGCAGTGCACTACCACACCATGCACACTCAACTTTACCCGCTCCACTCTACTCTGCACCCCTCCACAATTCTCTACTCTACTCTGCACCACTCTACTCTATGCCAATGCACTCTACCCCACGCTACTCTACTATGCACCACTGCACTCTTTGCCACTGCACTCTTCAGCACTCCAGTCTAGGCCAATCCACTCGGCACCACTCAACTCTTTGCTGTCCACTCTACTCTGCAACCTGAACTCTACACCAATGCACTCTACTCTGTACCACTCCCCTCTAATCTACTCTGCACCACTGCACTCTATGCCACTATACTCTATGCCACTGCACCCTACGCTGCGCCACTCCACTCTATGCCACTTCACTCTCCTATGAAACAATCTACTCTACGCCACTGCGCAGTGCAACTCCACGCCACTGCAATCTAAGGCTGCAGCATCCACTCTGCACCTCTGTACTCTACTGTGCACCACTCTACTCCACGCCACTATACTCTAACCTCTGCACTCTACATCATTTTACTCAAAACCAATGCCCTCTGCGTCACTGCACTGTACGCCAATCTACTCTGCACCACTGCACTCTACAGCACTATACTCTACTCATAAACACTCTTCGCCACTGCACTCTACACCATTGTACTCTACGTCACTGCACTCTACGCCCCTCTATTCTACTCTGCACCACTGCTCCTTACGTCACTCTACTCTGCACCTCTCAATTCTACGCCACTCTACTATACACCAGAGCACTGTACGACAGTCCACTCTGCAACACTGCACTCTCTGCCACTGAACTCGATCCCACTGCACTGTATGCCACTGCACTCTACCCTGCACCACAACACTCTACGCCACTGCACTCCACGCCACTGCACTCTACTCTGCACCACTCTACTTTACTGCACTCTAGGCCAACTCAGCGTACACCACTACACTTTACGCCACTCTACTCCGCATTGCTTCACTCCACGTCCCTGCACTCTAAGCCAATCCACTCCAAGTCACTGTAATCTACCCTGCATCACTGCACTTTACTCTGAAATATCCGCTCTCCTCCACTGTACTCTACGACACACTATTCCACTCTGTGCCACTCCTCTCTACGCCACTACAATTCATCCTGCGCCGCTCCACTCTACACCACTATAAGCCACTCTAATCTACGCCACTGTACTCTAAGCCAATGCACTCTATGCCACTTAACTCAAAACCAATACACTCTACGCCACTGCACTCTACACCAATCTACTCTGCACCCCTGCACTGTACGCCACTATAATGTATACACCATTCCACTTTATGTCACTGAACTCTACGCCACTCTATTCTGCTCTCCAGCACTGTATGCTGATCACAGGGCCTCGCAGGGTGGGAGGTGCTGTTCAATCCACGCCTGCTCATGGTAGGGCCACACAAGGAGGAATGGTGACATGACTTGCTGATCACAGGGTGGGAAGGGCTGTTTACTCCACGCCCACTCATGGCAGGGCCGCACGAGGAGGAAGGGGGATATGATTTGCTCATCAAGGGCCTGACAGGGTGGGAGGGGCTGATCACTCCTGGCCCACGGACGGTAGTGCCGCACAAGAAAGAAGGAGGACATGACTTGCTGATCACACGGCCTCAAAGGGTGGGAGGGGTAGGTCCAAGAGAGTGCAGTCTCAGTATTCAGAGCAGGGATATCTCAGTGGGTTGGAGCGATAGGGATGACGTAGAGACACATGCCAATAATTTTCCCACTGTGATATAAAGGCAGATGCAATTCATGAACAAGGGGCTCTCTCCAACCGTTCACAGCTGTGTGATAAATAGGAAACACTTGTAACTTACCATCGTCTTGGTCAATGCTCCTTTCTTCGACTTCTGCACCAAACTGGTCAATACAAATGGAAGCCGGCTCTTCTTTCAAACAAACAGCTGTGTTAAGAAAAGAAAATGTGCGTAACAAGTTTATAACAATATTTTTGCAAAAAGTAAAAAAATTAACAGTTTCAACCATAACAAAAATGCATATTGTCAGTACAGTACTAACGTGGCACAATTTACTTTCCTCTACAGGTTAGAGTCTTATGCCACAGGTTGGCCAGAGACATTTATAGTAACTAATAAACTAAGGAAATTACGCAGTTCATCCACTCTGTGACTTAAGTAAACTCTGGGTTAGGTTTTGGTGGAGTCAGTGGTGGTGATGGCAGTGATTGGTGAGTTCTGGCGACGGCTGTGGTGGGTCAGTGGCAGGTCAGTGCTGGTGGGAGCAGCAGTAGCTGGGGCAAATACGCATTTGACTTTGGTGAGTCAGTGCAGGTGGTGGCTTGGGGAAATGAGCATTAGCCTGTGGTACAACTGATAGTGTGTGTTCGTGGTAACAGTTTAGTGGGGCAATCTGCTGGCCATCTGTTCTGCGACGAACTCTATCTGCTGCATTTAGGAACAGGCAGGTTAAAAGGTTGTTCCTCTGTCCTATGCTGCTAGATCACCTATTTTGCTGCACTTGACTATATTTAAGGGGTTATGATGACCATGTGTGTGAGAAGCTGGAGGTATCAGGTTCATTAAGTGAAAACAGAAGTTGTGTACATTATTTGTTCATTTATGCACTCCACGCCGCTCTAATCTATGCCACCCTACTCTGCACAACTCTACTGTGCACAACTCTACTCTACGCCACTGCACTCTATGCCATTCTACGCCAATTTACTCAAAACCAAAGCACTCTTCACCAACTATTCTGCACCACTGCACTCCATGCCACTATACCCTGCTCTGCAACACTTTAATCTATGCCACTGCACTCTATGCTACTCTGTTTTACTGTGCACCAATGTATTCTACGCCACTGCTCTCTACACCACTGCACTCTACACCACTCAACTCTACTGCACTCTACTCTGCACTCCACTGCACTCTTCTCTGCACTCCACTGCACTCTTCGCCACTGCACTCTACTCTAAAGGTCTGCATTTTACACCTTACTACTCCACGCCACTTTACTCTACTCTGAAACAATCTACTCTGCCCCACTGCACTCTACGCCACTCTACTTCCCTCTGCGCCACTCCACCCTGCGCCACTCTATTCTACGGCATTGCATGTCTCTTGTTCATGTTTTAAACTGACTGAAATAAGCGCGTGTCCTATGATGTCAATAAAATTAATCAATTACAGGATGTAAATTTACATACACATTGTTGAATAGGTGAGGGAAAATCTACACAAGAAATGTGTGTGGAGTAGAGAAATCACTCTGGGACAGAGGGAAAGCTTGTCACTCGTACAAAGTGTTGAAGATTCGCAGGAGGTGACAGACACTCCAATATAATGGAGCTCATAATATGGTGGACGGGATATCCGCCACGTTTGTGATGGAGTAACCCGTCCGCCAAACTCGTAATCAGGCCCTTAGAGAGGGTCACCCTCTATACAGCTTAAAAACAGCTTTACTAAAGGAATACCTAACGTCACAATAAGCTGCTGCAGTTAACTGAAAGGGTTTGTGGTGTACTGGTGAAGGCTAGACAATGAGCATCATCAGGGAATAGTTCTTATTTACAGAAGGAGTTTGACTAACGTGAAGGCTACTTCATGTACCCTAGGATGATGATAATGGGACAACTGCCCTTAAATTGTAACCTGTGAGGTGAGAGCTCGTTATTCAACCGAAAGAAATACAACCCTGGAGCCTCTGTGACCTGCCGAAACAAGTGACCCTCATCAGCACCAGTTGCGTGTCGCTGATGGCAAAATAGAAAACCATACTCTCAGGAAAGATGAGAACAAATACACGTGCACCGGGTCAGCTCAGGAACAAAGGGAATTTATTGCACTAGCCAATGCTTGTTTACCTGGGCAGCTAAGATCACCCACCAACGCTAGCAGAATGCGGCCTTCGCAGAGACCCTACATAGGTGACATCATACACCTTGCAGGAACATGAGTGGCACTGGGCCAGCATTACAGTAGCACGGCAACTGTCAAAAGGCCATTAATGTGTTCTTCATCCTATTGATGTTATAGAAGGAAAATGCTACTTACCAGTATGCATCTGTTCTTGGCATGTAGAGCTGCAGATCCTCACACTGTGCATTAGATCGCCATCTGGTGTTGGGCTCGGATGCTTGCACTTTGTTGTTGTCTTCGAAGAAGTCTTTTGTAGTCATGTGATAGGTGACTCCTCCTTTGGACAATAGTGCGCATGGACATCGACTCCATCCTCAGATTGTTTTTCGCCATAATGGGGAGTGATGGAGTTAGTAGAAAAGGAAAAGGATGTCCATGTGTGTATATCTAAATAAGATAGGACTGGAACAGGTACAGGTCCCGGGGAGGTGGGTGGGCGTGTGAGGATCTGCAGCTCTACATGCCAAGAACAGATGCATACTGGTAAGTAGCATTTTCCGTTCGAGGCATGTGAGCTGCAGAGCTCACACTGTGCATAGACTGTACAGCAGTATCTCCCCTAGCGGTGGTCACCCGTACCTGTTGCAGTAGTTTGAAAAAGTGTTCTAAGGACAGCTTGGCCCACAGCAGCTTGTTGCTTGGTTTGCACATCAACACAATAGTGTTTAGTGAAGGTGTGTGTTGTAGACCTTGCATGTGGCTGCCTTACATATGTCTTCTAGGGGAATGTTCCCTAAGAATGCCATGGAAGCCCCTAGTTTGCATGTTGAGTGCGCTCTAGGGGGAATTGATAATGTGCGTTTGGCTTTTTGGTAGCATATTTGGATACATTTAACGATCCACCTTGCAATCCCAGCTTTTGAGATGGGATTACCCTTATGTGGTGGAGAGAAAGCTACAAACAATTGTTTGGTTTTGCGAAATGACTTGGTTCTGTCAATGTAATACATTAGTGCTCTTTTGACATCGAGGGTGTGAAGAGCTCTTTCTGCTACAGAGTCTGGGTTTTGGAAAAACACGGGTAGTTCTACAGATTGGTTAAGGTGGAAAGGCGAAATGACTTTAGGAAGGAATTTTGGGTTTGTCCTGAGAACTACTTTGTTATGATGTATTTGTAAGAAGGGCTCTTGTATAGTTAAAGCCTGGATCTCACCGACTCTCCTGAGAGAGGTGATTGCAATTAGGAACGCGACTTTCCATGTAAGGAATTGAAGTTCACATTTATGCAGGGGTTCAAATGGTGGTCCCATGAGCCTGGTAAGTACTATGTTAAGATTCCACACTGGGGAAGGTGGTAATCTGGGAGGTATGATCCGTTTAAGGCCTTCCATAAAGGCTTTAATGGCTGGGATTCTAAAGAGTGATAAGTGTTGCCTGTTTTGTAAGTAAGCAGCAAGGGCTGCTAGATGGAGACGTATGGATGAGTATGCAAGATTACATCTTTGCAAATGTAGTAAGTAGCAAATGATGTTTTGCGTGGAGGCCTGTAATGGCGGATATTATTGTTAGTGCAGTAAATAGCGAATCTTTTCCATTTTGCTGCATAGCAAGCTCTGGTAGTAGGGCGTCTAGCCTCTTTAATAATGGTCATACAGTCTGGTGGTAGGTTAAGATAACCGAATTCTAGGATTTCAGGAGCCAGATCGCAAGGTTCAGTTGAGACGGATTTGGGTGCCTTATCTCTCCATGGTTCTGCGTTAGCATTGATGAGGAGAGGTGTAGTTTTTGATATGGGACTACTGATAGTTCCAGCAGTGTGGTGAACCAGGGTTGGCGTGCCCATGTGGGAGCTACTAGGATCATTTTTAGAGACTGTTGTCGGAGCTTGCGTACCACAAGTGGAATGAGTGGTAGTGGTGGAAAAGCGTACGCAAATCTGCCGGACCAATTCATCCATATTGCATTGCCCTTGGACTGCGGGTGTGGAAACCTGGCGGCGAAGGATGGGCATTTTGCGTTTTGGTGTGTGGCGAACAGATCTATGTCTGGCTGGCCCCACATCTGGAAAAAAGTTAGAAGAACTTGTGGATGTAGTTCCCATTCGTGAATCTGTTGTGTCTGTCGACTTAACAGATCGGCAATCTGATTGTGAACTCCTGGTAGGTGTTCGGCTAGAAGGTATATGTTTTGTGGAATGGCCCACCTCCAAATGTTCTGTGCCAGTTGGGACAGTTGTGGAGAGTGTGTCCCCCCCCTGTTTTTGTATGTAGTACATGGCTGTGATGTTGTCTGTTCGGATCAGGACAGCCTTGTTTTGTACGTGGAGCTGAAAGGATTTGAGAGCTAGGAATATAGCTAGTAACTCTAGATGATTGATGTGGAGCAGCTTTTGTTGAGTGGTCCACTTGCCTTGTGTTGTATGATCTAACAGGTGTGCTCCCCATCCTGTGAGTGATGTGTCCGTTGTCAGTATTATTTGTGGAACAGGCTGTAGGAACGGCCGACCTTTGGACACATTTTTTGTGTTCCACCACTGCAGAGAGCGATGCGTGCGGCTGTCCACCAACACCAGATCTGTAAGTTGTCCGTGAGCCTGGTTCCATTGGTGCGCTAGACACTCCTGTAGGGGACGCATTTGAAGTTTTGCATGAGGGACGATGAAAATGCAAGATGCCATCATGCCGATTAGTTGCATGAACACTCTGGCTGGGAGAGAGTGTTGTATTTGAAACCTGGTGATGAGGGTTTGTATACTGGCTATCCTGGCTGGGCTGGGATAAGCTAGAGCCGTGGAAGTGTTTATTGTGGCTCCCAGATATTGATGTATATGGGAGGGTTGGAGGTGCGACTTGGTGTAGTTGATTGTGAACCCCAAGTTGTGTAGTGTTTGTATAGTTTGATGAGTGTGTTGGACACACTGGTTGAATGATCTGGCTTTGATGAGCCAGTCGTCCAGGTATGGGAAGACATGTATTTGCTGTCTTCATAGGTGTGCTGGTACTACTGCAAGGCATTTGGTAAACACTCTTGGAGCAGTGGTGACTCCGAATGGAAGTACTTTGAACTGGTAGTGTTGTCCATCGAGTACGAACCTTAGATACTTTCTGTGAGCAGGATGTATGGGAATGTGGAAGTAGGCGTCCTTGAGGTGTAGTGTGGCAAGGAAGTCTTGTTGTTGTAGTAAGGGAAGCACTTGTTGGAGAGTGATCATGTGAAAATGATCCGAATGTATATACTGATTGAGGGGTCTGAGGTCTAGAATAGGCCTTAGAGTCCCATCCTTTTTGGGGATTAGGAAATACAGGGAGTAATAAACCCCTGTGCCCTGATGTAGTAGAGGGACTGGCTCTATGGCGTGCTTTTGAAGCAGGGAAAGAACTTCTTGCTTTAAAAGTATGAGATGGTCTGCGGACATTGGACGCTGCTTGGGTGGTATGTTTGGGGGGGCAGCTGTAAGTTCTAGGCAGTAACCATGTTGGATAATTTGTGACACCCACCTGTCCATTGTAATGGAGTTCCAGACAGGTAGGAACTGTGCTAGTCGTCCCCCGACAGGAGTGGAATGGTTGGGGGGAAGTGGAGGGAAGTCACTGTTTAGGAGTGGGGGAGGTACGGGTGTTGGTATTACCTCGGCCTCTACCCTTACTGTTGTTGCCTCGGTAACCACCTCTAAAGTATCCTCTATTGGGGGATGTTTGGGTGGTATTTCTGTAAGAAGAGGAACTGTCTGTGTTAGTGTTTCTAGCGGCTCCTCTGTAGAAGGAGCGACGAAAGGAGCCACGTTGTTGTGCAGACTGCAATGCTCCCATTGATTTGGCAGTGTCAGTGTCCTTCTTCATTTTCTCAAGTGTTGTGTCTACAGCGGGACCAAAGGGTTGGTTCTGATTAAACGGCTGGTTTAAAATAGTGGTTTGAACCTCTGGCTTGAAGCCTGAAATGCGTAACCATGCGTGCCTTCTAATGAGTACGCTGGCGTTGACAGACCTAGCGGCGGTGTCGGCTGCATCAAGGGCACACTTAATGGACGCATTGGAGAGGAGTTTGCCCTCCTCAATGAGATCATTTGCCTGTGTCTTATACTGGTCAGGTAGATGTTGCAATAGGGTTTCTAGCTGGTCATAGTGGGCCCTATCGTATCTGGCCAGCAGTGCCTGGGTGTTGGCTATGCGCCAGTGATTGGTGGCCTGCGCAGCCACTCGTTTGCCAGATGCATCCAGCAATTGTGACTCCTTATCAGGGGGCGGAGCGTCTCCTGAAGTCTGAGAATTAGCCCGTTTACGAGCATTGGATACGACTAAGGAGTCAAGAGGGAGCTGGCCTTTGATGTAGGCAGGGTCATCAGGGGCAGGTCTATATTTTTTGTCGATCCTAGGGTTAAGAATTCTGGCCCGTACAGGATCTTTAAATATTTCAGGAGCATGTTTGATGACTCCTTTAATCATGGGCAACGTCTGTACAGTTCTTTGAGACTGTTTGAAGGTATCTAAGAGGAAATCTTCCTCTGGCGGGTTGGTGTGTATATGTACCCCATGAAAAACAGCAGCCCTGTGAATGAGTTGCCCAAAACCAATGTTATCATCTGGGGGAGATGGTTTTGTTGGGTATGGTGGAGGGCTTGGGAGGTCTGGAAGATCTATGGGATCGTTGTAGCCCCAATCGTCTTGAGGTGGGTCATCTGGGTCATTGAATGTGTCATCAGGGTCACCACCGTCCCCTATGTCGTCCTGATAGTTATGTGGTGGAGATGTTACAGGCTGAGGCGGTGTAACAGGGATGTAGAGAGGAGTGGTGTTAGGGGGAAGGAGAGGAGGCGAAGGAGGCATAGGTGAAGTAGCACAGTCCTTTTCCACAGGGACGGGCTTGTGGCGTGGCACACTAGTGATATGTCCAGTTTTGGGATTAATGTGGAGTTTAGCTTGTTTAGGATCGACAGGATCCGGACTAAAAAGCTCCTCCTCCTGGAGATTTGGCTTCGGTGCCGACTTTTTCAGTTCCGATCGAGGTGATGGTTGTTTTCTGTGCTCTTTGGCCTTAGAAGGCGTGGAAAAGTCTTTAGTCTTGGAAATCGGCTCCGAAAGCTTTGGCTTAGGGGCTGTGTCGTGGAGTCTTGGTTTCGACGCCGACTTATCCCCATGCTTGGAGGCGGGTTTTGGAACAGAGGTGGATTTCGGAGCCGAGTGTTCCTTTGGCTTCGGCGCCGAAGGTGCCGGTGGAACTAAAACATGCGGCTTGGTCGGTGCCGAGGGACTGGAAGGCTTGAGTCTTTTGTTTGGTGCCGAGCCGGAAGGCGGGGCGTCCAAAGCATGTTTTCGGTCGCGACTGGGGCCAGCAGGCGAAGTCTTGACCGGTGCCTTCTGTTTTGGTGGGGGGGTTGGGGCAGGGGCAGTAGTACTCACTCGTTGCCCAGGAGTGATGGAACCGTCTGAGTCCTCTGCCTCCGACACGATCAGTAGATATTCGGAATCTTTCTCCGGGACATCGGGGCCCTCATTGAAGATGTCGACAGGTTCTGGAGCGGACCTCTGCGCCATGACGTGTCTTCGAGCTCGACGATCCCGAATGGTTTTCTTCGAGCGGAAGGAGGCGCAAGCTGGGCAGGTAGCCTCGTTGTGGTCGGGCGAGAGGCACAGGTTACAGACCTTGTGATGGTCACTGTGGGGGAACTTTACTCCACACTGGGGGCATTTCCGGAAGGGCGTCCTTTCCATTAGCTGTAGGCCTCACGGCGTCGATGGGCCCAACGGCCCGCGTCGACGGCTAGAAAGGGAATCGAAGAAGAGGCGCGTCGAGATTTGGATGTCGATAGAAGTTTTGATGATGAAAAACGGTTGAAAGTAAAGTTTCGAACCGGAGCGTCGAAAGTTGCATCCGAACCCAATGGCGGAAAAAAACAATCTGAGGATGGAGTCGATGTCCATGCGCACTATTGTCCAAAGGAGGAGTCACCTATCACATGACTACAAAACACTTCTTCGAAGACAACAACAAAGTGCAAGCATCCGAGCCCAACACCAGATGGCGATCTAATGCACAGTGTGAGCTCTGCAGCTCACATGCCTCGAACACAAGATTATCAACAGAGAGGATAGTATCTGGATCTCTCCGTGTACGAGCGAAAGTAGCCTAAGGCATAGGTGTGCACAGTCAAGGACGAGGAATAAAACCTCTGTCTGTGCCCGAGTCAGAGCAGAACAGCAACTGTTGGTAATTAAGTTCATAAGACACATGGTCTATTCAGCGCACAGACTCTCCAGTCAGGAAGAGCAACTCACTCCTGGCCCGCACATGGCAGGGCCGCACAAGGAGGAAGGGGGACGTGACTTGCTAATCACTGGGGCCTCGCTGGGTGGGAGGGGCTACTCACTCTTCGCCTGCTCATGGCAGGGCCGCACAAGGAGGAAAGGGGACATGACTTGATCATCACAGAGTGGGAGGGGCTGTTCATCTCCTAACCCGCCCAATGCAGGGCCGCACAAGGAGGAAGGGGGACATGATTAGCTGATCACAAGCTTCGCAGGATGGGAGGGGCTGTTCACTCCAGGCCCACTCATGGCAGGGCGCACGAGGAGGGAGGGGGGCATGACTTGCTGATCACAGCGCCTCGAAGAGTGGGAGGGGCTGTTCATCTCCTAACCCGCCCAATGCAGGGCCGCACAAGGAGGAAGTGTGGTGTCTCAGTCTAGTGCTCGGCAACCACGTGACCAGTGCGGTGCCTCTTGGGAGATCGGAGGCGCGCGAGTGGAGAACGGGGACTCTGCCGGGAGTGTATGCACGGCTCTCCCTCTCTATAATAAACCACTCTTGCCTGCACCTACGGCCTCCGTGATTCTTTACCAGGGGGTCTATCCTTCACCACAGACTGGCGACGAGCTTGAACGGACCCCGCCGATACTGCTTCCAGCGCCACCTCGCACGGCGCACTCAGCCACGAGACCGGTCCCTGCCACGGAGAGAGGGAGAGCGGTGTGACCAAGCCAGCAACCCGCCTGCGGCAGTGAGTAACTTCCAGCCTCCTGCTGCCCTGGACGGGAGGTACGATTGCAGCGCGAGTGCGATCGCGCACTCATGACACACGCACACCCCGCACGAGGCGCCACAGCTCTGCAACCGCCAAAAGTGCTTCAGGCGGACATCTGGTGTGCACGAGGGCCATGCACTTGCAAAGTACTCCAGACACACCCCTCAGCCACGGTGCGACCCAGGCCCAGTACTCTTGCATCACCTGCAACAGAGGGCTTCTCAACTGCCTCCAAGCCACTTCCTCCCACTGCGTGTCCTGCACCTGGCATCTCAGTGACACGCACACTTGCATTCGTCCAGGCAAGTAACGCCTGCGTATCACCCGAAAAGGACAGGGCAAAGGTCAAGGCGTCCCTGGACAACCACTACGGCCCAGGGTCTCTGGCAACAATCCGTGGGTGTCTGATTGAGCAGCTCACAGGTGTATCCCTACGCACCTCCGCATCGGCCCACTACTGCCAGCCGTGCATCCCCATTGAAGACCTTCCAAAGGGGGTACCCTCCAGTCCATCACAATGTGTGCCCAGACCTTCTCATTAACCAATCCGGTACCGTTCCTCCCCAAGCCTGGCGAGCCGGCCATGAAATGGGCGGATTGGAAGGGGTACTTTCTCAACTACTTGTCCACACTGGAAGATGAAGGAGAAGAAGCGTTCTTCAGCAAACGCAGGAAGAAGATACTGCTGCACAACCTGGGACCGGAAGGGTTACGACTTTATAAGAACATGGTTAAGAAACCGAGAGTGGCGACAGATGAAGACATATTCCAACATGCACTAGACGATTTAGACAGTCATTACCAGCCTGTCATTTGCACGGCTATAGACAGATACAATTTCTTCCAACGGAAACAAAGTGACACAGAGACGGTGGAGGACTATGTCGCAGCACTCAAAAAACTAGCCGTGAATTGCAAGTTTGGTCATCTGCACGATGACTTAGTACGTGACCAGATAATAATGCACACGGTCAACACCAGCGTACAGGAAAAGTTGTGGGTGAGTGGGGAGGCGCCCCTTCATGATATCATAGCGATCGTTAAAAAGGCCAAATTGTCCAAAAGATGCGCTGTAGCTGCCAAGAAGGACAGTGACAATAAACCTACAGTGTGCAAAGTAAGTGACACGCACGCTCCCAAGGACAAGCCAGCCCCCGCCGCTGGATACAGGTATGGCCGACGGTCTACAAAGAACTCGGCAGGGCCCCAACGGCCTCCCCCTGAAAGGAAAAGTTCCTGCTAGAGATGCGGCAGCCCGACGCACATGGCCAATGACAAACGATGCCCTGCCTTCCACGTAAAGTGCTCATTCTGTGGGGTGATGGGACACTTTGGCAAAGTCTGCAGACGGAGACCCAGCAGTACCTCTGTCAAATGTGTCATGGAGGACTCGGAACCCGAAGTGGGGGAGGGGGATGGTGATGATGACTGCATCTTGTGCATAGACGAACAAGTGTTAGGCATAGATTGCAACGCCAGAAGGAAACCATCCTGTCTCATGACCATAGGGGGGGGGTCCAGATATCCATGGTAGCAGATTCAGGGTCCCCATTCACGATCAGACAAAGGGACATATGGGACAGGGATTTTGCCAACACCATAGGGCACCACCTACACCCTACAGACATACATCCAGTCACTTTTACAGGGGAAAGGATCCCCATGGTAGGGTTCAGACAGCTACAATTCGAGTTCAAGGGGCGAGAGACCACGGGCAAATTGTACGTGGCCGAAACAGGTCCCTTGGTCCTCGGATGGGTCGACCAAGGAGCGCTAGGCATCCAACTCCACCCCGGCGGAGAAACGCAAGTGCTGATGACGGACGATCCTCCCAGTCCGGACGTAGCCACGCTGCGCAAAGACTTCCCAGACGTCTTTGGCGGGACCATTGGGCAACTGTCGAAGTTCATGCACAAAATCCAGCTGAAAGACGGCGCAGTACCAATTAGCCACAAAGTGCGAAACATCCCTTTCAACTGCAGGGAAGCCGTGCAACTTGAATTACAGCGCCTGGAAGACAACGGCATCATAGAACCCATCGAAAGCGCCGAATGGTTGGCGCCCTTGGTCTTGGCACGTAAACCGAACGGAAAGGTGCACCTTTGCATTGACCTTCGAGAATTGAACAAAAACATACTAGTTGACAAGTTCCCACTGCCACGAATCAACGACATGTTGGCCCAAACCAACGGAATCAAGTGGTTTTCGACCATAGATCTTACGGCCGCGTACCACCAAATTTTGCTTCACCCCTCGTCCAGGCAGTTGACCTCGTTCATTACCCCATTCGGCTGCTACCAATTTCAGCGACTGCCCTTCGGGCTGGCGTCCGCCGCGTCGGTATTTCAGAAACTGATGCATAAGTTGTTCAAAGACTGCGGTGACGTCCTATGCTTCCAGGACGACATATTCGTAATGGGTAGAACCAAAACGGAGCACGACGCGAAACTTCGAGCGGTCCTACAGATTCTCTCGGCCAATGGCCTCACCGCTGAACTGGACAAATGCAGGTTCGGTCTCCGCACCGTCACGTACCTGGGGCATGAAATTGGCATATCTCCGAAGAAAGCCAACGAGGAGGCCATTAAGTCGGCGCCCAGACCTCGAACCAAAGACGAAATACGCTCTTTCCTAGGATTGGCAGAATTCTATAGCAAATTTGTCCGGAACTTCGCAACCAAGACTCACAATTTGCACCAGCTGCTGAAGGAGAAGAACGCGTTCAGCTGGTCGACGGAATCGGACCTGGAATTCGAGGCCATCAAACAAGACATCTGTGAGGCCATTCCACTGCAAGGGTTCGACAGCTCTGCCCCCAGCATCTTGACGACAGATGCCAGCGAGAAGGGTTTGCGAGCGGTCCTGTTGCAACGTTGCACGGACGGCACGGAAATCACCATTGGTTTCGCGTCCCGCTCCCTCGCTCCCAACGAGGAAAAGTTCAGTGTCATAGAAAAAGAAATGCTGGCTTCCATCTGGGCCATGGAAAATTTTCGGCAATATCTCTGGGGCTCCAAGTTTACGCTCCGTACAGACCACAAACCACTGATCAAAGTCCTCACGTCCAGCGGGAATGCCAAAGACACACGGCGCATTGCCAAAATGACACTCCGACTCCTGGATTTCGTCTACGATGTGGAATACCTACCAGCTACAAGAACAAAGTGGCGGACTTTCTCAGCCGTTCCGCTGCGATGGAAGGGGCACCACGCCCCAACGGATGGGAAGAGTACCAAGTAGCCCTCACGGCAGACCAAGAGACCATCATCAGTGCACAGGATTGGAAAACGGCCTACGAAAATGATCCGGATCTCTCCAAAGTGAAGACCTTCGTCACTCTGGGCTGGCCCGAGAAGAAGCACTTGAAGGATGATTTCCGGAAGTATTGGGAAGTGCGCGATGACGCCACGTTTCTACTCAGAGGAGACAAGGTTGTTCCCCCGAAGGCTTTGCTGGACCGCCTCCTCAGCATACTGCATGAAGGCCATCTGAGCATTGTCAAATCTAAGAGAAGGGTGAAACAGTCATACTGGTGGCCAGCGGTGGACAACTACGTGGAAAGATACGTACGAGCATGCCAGCATTGCGCTAACGCAGACAAATCACAGACGATGCTGAGACCCCCAATGGGTGAGTTCACCACGCCCACCAACCCATGGGAAGAGTTATCGGTGGACATATTGGGCCCTATCCTGGACTCGTGGGAGGTACCCAAATATGTCATAGTCCTCGTTGACAGATACTCCAAATGGCCGGAGGTGGACATCTGCGACAAGGTGGACACCGATGCCGTCATCACGTTCCTGACCAACACTTTCTTGAGGGAAGGAATTCCGAGAGTCCTCACAAGCGACAATGGTCCCCAGTTCACCTCTGAGAAGTGGATTGCTTTCCTCCAGAGAAATGGTATTCAGAACAAACACACGCCAGTGTACCACCCCGCAGGTAACGGCCAAGCTGAACGGTTCAACCGAGTAATCCTGGGCTCGTTCCAAGCGGCCATCAGCGCGGGCAAGAACTGGGAGACAGAAATCAAAAACACGGTGTGGGCCTATCGCATTACGCCCACCCTCACAGGATACAGCCCGTTCAGGATACTGCGTGGAAGGGAACCGTTTACAAGAGACAACCTGGTGTGGATGGACATGAAACTTCAAAGCAGATGGTCACCAGCAGTGGTCAGAAGCAACATACAGAAAGCTCAAAGGATCTACAAGGACAACTATGACAGGAAGCATAGAGTGCGAGAGGTCTCCTTAGCCCCGGGAGACTGGGTAAGGGTGAAACTGGGCCACTTCGGAAAGAAAGGTGACAGCAAATTCAGCAAGCCCCTACAAATCAGAGAACTATATTCCCGTTCGGCACTACTGAGCGACGGTAAAATATGGTCTCACAGCAGAATGGCGAAGTGCAACAAGGTCCTACGGTGGCAAACCACCGGTGCCCCCTTGAAGGCAGGTTTCCAGGGAGTGAACTTTGACGACGACGTCTCACCTACTGGCGCCAGGACTGGTGGCCCGAAAGGGGGGACAGGGGGCAATACCGAGACCACAGGAGAAAGGAACAACGCCGCCTCCGCACAGCATACACCACCCCAGGAGCCTGATCACACAGATATCCCAGATATTAGGCAAAGGGCATCCACCTCACACGACAGCGGCCAGGAGGAGAACACCACGAGAACCAGATCACACGTGAGGGAAACACATGAGGAGCAGGCCTCCTTTACACGCACCCGCACAGGCAGGATAGTGGTGCGACCAAGGAGATACAACGAATTTACCATGTAGACACAATCAGGGTGCTACCCCACCCACGACCTCTCAGCAGCCTCTGGAAAGGGCACATACATCTCTCTCTCTCTCTCCCCCTATCCCTCGCTCTTTGCCACACCCTCAATGCTGTGCCGCAGGTTTCGCTTTACGCAGCAGCAATGTTCACCCTCAGGGCTACCCCGCGGAGGGGCCACCACACAGAGACTATGTGTAGAGGTATTTGTCATGCAACTCATCGTTCATGTAAGTTCAGGCATTGTTTCAGTTACTCTTTTGTATTGTGTTAAAGAGGGAAGATGTGTGGTGTCGCAGTCTAGTGCTCAGCAACCACGTGACCAGTGTGGTGCCTCTTGGGAGATCGGAGGCGCGCGAGTGGAGAACGGGGACTCTGCCGGGAGTGTATGCACAGCTCTCCCTCTCTATAATAAACCACTCTTGCCTGCACCTACGGCCTCCGTGATTCTTTACCAGGGGGGTCTATCCTTCAACACAGGAAGGAGGACATGATTAGCTGATCACAAGCTTCGCAGGATGGGAGGGGCTGTTCACTCCAGGCCCACTCATGGCAGGACCGCACAAGGAGGAAGGGGGGCATGATTAGCTGATCACAAGCTTCGCAGGATGGGAGGGGCTGTTCACTCCAGGCCCACTCATGGCAGGGCCGCACAAGGAGGGAGGGGGGCATGACTTGCTGATCACAGCGCCTCGAAGGGTGGGAGGGGTAAGTGCAAGAGAGTGCAGTCTCAGTAGCCAGAGCAGGGATATCTCAGTGGGTTGAAGCGATAGGGATGACATACAGACACATGGCAATAATTTTCCCACTGCGATATAAAAAGCAGATGTAACTCATGAACAAGGGGCTCTCTCCAACCGTTCGCAGCTTTGTGATAAATGGGAAACACTTGTAACTCACCATAGTCTTGGTCAATGCTCCTTTCTTCGACTTCTGCACCAAACTGGTCAATGTAGATGGAAGCCGGCTCTTCTTTATTCAAACAAAGAGCTGTGTTAAAACAAGAAAATATGCAAAACAAGTTTACAACAATATTTTTGCAAAGAGTAAAGAAATTAAGAGCTTCAGCCATAACAAAAATACATTTTGTCAGTACAGTACTAACGTGGCACAATTTACCTTCCTCTACAGGTTAGAGTCTTATGCCACAGGTTGGCCAGAGACATTTATAGTAACTAATAAACTAAGCAAATCAAACAGTTCATCCACTCTGTGACTTAAGTAAACCCTGACTTAGGCTTTGGCGGGTTCAGTGGTGGTGATGGCAGTGATTGCCGAGTTCTGGCGATGGCTGTGGTGGGTCAGCGGCAGGTCAGTGCTGGTGGGAGCAGCAGTAGCTGGGGCAAATGCGCACTTGACTTTGGTGAGTCAGTGCAGGTGGTGGCTTGGGGGAATGAGCATAAGGCTGTGGTACGACTGATAATGTGTGTTGGTGGTAACAGATTAGTGGGGCAACCTGATGGCCATCTGTAGGAAAGTGCCCCTTTTTTGCATGGTTGACCCCACTTTTTGCCTAATGTTGATGTACTTTGACTGAGTGTGCCCTGAGTAGCTGCCAACCAGGTACCCAGGGCCTATGCTCTTTCCCTAAACTTTACTGCTGCAAAACCCAACTGGCAACTCTCTGGCCACATATAAGTCCCTTGTAAAAGGTACCACAGGTACCCAGGGCACTGTGACCAGGGAAGACCTCTAAGGGCTGCAGCACTTATTGTGTCACCCTTAGAGGCCCCGTACCTTTATACACACACACTGCCATTGCAGGCTGCGTGTTTTGGTGCAGAACAAAGTGAAGAGTCGACATGGCACACATCCCTGTTTGCCATACCTACAACCCATTGCCCTGGCATAGGTAAGCCACCCCTCTAGCTGGGTGCACTATGCCAGTGGTGAGGGTACAGGAGTATGAGCCCTGTACCCCCATAGTGCCTAAACCAATTCTTAGACATTGTAAGTGCAGCCATACCATAAAGAGTATATGGTGCTGGGAGTTTGTCATTACGAACTCCAAAGCACCATAATGGCATTACTGAAAGCTGAGAAGTTTGGTATCAACCTTCTCAGCACATTAAACCCACACTGATGCCAGTGTGGGATTTAATGAAAAATGCACTCAGAGGGCATCTTAGAGATGCCCCCTGAAAAACGACCTAACTCTAGTGTCCTGGCTGAGTGGCTGCTCGCCAGCTGCCACCACCAGACATGTTTCTGGACCCCTGGGTTGAGAGCCAGCCACTCTCTGGGTCCTGAAACAAAGCACATCCTGGGACGAGGTGCCAAGCCTCCTCCCCCAGGATGAGCAGGGTCCACGAAGGGGGAGCTTCAAAGGCTTGCTGCCTTTGTGAGCTACCCCAGCAAATGGCCCCCACCGGTTCTGACCCCCACTTTGGGCGGAGAATCAGCGGGAAAACCAAGTTAGGAGGAGAGGTGTGCCAACCTTTGCCAACCTCACCCCTCAGGTGGGGGAGGCGAGGGGAAGCACAACTCTCAGTCCCCGCCATCTTGCAGATGGGGGGACTCAGCCAACCAGAGTGAGGCTTATGCCCCCCTCCCACTGGAGGGTGGCATACTAGGGGGTGTACCCACCCCAAGGAAGGGACCCATTGGTCCTGACTTGTACCTACCTGTAACGCCCCTAAATTTGGTATTTAGGGGCAACCCTGAACCTTGCCTCCAGGGACAAGAAACAAGAAGAAGAAGGACCGAAGAGCTGTGATGAAGAAGGAGAGGAGGACACCAACTGACTTGGCCTCAGCCCGACAGGCCTGTCGTGACCTCGACCTGCTCCAGGGAAATCCCGGTGTGTCCTGCATCCAGCAGCCCCCAAGAACCCGGAGGATCTGCCCTGCATTCCCCAACCAGACTTTGTCTCCCATGAGCACCAGATTTGCTCACCAAAAGACTCTGGCTCCGGCCAAATCCGCGAGTCTGCACCACTCTGCACCCGACGCCCACGGCCCGAGTTTGTGTGGCCCAACACCACAAGGAGGTCTCCCCGGCGATCCTGACCCAGGATCTGGTGATCCCTGACCTACCTCAAGTCTCTAGCCAACGCCTGCAGCCCCGTTCCAGAGGATCCCCCGACCGCGACCGGAGCCGGTAAGAAAAACCCAATGCCAAAAGACACCCCTGCACCCAATGTCACATGGCCTTGGGTGGCCCAACCGACAGTGTCCCGGCATCCCAACTTACCTCTCCAACCGGTGGTCGCCTCCAGAAGATCTTCGTCCCTGAGCCTGCAGTGTTTGGTTGCAACCGGAGAATCCCCATTGAAAACAACAGGGCACCCGACGCCAAAACAGCACCCTGCCGCCCCTGTGAGTGGACATTGTGTGCTAAATCGGATCCCTCTTTGCCCTGAGCCTAACACCAGGAGCTTTGCTCTCACAACCTTGTGGCCTGCTCGTGAGCAGCCACCAACCGGAGGCCCCCTATCCCCCATTGGATAACATTGGGCCTCAGCACTCTGCACCCGGCCGCCCTAGTGCTGTTGAGGGTCCTTTGAGAGTGCATCCTCGACCCTGGTTCTAACCCCAGAATACCAACTCCAAAAAGTACTTACCGTGAAACTGATAACACTGTTTTCTCCCATAGGACTGCATTGACTGCTTTTCTGTGAAAAATCTTGTAAGTGTGGAGTTGGTTTGTATGAAAACCTAAGAAACTGCAAATGTACAAAAACTGATTTACTTAACTCTTCTCTAGGAAATGTCCCAGTATGATATCTAGGCATATCACACTGTGAAAAAGTAACTTAAAAAGTAATCTGTAAAGTAACTTGAAAAGTAATATGAAAAGTAATTCAACTGTTTTATAAACAAATGACTTACCTGTAAACCAATCCAACTGCATTCAAACTGAATTAAAATATTATTTCACTGCATAATTCCTGCAAAGTATTATATACTTACCTGTACCAGGCCTGGCTTGGTTCTAGAAAATAAAATATAACCAAATAATATTTTTGATAGAAACAAATTGGTCTGAGTTAAGTCTTTGAGTGTGCGACATCATTTCTTGCCTGAGTGTGTACAATAAATGCTTAACACTACCCTCTGATAAAGCCTTACTGCTCGCCCAGACTACCACAAATAGAGAGTAAGGTGCTATCTACTTTTACCTCTGCCTACCTTTGGGGTTCCACTGGACTCTGTGCACACTATACCTCACTTTGGTATAGTATATACAGAGCCAACTTCCTACACCATCTGTTCTGCGACAAACGCCATCTGCTGCATTTAGGAACAGGTAGATCGCAAGGTTGCTCTGTGGAAATCTGAAATAATATCCGTTAGCATAAGCTGAAGCCATCTTGTTTGTGGCATCCATTTTGTTAGCTATGTAATTCTTCCGTCTTCAGTGTTGCTTGCCCTTCTATTCTGCTTGTGTCATCAACTCTAGTTAACTCCTTCTGTACTGAGCTAAAAGCAATATGCTGAGCAAAGGCCTGTAGCTGCTAGAATGCACCTGGCTAAAGTTATAACTGTCAACTGTTTTCTACTGTTGTAAGCAGTTCTGATCTCCCTCCCACTTTGCTGACTAAGTGATCACCCATCTGCCCATGTTTGTTGGTAGTTATTCCTGTGTATGCTTGTACCTTCTATTTGTAACTACATGCTTACTCTGCAACAAACTCTGTATATAAGCACCATGGTCTGTGACTTCAGTGTACTACCTCAGGCAGCACTTGAGAGTGCTGTGTGGACGTAGTCCCACTCATGAGTGATTAATAAACTTGTTATTTGAATTCCAGCTTCAGTGCCAATCTCTATTTTGTTGGTCTATGGACCCGTGGACAAGAGAAGGGTGACCCCTGCACCGGTGTGCTCATTAAAAAGCACATTTCCACAGTTGGCGCCCGATACATGGGGCCTCATCGAGGACGCGGCGGTCTGAAGGAGTGGTCTTGACGGAAGAGTGGAATATTACTGAGGAGAAATCCTGCATGAGGAGACCCTTGTCTTTGCAGCCAAAGTGACTTTTCCGGTTTTTTGATTTGACCCTCCAGGTGGCGGCCGGTCCTGACTGAGGTATCCTTTGGCGTTATTTTTGCAGTGACCATTAGGTCGATCAAGAGATTGGCAGTTGGAGACTTTTGTTTGGTAAGGTCGCTGGAGCGGCACTCTTGTTTGCTTGGCCAAGATTCTGGTTTTGTTTGTTTGATTTATTTTTTGCAGAAAATAAAGGCAGGTAATGTGGAGATTTTTCTCTACTTTTGAACAATTTGGAAACGTAATATTTTACAAAAACGTGGTAGCCTGCCTGTTTCCAGCACACTCCGTAGGTTGTGTTGCTGTCTTGGTGGTACCAAAATGGATTTAGAAGGAAGTCAGCCGGCTCCCTTAGAAGGAACACCTAATAGACATGTATATTAAATACGGTATTTCTTCCATAATATATAGTACACTGTGGAACAAATATACAAAGAAGGATCCTGATCTCCAATGGCCTGTGAATGGGTCATTTGACTTTAAAAAGATTCAATATGTAGAACAGTGTTTTTTAACAAAAAAAGTCGACAAGATATGTTTGATTGTGTACGAATGTGGGACAAAGAAGTGAATGAAAGAGCGAAGAGAGAAGCAGCTATAGCAGAGAAAGAACAACGAAAAACGATTTATCAAAAAGCGCTAGATATAAAAAATAAGGAGATGACGGAAATAAAAGAAAAAGAAGAGAGGGAGCGTCGTTTAGAGGTAACTGGCCAGTACCCTATTAGGCGCCCCCTTTATTCGAAGCTTAATAAACCTCAAGATGATTCTATCTTATTAGATCGACCTCCGCCCCCGTATAAATTTCCCTCTGCCCCTGAGGAAGATCCTTCCGATAAAGACCATCATTCTTCCGACGATAAAGATATAGATAAGCAAGATGGGCGACAGACTCGCTCTACTTTAACTACTGATGAAAAAGCCACCATTAGATCCACTGTTCGTTCAGAAGCCTGTAAGAAAACTCTTCCTTCAGATCTTGGAGCAATGGTTCAGCAGTGGAAAGATTTAGAACAGTTATACTTTGCAGAAAAGTTTGCTTGGGAAGTTATACTTCATTTTAGAGACCTTTCTAAAAACTTAGAGCCCACTGATATAAATTCTGATTATAAACAATTGAGTGATGGAACTTTCCTTTGTTCAAACATACCTGATTTAATTAGGTGAGTGGTTAAATTACGAGAAGAAACATTTCGCTTAAAAGCGGAGAAAAAAAGAACCTAGTAAAACTAAAACTGTACAAGTAGCTCAAACCCCAGCGCAGATAGTAGAAACTTCAGAGACAAATAATGGATCTAGTAGTGCTGAAGTTGGTATACGACCAATGCGCGAAGCTGCACCTTTGTATGTTCCTCCAAAGGGTACGGGGAACAAATGAAGATAAGACTTCAGATGATGCGAAAGGGTATTTTATTTATAATTGGGTTTATACCCCTTGGAGTAGAGCAGATGTTATGGCTCTTAAAGCCGCTTTGCCCGATCCGCGGAAAAATCCTGCCGCTTTCTATGAGGAAGTAGAAGGAGCCATTAGCTCCTGTACTATGACTCTGCCAGATATTGATATGTTTTTTGGACTTATTTTGCCCCCTGATATGTGGAGAACAATTCGGAAAATAGATGATAATGTAGCATATGGTGATACTTGGGTGCATTTAGAAGAAATAGATGCGGCTAGAGAGCCTGCGCAGAAACCACAACAGGAGATATTAGATCTTCCCAAAGCTATTGTGACTAAGTTGAAAACTCTTATACCCCCTAAAAAACGTCTTGTAAACAGAAAGCGGATGAGTCAGTTTCTGATTTCTTTACACAATTTGAAGAGACATTCCATGACTTTAGTGGGCAGTCCTTGACAGATGACACGGGTAAGCATCTGTTCGTCGACAAATTTGTCGCTAACATGTTGCCAGAAATAGCTAGTCGCCTTAAGGCCAGCGAGAGTTCGAGGACTACGTCTTCCCCAGTCTCCCTTTTGACTATGGCCCAGTATTATGAGCGTCAGGAATTGGAAGCAAAGGGCAAAGAGGATAAGAAGGTTAAAGATTTAAAAACAAAAGTTATGTTGACTCAAGTATATGGTCCACCATTCAGAGGTGGTGGTAGAGGTGGACGTGCAGTATATACACTTGGTGTACCCCCTTTCTCTCGATCAACTTTGTCTTCTGATCAGTGTGCTTATCGTAAAGAGATTGGACATTGGCGTTCTGAGTGCCCCCTTTTGCGAGGTCAGCAGTATCAACGGGGTAGAGGAAGTATGAGAGGACACCCAGGGAATTCAGGAAATAGGGGAGGAATAGGAACTCGTCCCAGGTTTGAGGCAGTTGAACACGGACCAAATTATTCTAATACCTTTGATAGACAAAATCAATATCAAATGTCTGATTATTCGGCTGATGGTCTTGCGGATTCTGATTATGCAGAGGAATGCCTAGGATGGGGTAAGGGACCGGTTGAGGTCCCAGTAGATCAGAAGGGTCCCTATGTTGATGCAAATGTCTTGGGTTCTACTGATCGGTTTCTGGTTGATACAGGAGCTACTCTTAGTGCTCTGTCTAAAAAATGTGTTCCTAGGGCTCCCCTGTCTGGCGCAATGATAACATCGATAGGATTCGATGGGACACCCTCACCTAGTCCACGGTCACAGCCACTTGCATTTAGTCTTGATAAATTTACTGCAGCATGTCCGTTTCTGCTTTCCCCTAACACGCCGGATAATATTGTGGGCATTGATATGCTTAAACATTTTCGTGCTACAATACGTTGTTCCCCAGAAAGTGTGCGTGTTATCTTAAATGATAACTATCCAATGGTTGAGAGGTCTTGTCTCATCAAAGAAGATATCGCTTTGGCATCTTTACCTAGTACTTTGTGGGCTACATCAGATACCAATGTGGGACAAATGGTTATTCCACCAGTGCATATTCAAGTGAAGGAAGGTGCTTCATTGCCTCGATTGCCCCAATATAAAATATCTCGGGAAGGCGAAGAAGCATTAACACTCATTGTTCAGGATTTGATCAAGGTGGAGGTTGTGGAAGAAGTCCCTTATAACATTTGTAATAGTCCTATCCTTCCTATTTTGAAAAAAAAAAACTGATACTAAAATTTACAGAT
This sequence comes from Calotriton arnoldi, assembly GCA_963921515.1. Classification (NCBI taxonomy): domain Eukaryota; kingdom Metazoa; phylum Chordata; class Amphibia; order Caudata; family Salamandridae; genus Calotriton; species Calotriton arnoldi. The sequence continues at coordinate 940,365 of CAWUFW010006699.1, read as the reverse complement.
TTATTATAGATTTACGAGAGGTTAATAAAATCGTGGTGCCCCAATACCCGGTAGTCTCTGATATCACGACACTTCTCACCATGGTTCCTCCTACTGCCACTACATTTAGTGTAATTGATTTAAAGAATGCATTTTTCTCAATACCTATTCACCCCGACAGCCGTTATTTGTTTGGCTTCACTTTGAATAATAGATCATTCAGGTTCTGTAGAGCTCCACAAGGGTATACAGAGAGTCCTAGCATTTATAGTCAGGCGTTGAAAAGGCAGCTTGATTCTTTTCCTGTACCGAAAGGGGTGGCTCTTATTCAATATGTCGACGACATCTTGTTGGCTGCTGATACCCCTGAACAGTGTAAAGAAGGAACACTGTCATTATTGTTATTTCTTGCCTCTCATCATCACAAAGTCTCTAGGAAGAAACTGCAATTTTGTAGACAGCAGGTTACCTATTTAGGTCACCTCCTGTCTAAGGAGGGACGTGCACTCACACCAGATCGCATTCAAACTATTTTAGACACTCCCGTGCCCCGTACTCAGAAGGATGTCCGTGCACTGATTGGCCTTACTTCTTTTTGTAGGCAGTGGATCCCTAGCTTTTCTCACATTATTAAACCCTTGTTGGCCCTTTTGACTAAAGACACTCCGATGCCTCTCCCATGGACTACTGAGTGCCAGGATGCCTTCCAACAGTTACGTCAAGCTCTTTGTTCTGCACCAGTATTAGGAATTCCAGACTACACCAAGACCTTCACACTCTATATACACGAGAGGGAAGGTTGCGCTCTCTCAGTTTTAACACAAACACACGGTGATAAACAACGTCCTTGTGCATATTTCTCAGCTGTCCTTGATCCAGTTGCCCGCACGCTGCCTGGTTGCTTTCGAGCGGTGGCGGCAACGGCTGTGTCCATACGTCAGAGCGAAGGAATAGTCTTGTCACATAGATTGCTTGTGTTAGTACCCCATTCAGTTGATGCCTTGTTAAATCAAACAAAAACACAGCATCTGACTAGTGCTCGCTTGACAGGATATGAATTGACACTTTTGGCCCCTCATATCACGTTAAAAAGATGTTTGACTCTGAACCCTGCTACATTATTGCCATTTCCAGCTACTCAGTCTCAGTCACAAGAGTTACATGACTGTATATCCCTTACTGAAGAACGAACAAAGGGTCGTGTTGACCTACAAGATACACCTCTTTCTAGTGTTGATGGGGAATTGTGGGTTGCTGGATCCTGCCTGAAATTGCCTGATGGTACTACATCTGCTGCTTATGCAATTACAACACTTCAGACAGTAGTTGAGACAGCTCGTATCCCACAGAAGTCAGCTCAAGCAGCCGAGTTGATAGCACTGACCAGAGCATGTGAGCTTAGTACAGAGTTGCTTGTTAACATTTACACTGATAGCCAATACGCCTTCGGCGTGGCTCATAACTTCGGGCAACTTTGGAAAGAAAGAGGCTTTCTCACTTCACATGGGACACAAATAGTGCATGGGGAATTAGTACATAATCTCCTTACTGCCTTGACCTACCCTAAGAAAGTGGCAATTGTTAAATGTAGTGCACACAAGAAAGTGACTGATAATATAGGATCAGGCAATGCCTTTGCGGATTGCACAGCTCGTGAGACTGCAATGCAGCAAAGTACCACATCTATGTATGTAGTTAAGTCACAGGCTGAACGTTGGCATGATGCCAGGCAAGAGGTGCTGGACATGCAGCAATCTGCTTCTGTTGATTAATTAGACCAATGGTCCAAGGAGGGAACATTGGATGACGAGGGCTGTTGGAGGAATAAAGAAATGACAAAATGGAAGTTACCCGCAGCCTATTTACATCCAATGATTCACATGGCACATGGGCCGGCACATGTTGGAGCATCCTCAATAGCAAAGCAACTTATGCAAGTTTGGGATCATCCAGAGATTGTCGGTACGGCTAAAAAAAATAGTCCAGTCCTGTCTGATTTGTCTCCAGTATAATCCTGGAAAGGGAACACGAACTCCAACAGGAGGGTTTGCAAAACCAACTGCACCTTTTGAGGTCCTGCAAATGGATTACATCCAGCTTGAGCGCTGTAACAACCTAAAGTATGTCTTAGTAGTGGTTTGCGCCTTCAGTAAATGGGTGGAAGCATACGCTACGAAGGATAATACAGCTCTTACGACAGCAAAGGTGCTCCTAAAGGAGTTCTTTCCCCGATTCGGCATTTGCCGAGTTTTGTGGAGTGACAACGGACCCCATTTTATTGGGCAAGTTGTTGAGTATCTCATGAAAGGATTGGGAATTAAGCAGAAGTTTCATGCTGCTTTCCACCCACAATCAGCAGGACTAGTGGAACGTTACAACTCCACTCTGAAATTAAAATTGGCTAAGATACAGGCTTCCACATCTTTGAAATGGCCTGATGCACTGCCTTTGGCATTGCTATCCATTAGATCGATACTACATACACAATCTGGCCTCACACCGTATGAGGTGGTTTTTGGAAGGCCAATGAATATTTGGGGGATTCCTAAGCCACGCCCTATACATGATGTACCCTATGCATTGATGAATGACTATGTGTCTCAGTTGACTGACAGTTTGTCTTCTATTTATCAACAGGTTCGGGAGACTCTTCCAGACAGGTCGCAAGGTGAGGGCCATTGTTTACGGTCTGGTGACTTTGTGGTCGTAAAGTCATTCCAGAGGACCACCTCCCTAGCACTGAGGTGGCGAGGACCGGAGCAGGTACTACTGGCTACCAGGACTGCAGTTCGAGTGACGAACCGGAAAAACTCAGTCCATGCGACACACTGCCGAAAAGTGTTGCAAGACCTAGTGAGCCCAGCTGTGTTGGCAGATCACCGCGATATCCTGGTCACCGAGAAAGGACAAGCTGTGTCACCTGAAGGACCTGAGGAAGTCTTCCCGGACCACACGATTCCTGGTACATCCCGATATCAGCTTCGACCCAGGAAGAAAGACATTTCATTGAAAGAGACTGTTTGAGCCACTGTCCTGGGTGGTTAAAGACTGACTTCAAAGGGGGGTAGTCTTTTAGTGACTACTCATCTCAACGTTAGTGAAGAAATCAACGCCTGCCTAGGACCTTAGGGCACCATCTGCTTTGTTGTTTGTCGACGAAATGAATATGTCTAAGGAGAAGAAACCAACTGCTGCAAGAGTTTGTAGCAAAAGAACAATAATTGCAACTGGATTTACTTTGACTATTGTTACTATAATAACATGGATTGTAGAGGAAGTAGCTCCTGTCCGAAATCTACTGACTACTACTACTCCTGCCCCAATTGAACATCATTATTTTACTCTACCGTATAATGAGAAAAAGCATAGAATGTCCTACCTCAATAACACTTTCATTCAAATGTTGCATCATACCTACAATGCCACGAACGTTACCAATTGCTGGGTATGTGGAATGATGCCAGCTCATCAGAAAAAGAGAGGAACGCCTTTTATTCCCTTGCCGTTTTCACATAATGGCTCCTGCAGAGCCTGGTTTGCATTGTTGTGGGCTTCTGAAGTTGCTAATATTACTTATGCTGATGTAGATGGACTAAACGCTCAGTTGAATAAAGTTTGTTACCCCGATGAGGAAGGAGATCCACAAGCTAAAGGAACTGTGTGGGAAATGGAGAGTATCGCCGAGGAAATTCCTCCATACACTATATTTTCCCTAACACTCGAACAACTAAGGGGAATGGGCCTCCTGTTATTGCTGTTACTAGAGCTCGAGCGGATCTCTGTGTGAGCAGTATTGGCAGTATTGGCAGTATTCCTGTGGGAAAAAGTGACTGTACTTCAGTGTTGAACATTACTGGAATGAACAATAGCAGCTTTTTGTCCTCACACAACACTTATTTTATTTGTGGAAGTAAAGGTTATTACCATCTACCTATTGGTTGGTCGGGAAGCTGCTACGTATCCTTTTTGCTTCCACCTGTATTTTTGGCACCTGCATCCTACCATAAAGACTATAAACTGTATAATGACATTTCCAAGAACAGATTCAAATGGACAATAAACAATGATGAGGTGGATCAAACTGATACTGCACTACAGCAGTATATTGACTTTAATTTGGGACTATTCTTCTTTGTTGGTGCGGCCTTAAACAGTAGAAAGATAAGGCGCTTGACACGTGTTGTAGAGGCTGTAACCAATCAGACAGCAATGGCGCTTGGAAATATCACAGAAGAACTACAAATTGCGAGAATTGTGGCGCTCCAAAATAGGATGGTCCTTGATGTCATCCTGGCCGACCGTGGTGGAGCATGTCGCATCATTGGGAGTAGCTGCTGTGTCTATATCCCTGACCACGCCCCTTCTGTTTTTGACGCAATTTCCAAGTTGCACAAAATAGCCACTGAAATCCATCAGGATTCAGGAACTTGGACTTTGACTGGATGGCTATGGAACATGTTTACTGTATGGGGCTGTGTTAGACCTGGTACCATTGGCGTGAGTCTCCCTTCCACTTTTTTCTGATTGCCTCCTCTGTTTTTGATCTGTTTGCTGGTTTTAGATGCTTTGGGCACTGTGCCACTGCTATTCAGTGCCACAGTGCAAGTGCTCCCTATGTTAAATTGATGTATTGATTAGTGACTCCATGATTGGATCATTTGATTTACTTGTCAGACCCTAGTATAGTGCACCCGGTGTGTCCAGGGCCTGTAAATCAAATGCTGCTGGTGGGCTTGCAGCACTGGTTGTGCCACACACAGAAGCAGCTTGTAAAGTGTGTCTCAGGCCTGCCATTGCAGAGCCTGTGTGCAGTCTGTGACTGCCATGTCGACTTGGCAAGTGCACCCACTTGCCAGTCCCTAAACCTTCCCTTATCTTCATATCAGACACCCCTAAGGTAGGCCCCAAGGGCAGGGTGCATTGTAAGTATAAGGTAGGACATGCCCTGGTGTGTGTGTCATGTCCTAATAGTGAATTACAGCCATTTTCGTTTTTCACTATTGCAAGGCTACCAGTCCCGATAGGCCAGAATGGGCAGTTTGATTATAACATCTTATAATCCTAACTGACCCAGGGAACATGGTAGAAAAACGAATTTAGTATGCCTGAACTCAGAATGATAAAATACATCTTTTAGTGAAGTTGGTTTTAACATTCTGTGTTTGAAAATACCACTTTTAGAAAGTAGGTATTTTCTTGCCTAAACCATCCAACTGCCTCTGCTCAGGTTGTGTATTGTATGTCTGGGTTTGTGAGTGACAGGGGCTGGGGGATTCCAGGAGACAGGGTGAGTCAGCACAGGGCTGAATAGACCTTTCTGCATGTAGAGTAGTGGGAGGAGTTGCACCTGGGTCTGAATAGGGCTGTGCCTGCCTTCCACAATGCTGGCTCCACCTCCTGTGGTGCGTCTGATGCCCCTGGCCCACACTGTCAAAGGAAAGAAGGAGTCCTGTAAACAAAGTGCTCCAGGACTGCACAGAACTGGTTTGGACTAGGTACAGGCCCCTCTGCCTTCAGAGGACAAAGGATATTGCAGTATAAATATTGGGGCCCTGACCCCAGAACTTTAGATCGCTTCTGGAACAACAAGACAAACCTCTGCCAAGGAGAAGAACCAAAGGAAGCTGTAGTAGCTGGACTGCCCCCCTGCCAGTGTGCTGTGTTGCTGGGTTGGCCTACAGTGGTGTCTTCAGTGCCAAGGAGAGGAGAAGGAACTTTTAAAGAACTTTCATCATCTTGCAGAATATTACTCCAAGGGCTTGAACTTGTGCTTGCCTGCTGCTGAAGTCTCAGGGACAAAAGACTTCACCACCAGCTCCCCTCTGAATTCCCTTGCTGGGAATTCTGTCTGCAGAAGCCTGCGTGTCGCTGGGAGCTGGAAGCGCGACTCAACGAGAAGAAGCGTGCCGCAGCTGTTGCCGCCGCATCGCCGGAGAAGCGTGTCGCCGCCGCAGAGGTCGCCGCCGCAGAGGTCGCCGCCGCATCACCAGAGAAGCGAGCCTTCGTCAAAGCTGTTACCCGACGCATCACCGGAGAAGCGCGTCGCCGCCGCAGAGGTCGCCGGCGCATCACCGGAGAAGCGTGTCGCAGGGCCTGTCGTGGCTCCAAAGTTACAGAGTCGCCGCACGGGCGCCGGGCGTGCACGCATCGTCTTCACGTCGTCGCATCAAGGGAGCCAACTTATCGCATCGCACCGGATCGTCGCATCGCGGCGCCATCTTGCCGCATCGCAACCGGAACGCAGTACGAGAATCTACGCATCACCTCCTCTCCGGTAAGGACCGAGACGCATCCCCTACTCTGCGCAAGCATTGAGGCGCGACGCATCGTCTCCCCCGAAGCAAGGAACCGACGCATCTCCATCCCTGCGAACCTTTTTGTTTGTTTTGCGTTACGCATCCAGGTACTTTTGTGAGAACTTTGTCGCATTTACCATCAACTTGAACTAAGTTACTTCTACCATCTTTAAGTCTATTTTGAGTACAGTATTGTGGATTTTTGTCGTTTGTGGTCTTGTGTTAAGTCTATATAAAGAATACTTATTTTTATAAAACCTGTGTGGTGTCCATCTGTAGTGTTTCCACTGTATTACTGTATGTGTTCACAAATGCTTAACACACTGCCTCTGAGATAAGCCTGTCTGCTCGTGCCAAGCTACCAAGGGGGGTGAGCAGGGGTTATTTTAGTAGTGTAACTCCCTTGCCCTGACGTAGAAGCAAGGGTCCCTATTTGGTCAAAGGTACCTACCTCTGCCAACTAGAGCCCCCCAGTTCTAACAGGCTGGAAGCTATTGTCAGCCTTATGTATATTTCTTGCTATTCTTTTCACTTGTTGCCTATGTATTCAATGCGGCCCAATGCTTTGTTCCCTTTGTGTTTCTACTTGCACCTCGTGTATACCGACTAAACAAAATGTTAAGAATGTAAATGCCCGATTAGCAAGTGATCAAGAAATTAATGAATTAATGCAGATAGATGTACATGATATTTTCCGTACTCCTTATAAAGCCTAGAAGATGTCTTCAGCATATGCTAAAAGGGTCATCTGTGGAAATCTGAAATAATATCCGTTAGCATAAGCTGAAGCCATCTTGTTTGTGGCATCCATTTTGTTAGCTATGTAATTCTTCCGTCTTCACTGTTGCTTGCCCTTCTATTCTGCTTGTGTCATCAACTCTAGTTAACTCCTTCTGTACTGAGCTAAAAGCAATGTGCTGAGCAAAGGCCTGTAGCTGCTAGAATGCACCTGGCTAAAGATATAACTGTCAACTGTTTTCTACTGTTGTAAGCAGTTCTGATCTCCCTCCCACTTTGCTGACTAAGTGATCACCCATCTGCCCATGTTTGTTGGTAGCTATTCCGGTGTATGCTTGTACCTTCTATTTGTAACTACATGCTTACTCTGCAACAAACTCTGTATATAAGCACCATGGTCTGTGACTTCAGTGTACTACCTCAGGCAGCACTTGAGAGTGCTGTGTGAACGTAGTCCCACTCATGAGTGATTAATAAACTTGTTATTTGAATTCCAGCTTCAGTGCCAATCTCTATTTTGTTGGTCAATGGACCCGTGGACAAGATAAGGGTGACCCCTGCACCGGTGTGCTCATTAAAAAGCACATTTCCACAGCTCCTCTGTCCTATGCTGCTCCATCACCTATTTTCCTAAACTTGACTATATTTAAGGGGTTATGACCATGTGTGTGAGAAGTTGGAGGAATCAGGTTCCTCGAGTGAAAACAGAAGTTGTGTACTTATCAGTACAATGGTTTATGAAGGGCCTGCCTTAGTTTCTATGCTTTGCTGGGAGCAGGTAATCTGTGTCGTCCAAACTGAAAGTCTTAGAGACTGCAGCAAACAGAATTATTCCTGGACTAAAGAGGCTAAGTCTAAAGATCTGGTTAGTAAGTGAGGGAGAATAAATGTATCAGACTAAGTAAAAGTGACAATTTAATTCTGAAAAAAATGTGTACATTTTGAGGGTTATTGTGAAGGTCCAGTATTCCTTTTATGTCAAATGTAGTTGTTGTGGTGGATTATAAGGATATATTTTGAAAATACAATTGCACAAATAATCACATGGATTATTCTTCACCTTGGCTGACGCAATCATCTCTCTCTCTTTCTCCCGTGGTCTGAGGGTTCTTTGGAAGAAGATTTTCTTCTTGTTTGACGTTGTATACCACATCAGGACTGGTAATGAAGCCACCTGTTTCATAAATATACAGATTAATCATTTGCCTTACTGGAGAAAATATCCTCCTGATCCTAGGCCCAAGCCCCATTTGTGCCCCTGCACTTCTTGCTTTCTGACTTGCAGTTCTTCCATTCTGCCTACACATGCTGGAGCAAATATGTGTTGGTGGAAATACACAAACACTCTGAACCTCTTTAAACCTCTGGCAACTTGAAGCATTCAGAGACATGATGACCCAATAAATGTCTACTGCTTGTGGATGTGGGGGTAAGATGCAAGGAATTACAACTCTGGCACAAATGAGAGGCAAACGTTCAGAATCATCCAAATCCCACCAATTCCCCTTACTTGGAGATTTAGAACCAAGTGAGACCCACTGATGCTGCTTTAGATCCAACAAGGGAAGGCTGAATTGACAAAGCACAGAAATAGTGTACCTATGGTCCTCATAATGAGAAAGAAACCCATATTGGCCACCGATATAGACACACTCTTCCTTCCCAAGCACACCCATGGAGAAGCACGCTACCAATTCACAAATATGATTGAGCACCCGAACCAGGGTATGAAGCGCTATAGAAATACAACTACAGAGCAGCGTGGTGTGGCCAAGATGGCGGAGTAGCCAGACGTGCTCCACCACAACTTCCGGCTCAACAGAGTACTGTTGTGCGACACTGTGCTCGGGCGTAGTTTTGAGAATCAGGACAGTGGCAGAGAGTGACTTTGGCTGAGCAGGGCAGCAAGTGGATAAGGGTGGTGCGCCACTGCCTAGAGTTGAAGGCCGCTGGGACCTGGGGGAGGCCAGAGCGATGGCTCTCTGCATTGTGAGTAGGTTCCGCGTATCTGCAGTATTCCAGGACGAAAACTTTGGGGCCCGGGGCGGTTGAGAGTGACTTCGGCTCTGGCAGGCCCCCTCATGGAAAAGGGCGGCATGCGGCAGCCTAGTTTTGAAGGCTGCTGGGAACCACGTGGCAGACCGCACAATGGCTCACAGCACCCTGGGTGGACCGCGCATAACTGTAAAACTTTAAGAAGGTAAACTTTGGGTCCCAGCCCAATGGAAAGTTACTTTGGCTCTACAGGGACCTCTCATTGAAGGGGTGGTGCGCTGCGGCCCAGCTTTGAAGTCTTCTGGGATCTGGTGGTGGCCCAAGTGACGGCTCCTTATGCCGCGGTGGAGCTCGGAGCAGCTGCAGGAGTTAGAGAAGGCCATTTTGAAGACCTTACCTGGCCGGGAGAGGTAATTGGAGGGAGCAGCTTATTGTTCTGTATGATAAGAACAGTGTATAGCAGCTGGAAAGACGTGGGCCTCTGAAGCATGGAGGCAATTTTTTGGGTGGTTCCCTATTGGGCCCACGAACCGGTGGAGACGTCTTATGACTATTGGAGTGGCAGTGGGCAATGCCTGGGACTGTGGAGAGGAAGCTGCAATCACACTGTATTTGGGCAAGTCTGTGGCCTGTGGGGATCCCCACAGATTTTCTGTAAATTAGGGTCAATTAGCGTCAAGGCTACGCCAGCAAAAGGAATGACTGGGCGTCCTGTGAGGAAAATGAAGGTCCAGGCCGCAACAGGATAATTAATTGAAGATGTACCAGCTTTTTTGATTTCCCCTTGTCTCTGTATTGAACTCAAGATGTCTAAGCTCCAGGTTGGATGCTAGAAACGAAGCAACCTCCCCTGAACACTGCAGATCGGAGGGAGAGTAGGGCTATATTCAGATTTTCTAGGGTAACTGGTATGAGCGTAGGGGTCCGGCTGTGCCCCACAGGCCCCCAAAGAAGACATCTCAAGGCGGCCACTTGGCCTACTTGGACAAATGAAGGCCACAACCAGGACCAGGGGTACCACACAAACAAAAAAGTGATGTTCTAGCTACAGATACGTAACCACCCACTATGTTCTTGACAAAGTCCGGTCTCTTGGAGAGCCCACACACTTTCAAAACTTGGCCTACTTGGACAAATGAAGGCCACAACCAGGACCAGGGGTACCACACAATACCAAAATGTGATGTTCTAGCTACAGATACGTAACCACCCACTATGTTCTTGACAAAGTCCGGTCTCTTGGAGAGCCCCCGCACTTTCAAAACAGAAGTTAAAGATAAATTGAGGGCGGTCACAGAGAAAAGTTTGGCTGAATTGCGGCCTAACCTTGTCACCAACATCCGGAAGCTTGAATCTGATGTTGACTTAGTGGGGCAGAGAAAGTTGGACATGGAAGCCAAATTGGATTTGCTAGAAACCATGCTGGCGAATGATTCCCTTAGTAGAGGGGATATGAACCAGCAACTGCAGGATCCACCGGTCAAACCTGAAGACATTGAGAGCCGCGTTTTTGGGAAAATCTGAGAATATGACACGGGGAGAGGACACTGAGGACTCTAATCTGGAAGGTTTTGAAGTGGACGTGTTTTCTTCCTTGTTGGAAGATGCATTTCAGGATGTTTGTCTTAATAAGGTTCACTGTGTCATCCCCAAAAGAACTTCGCCACCACAAACCCCAAGCGACATCTTAGCCAAATTTCATTACTACGCAAAGAGGAGGTAGTGTTGAAGAAGGCATGTAACAAGGGTGATATCTACTTTCAGGATCAGACTTAAACCTTCTACCAAGAGATCTCCCAGACCACTATCCAACGTTGACTAGACTTTAGACCACTCACCAGAAAATTGAGGGAAGATAATGCCAGATATAGATAGACATAGCCTTTTGGCTTGACTTTCGAGGAGGGAAAGTGATACCACGTCATGGATAAGTGGCAGCCTGCCCGGCTTTTGGGTCTCCCAGCTTTGGAAGCAGACTTGTAAAAAACAACAAACCCAAGGGGACCTTGGCCTATTTGTCTGTAGGCAGCCATGAATGAATGGCACCCTGAGGTCTCTCCTCACTTCTTGGTAAGGCTCAGGGGATCAAGAACGGTGCTGAATTTCGAACCATCTAAGGAGATACTGATAAAGCTGTTGGGGGGAAAGGGGTGGAAGATACTGGCTTTTGGTGCTATTTCTTTCTTCTTTGCTGTTGGAGGGAGATCTGGCCGGGGAAAGAAGGTTGGCTGTCGCAGGGAGGGGAAGGATGGGATGCAGGAGCTATTGACAACATCTGCACTGATCTCAGTTTGGCCAGGGGAAGGTCCAAATCACTCTCTTCGGCATCCAAGCTTGATCCGGTGCAGGAGTGTCCCTGCATCGGGTGAGAGGAAGGGAGTCCCTTGCTCACGAGCACTGGGCGACTAAGGCCCACTTGGACCTGGTGTAGCCTTCAGTCTGGTAAGAATGATACTCGCCCTAATTAGCTTCACAAGGTTGAGGCGGGGCAAGACCCGTTTACACTTACGGGATGACATGGGACTTTATCCTGCAGCATGGCACGCTTCCATGCATGCATTTACTCCTTACTTTACAATGAGAAGAGCACTACTACTACTTTGAATGCTAAAAGCCTAAACAGCCCAAGTAAGAGAGGGGCAATATGGAAGAGTCTCCAAAATAGATAGCCCGATATCCTGTGCTTCCAGGGGACTCAACTATTGAAGAAAGACCAGGGTAAGTTGAGGCACAGAGCCTATCCAACTGCATTTCACTCCTCAGCCGCTACCAAGCATCAAGAAATGGACATCCTCCTAATACATCATTTTCCTTTCCTAAATGTGGAAATCAAAGCAGATAGAAAGAGTTGTTTTGTGATCTTGATTGGCACGTTGTATGGTCACCATATTATCTTGGCTACAGTGTATGCACCAAACCCAGCGCAAGCCATACTCTTACTACACTTCTTGGAGGTACCGACAGGGGTAGCAAAAGACAGCATTTTTGTCACAGGGGTCTTCAACGAAGTTTGGGACTCCTACAGGGACACAAAGCTAGGACAACTAGGACATACCTGAGCCTTTTCAAAGAAATGTTAAAAAGCTCTTTGTGACCTCGGCATTAGGGATGTGTCTCAAGGATTACATACCACTGACATGGAATATATGTGGTACTCATATGTTCACCACACACGCAGTGCTCTTGTAGCTAAAGTTCAAGCTGTAGATACTGGTGCAATCACAGTGTCAGCCATGTTTGAGTCACTGCAAACTGCCATTGGGTACGGGGAGCAGGGGACGCGAGTGTGGCTTCACTCTTCACTGTTGAGAGATTCAATTGTGCCGACATTAGCCAACAGATAGATAACTAGTTTAGTCTGAACAGGGAAGTGGAGGTCCCACCAGGGAGAGTCTGGGATGCTTTTAAATTGAGGCAGGGATATAGCAATTGCAGCTACCCAACATAAAATCCTCAATTTTGAGGTACTAAAATTAGAGGAGGAAGTGCAAGATTTGGAGTGAGAAATATGGTGTTGCCCCTTCCTGCGGACAACATGTAAGCTTACTGCAGCCAAGGGTCAGCTTTGCGTTTACTACACCAGTAAAGCTGAACTAGCTCTGCTCCATTTAAAGAAGAGGGCCTACATCACAGGGGACAAGGTGGGCACACAATTAGCTAGAATCTTACAGACAGGCATGAGAGGATATATATAAATAAGAAATCCAAACGCCAATGGGAGACATAGTAATGGATGATGCAAAGAAACTTAATGAATTTGGGCAGTTGAACTCTATGTTGTATGCGAAAGGAGCCTGCGCCCACCCACAACAGCAAGTTTACCTGGGACGTGTTCAGCTTCATCGTGTGACTTTTGCCCAGAAGGAGAGCTTGGATGAACCTCTGCAGGTTGAGGAGGTGAACACTGCGATTAAAACCATGAAACCTTGAAGCTTAACAAAGCCCAGGGTCCTAAGGAGTTCATAGCCTTTTTGTAAATCGTTTGCACAGAAATTTCAACCAAATTAGCAGACCTCTTCAATTACTACACAAGCAAGGAGCCCGTTAAACCTACAATGAGTGATGCCATTATCACTGTCCTTTCTAAACCAGGTGAAGATGCTAGACAAAGTGCGTCCTATCCCCCTGTAGCGCTCCTTAACATTGATGCTAGGCTTTAGACAAAGATCCTGGCCGTCCGCGTCACAGAGGTATTACCTTCCCTGATTCATCTGGATCAGGGCAGATTCGTACAGGGACGACACATGATAACAGAGCGGTGATCCACCTGGACAAAAAGGCCTCCCTTAAGAAGATACCAGTGATAATCCTATCGTTGGACACAGAGATGGCTTTCGACTGGTCGTTTCTGCGTGGATCCCATGCTCACTGTGTCACTGGAACCAAGGTGTACCCGGTAGAGGAGCCCATAACTAGGGCTGCACCGTTCCTGGGCTGCTTGTGTTCCGGTTCAGGGAGGACCTGGCATGGCAGTTCGGGCTGGACGGTTTCCACTGGGTCAAGACTGATTTGCATATGGCTGGGTCCAAACTGAGGTGGCATGGTGAGCAAAAGAATGATGGGTTGGAGTGCTACCCCGATCTATTGCCAGTGCTTAGACTTATTGCAAGCATTCCTCCCATCACCTTTTGTATGTTTCACGTTTCTGTGTCTGATCTTCCAGCGAATGGGGGTTGGACCGCACTTTTTGAAGATGGGTTTTTCAAACTACTTTAATGGCACAGCAAGAGTTACTCTTAACGGCCCGAAGTCAAGCATATCTGGCTGCAGTGTGGCATTAGGCAGGGGAGTCCCTTCTTGCAACTTCTGTTCGCCATAATCGCCAGCCAGAAGGTATCACAGGTATTAAATTCGGCTCTCTGGAACCCAAAATTACTCTGTATGTGGATGACATAACTCTTACTTTGGGGTACTCATTCCTTTCTCCTGGTGCTGATAGCTCTTCTTAAGGCCTTAATTATGAGACCCAAAAAGATTTTAATTTACGCCTTTTGGATGTTGAGGCTGAAGTGTCAGAACAATCACTTCCCTTTTGATAAGTCAGGAAGGGTGTTAAGCGCCTACACACTAAAGACCTTTTTAGCACTAATTAGCCCCCCTTATTAGCAATAAACAGGAACATGAGTCTGGGGGGAACTAATGATGTCCTGGATGGGAAGAATCAATGCCATTAAAATGAGTCTTCTTCCGAGGCTTTAATATCTCTTACAAGCCCTTCCGGTATGGGCAGACAGATCTTATTAAAGCACATTCAACAGCTTTTGTCCTGGTTTGTATGGAGGGGCAAGAGCCCCAGACTCTCGCAGAAGTTGTTTGTCCAGGCGAGAGATAAGGGTGGGTTTGGCCTGCCTCACATTCTACGTTAACTATGCTGCGGCTCAACTGAGAATAGACATGGAATGGTCTAAGGCAGAATCTGAAAACAATTGGATCCATATGGGCCACGCAATACTATACAGGCCTTTGTGGGTCTTAATATGAGTTGAAAAGAAGTACAGACTGCCTATACCTATCTGAGCCCCAATAGTCAGTACCATCTTGCGCTTCTGGGATACCCTTGTTGAGACCAGAGGTCTCATAATGTATCGCTCTCCCTATGCCCCTATCCACTTCAGTGGATAATGTACTCTTGCATTGGAGAATCAAGTGTTTCATCACTGAAGGAGCGAGGGATGCAGAATGATATTCGATGTGTACTGCGATAGGTTATACAATGAAAGCTGAATTTTCCTTTTCGAAAGGGCGCAGATGCGTTACGCACAAATTAGGCACTGCTTCACTCATCCGCGCATCCGGGAGGGAGCCACTTGGAATTAAACAACTTGAGGCACTTTTCCCTAAACTAAAGGCATCAGGGGTAATATTTCAAACGTATTCTGGTTACATGTTCCACACGAAGCACTGAAGTTTTGGAAACACAAAAAGAAATGGGACAATACATTTACTACAAATTATGATATGGTTGGTACTATACCCTCCTCCGCCTTCACCAGCTATTTCTAATGCAAATCCTAGATGCTGGAGGGCTTGCGAACCTTTGGGTGATTTGCTGCACATCTGGTGGCAGCGCCCAATGATTCGCTCTTTCTGGGAGGGGTCTCTAAATTGACCATAGCCTACAAGGAAAAAGGAAATGCCTGGGCTTTCTTGGTGAGGTCACAGAATCTGGTCTATCCTAGTGCTTTAACGGCTTACTACTAATATGAATGGGCTGCGTTTATAATTTAATGCAAAATAAAAGCTGTTATATGCGGTAATGTGTTGAGGTCCTTCAAACACCTAGCTTTCGCCATGTGGGTGGGCTCTAGGTCCATTTTATTGAATTAACTGGCACTATAATTAATCATGTTAAAGCTGTTGAAACTTCTGCAAGAAACTGTTGGCACTGAACATTGAAGCAAGAACAAACACAGCGCTTACAGGGAATATTATGAATAGGCCGTTTCCCCCTAGGGTAGGGTGGCGGGAGGGCTAGTCTGGATTACAGGATGCTATTCTGCTGATCCCTTATCCGGGTGACCCTTTATATCTACATTAAATGTTTATGTATTCATGAACACGGAATGGCCACATGGGAATCCATTGTGTTAAACTGATCTGCAGAAAACCTAATCAGCAGAGTTCAGCAAAAAAAAAAAAACACAAAAGAATACAATGCACAACGTACCCACCCATGCACTCAATAATTATTCAACCATCCCCCGACATTCATCCACCGCTGCACATGCAGCCACCCACACCTATGTATCTATCAACTCTTCACCAACCATCCATCATCCTCCCTCACATAAGCACTAATCCATGCCCCAATACCCACAACCAAACATTCATCTGTGTGCACACACTTGAATCAATCCAGCTGCGCAACTGCCCAACCCATCGCTCCACCCATCGTCTACCTACCATTGTACGCACCCACAGCCACGCACCCATATAGTGATCATCGTATGTAACATCACAGAAATGAATCCATACATCTACCAAAGTCCCCCTGAGACTGTTTGCGCCCATAAGTATTTTTGTCACAGCTTGTGTCTGTGTGCATAACTACATCTGTGTGCTGTATGTGTACATATGGGTCCCTGTATGTTTTCTACTTGTGCATCCATACATCACACAACAGCATGCGATGATTCCAGCAAAGAACTTTCTTGTCTCCTTCCTGCTCACTCAAACCTTCCTCCTCCGTCGCTTCGCTAACAGCTTCTACGTGCACATTTGTTTGTCCCTTTCACACCTCCTCCTTCCCCTGTTTGTATTTATAGTTCTTAATGTTTGCTTTATGTCAGTCTTTATCCCATACAAGTTCCCACCTCCATTGGCACCCAGCATCTTTCCTCATTTTCCTCTTGTCAGTCCTTTCATCTGTGTGCCGTGGTTTCTTCCATCCAATCCTCCCTCTTTGCTTTTCTGCAGTCTTCCCATTTAATTCTTTCCTGACACCTCTCTTTCTGCCCTGGGTGACTCTAGGTGTATCTCTGCCGTTGGGTGCTTCCCTCTTCCTCTCTGGCTGAAGATATTTATCCCTTTTCCTTTCTGCCCTGGGTGACTCTAGGTGCATCTCTGCCCTTGGGTGCTTCCCTCTTCCTCTCTGGCTGAAGATATTTATCCCTTTTCCTTTCTGCCCTGGGTGACTCTAGGTGTATCTCGGCCCTTGGGTGCTTCCCTCTTCCTCTCTGGCTGAAGATATTTATCCCTTTTCCTTTCTGCCCTGGGTGACTCTAGGTGCATCTCTGCCCTTGGGTGCTTCCCTCTTCCTCTCTGGCTAAAGATATTTATCCCTTTTCCTTTCTGCCCTGGGTGACTCTAGGTGTATCTCGGCCGTTGGGTGCTTCCCTCTTCCTCTCTGGCTGAAGATATTTATCCCTTTTGCTTTCTGCCCTGGGTGACTCTAGGTGTATCTCTGCTGTTGGGTGCTTCCCTCTTCCTCTCTGGCTGAAGATATTTATCCCTTTTCCTTTCTGCCCTGGGTGACTCTAGGTGTATCTCGGCCGTTGGGTGCTTCCCTCTTCCTCTCTGGCTGAAGATATTTATCCCTTTTGCTTTCTGCCCTGGGTGACTCTAGGTGTATCTCTGCTGTTGGGTGCTTCCCTCTTCCTCTCTGGCTGAAGATATTTATCCCTTTTCCTTTCTGCCCTGGCTGTTCCTCTGCTGCACTCTCTAGCAGAATCTCTAGTGCTCCGATTATTTCTCTCCCCAGGTGCCTTTATCATGGTTATTTCTCTCTCTCCATCGATGGCTCTCTTTTGGATCTCTCCTGTTCTCCTCTTTCTACCTCAAGGTTCTCTCTTTTACTGCTCCTGTGTAGATCACACTCTAACTCTTCTAACTGCCATACTCTGTGTCTTTGCCGTCTCACCTCTTTCTCACTTGAATGACTATTATTTGGGGTTTAAGCGCACTCTTTTCTCTTCAGAGCCTGTCTCCATCTAATCCAGAGTTGTTCTATCTTACTGAGGTCTACTGTGGCTGTTTCTCTGTGACCACTGGTCTCCCTTGCCCTTCCTTGCTTCTCCCTATCTGTAGAGTCTCTATATTCTCACTCCTACTTACGTGCTCACCCTCCCAACCTTCATCTTATCTATCTTTTCCATAGGAAGGAAAATATTGTGAAATAATAATGACAATTTCTTATAGAAAATAAAATATTTTCACAGCCTTCTCTTTTCATAAAGTCCTTCACTGTCACACTTTTCTCCCTTCCCTCCATTTTTTTTTATTTATGGCGTTTTTCTAGTTTTTCTCTGTTGCTTAAACTGCTGATTTCTCACTTGAGTTTCACTCTTCCTTTCATTCTGTGGGTTTCGTTCTCATTCTTTTTTCACTTTTACTCTTTCCAGAGCTGCTGTTTTTTGTGTTGTCTTTACTTGTTAACCCCCTTTGCACACCACATTTTCAATCTGGTTGGCTTACTCTCCCAGCAGGCACCGTGGAAATGCTTGGTGTGCGTGAGCAAGAGACAGGTGTAGAGGACAGTGGAGGCTGCTTCAGGTCTGTAGCCTGTCACAGCTACCAATGACAACTCTTCACCCTACACCTTCATTTTCTCCTTTGATCAGGGTGTGGGTCAGTGACTGAACCTCTGCGGCATTGCCCTGGCTGCGGCCTGTTACAGCTACCAAAGACAACTCTTCACCCACCCTACACCTTCATTCTCTCTTATGATCAGAGTGTGGGTCAGTGCTGAACCTCTGCGGCATTGCCCTGGCTGAGGCCTGTGACAGCTACCAATGATAACTCTTCGACCCACCCTACATCTTCATTCTCTCCTTTGATCAGGGTGTGGGTCAGTAACTGAACCTCTGCGGCATTGCCCTGGCTGCGGCCTGTTACAGCTACCAAAGACAACTCTTCACCCACCCTACACCTTCATTCTCTCTTATGATCAGAGTGTGGGTCAGTGCTGAACCTCTGCGGCATTGCCCTGGCTGAGGCCTGTGACAGCTACCAATGATAACTCTTCGACCCACCCTACATCTTCATTCTCTCCTTTGATCAGGGTGTGGATCAGTGCCTGAACCTCTGCAGCATTGCCCTGGCTGTGGGTCGACTATCACAAGGATCGTCACCGGGTTGAAGCTAATGGACATCTCACTTACTTGGGGAATCGTGAAAACCAAGCGCCTGCCCACATTCGTCATTGTCCACGGGGTAAAGGTTTTGATTTTCTTTGGCTCTTAATGAAAAGACAGTGGTTGCAATAAGTGGCCCTGTTAATATAAAATACACATTAATAATACCTCTACAGGTTTTATGCAATGAAGAGAATTCTGTGCAGCTTTGGTATATACTGAATGCTAGAACTAAACATCACTGTATGTCTTTTCGGTCAAAACCAAAAACAACTGAATGAAAAAGAGACCATTACGGATTTCAGACGGCAATATGCTGCGCAGTTTGTGGCAGATCAAGCAAACCACTTATGTTCTGAAATGTACATCATTAGTAAGATGAAAAACACTGCAGTAGAGTACGAAAATAACAAGATTGAAATCAGACAAGTATAAATGAAAGAACTACATGCAAAAAGAACAAACTGGCCATCGGCGCCAGATGGGGATGGGAGAAGAATTGGGAGAAGATTTGTAAAATTGATAAGAAAAAGGCAAATAAAAAAACATTAAAAACACTTACATGATGAAGTACCCCCTTAAATACTCAACGTAAAAATGAGGCAAATCCTTTCAATAAAACTTTCCTAAAAACCTGTTGCTGTGAAGCGGATGTTGTAAGAACGTCCTTTTGAAAGTACCAGTAGCAAACAATAACTTTGTTAATGAAAAGATGTTGATTTCTCTTCAAATATGTTGTTTTCTCCCCATACAAATCTGCTGACTTGTTTTGTCTTTGAGGTCCAAAGTTGTAGATTCTTTATAGCATTGCAAATTTCACCTTTAGAAGATGTCAATTCTCAACATAAAGACCACAAAGAATTCTCTGCACCAAAGAATCTGCACACTTTCCCTTCCCCACATCTTCTTGCCGGTAAAAGATGACCCCACACTCACACCCACTGATCACGCACTTGGCATCATCCTCGACAGCCAACTGACCATGAAACGACAAGTCAACATAGTCGCCTCCTCCTGCTTCCACAAGCTTCGCATACTCTGCAGAATCTTCAGATGGATCCCTACCAACACCAGAAAGATCGTCACTCAGGCCCTCGTCACCAGCCGCCTCGACTACGGCATCTCCATCCAGCTCCTCAGAAGACTCCAGACGATACAGAACGCTGCAGTCAGACTCATCCTGGACCTCCCCAAACAAACTCACATCAGCCCCCACCTGAGAGACCTCCACTGGCTCCCCATCCAGAAACGTTGCCAGTTCAAGATCCTCAGGCACACATACAAAGCCCTCCATCACCTAGGACCTGGCTACCTCAACCATCGACTGAACTTCCACCAACCCAATAGACACCTGAGCTCCTCTTCACTTGCCCTCGCACACACTCCCCACATCTGCAGCCGCAGTGGTGGCCGCTCCTTCTCCTGCATCGCGGCCAAGACTTGGAATGGCCTTCCCCTCCAGCTCCGTACAGCCCCCTCGCTGGTAGACTTCAGAAAGAGACTCAAGACCTGGCTCTTCCATGGAGACACAGCGCCCAGATACCCCTAAGGGTGAGAGTGTTGTGCTTTACAAATGCTGTTTGTTTGATTTGATTCAAAGGATCCTCAGCAATTGGGCTGATAGCAGCAGAGCACTTGCCCTTGTGGTGGATTTTACCAAAGCAACCAAGATGGTTTACACATTCTTGGTAAGATATTAAGATGGTTTACACATTCTTGGTGAGATATTATCGCCGTTTCTGTTACGTGCCCTTTTCTAGGCATTTCTACCTTGGGAACCTGCAGAACGGGGCACCTTGTGGGATGCGTAGGCTAGTCCAGGTCACCCTTTATGCTGTGCCTTCCCCATTACATGGTTCACAAGCAGCTTCAGGGAGCTTTGTTTGGGCATTCGGAATTCACTGGCAGCAGTAACGCCACATGAAGTGAACATGAATTCCGATTAAACTGATCAAACAGCCCTTCACCTCAGCAGTATCACAATGACTTTGGTTGCTCGAAAAGCTGGACTGGGCTAGATACTATCTTCTATGTGACAATTCAAGAGCCCCTCTACATCAATAACACTATAACACTCTGAATGTCTCCGGAAGTTGTTCCAAGCTAAATGTGATCTTCTATCTAAGAATTCATGTGGCCTTCTGTCTCAGAGGTACCTCAACGACTCTGGATGTCTCTAGAAGTTGGTCCAAGCTCGAAGTGATCTTCCATTTAACAACTCAAGCGGATTCCGTCTCAGTGATACTGCAATGACTCTAGATATCTCTGGAAGTTGGTCCAGGTTAGATACATTTATCTGGAGCCCCAATGACTCGGGAAACGTTGTTGGTCATAGAATGAAAGACCATTTTTTTCCAGAAACTTATCACACTTTGGTAGGGAACTGAAGATTGGATCTGGTCCTCCAAGGAAGTCTCTAAACACTCAAACTTTGTACTACTCCAAAAAACTTGCCTTGGCCACATATCTTCTTAAGCATTCTTTACTGAATGGTCCTTTGCACCTATGAGCAACATATGTCCCTCCACTTCCCATTGCCCAGGTGGCTAGGTGTAAAGGAATACCTGCACTACAGGATGAAAACAAAGATAACTCTTCAGGCAAATATAGCTTTGAAGGAACATCAGCATCCAACAATAACCTTTATTAGTTGGTGAAACAATCTAAAGTGGCTACATTTAAAGGCTATAGCAAAACCAAAGGGGATGATGGACGGAGTGTTGAACATTGCAAGCACTCACCCCCAGTCAACTGATCTGGGTTTAATCCATCATCATTCTTTAGCTCACTCCGCCACCCCAGTTCAGACATGGCCATATGCAAATCAGTCTGACCTTGTGCCTCATGGGAACAGTCCAGCCCGAACTGCCAAGCCATGTCTTCCCTGGACCGGAAACAAGCATCCTGGGACCGGTTTCTGGCTTACAGCCGTCATCAGCCAGGCTATCTTGAATCCAGTGGCAAAGTGAGCAAGGGACCCACGTCTGGGCATACCCTGCCAACTTAGGGCGAACATAGCAAAACCAAAGGGGATGATGGACGGAGTGTTGAACATTGCAAGCACTCACCCCCAGTCAACTGATCTGGGTTTAATCCATCATCATTCTTTAGCTCACTCCGCCACCCCAGTTCAGACATGGCCATATGCAAATCAGTCTGACCCTGTGCCTCATGGGAACAGTCCAGCCCGAACTGCCAAGCCATGTCTTCCCTGGACCGGAAACAAGCATCCTGGGACCGGTTTCGGGTTCAAAACCCTCATCAGCCAGGCTATCTTGAATCCAGTGGCAAAGTGAGCAAGGGATTTAGGCCCAGATCTCTGTATTGGGGTGAATGTATGACATTGTTCTGCATTCTGTCCATCAACTGATGTTTTTACATTTAAAGGCTAGCATACTGAAGGTCATCTGTGGGGGGTGTCTCCCCTTCTTCTGGACAGAGAGCCCCATAAGGGTTTTTAAAAATCCCCAAAATTGGTAATTGTGGAACAGTGCAAGGACATACTGAATTCCTCTCATTGAATATGGCAGTCTGGCATACTATGGGGAATACACATAGTGGTTGACACAGAAACAGAGAAAGTACAACCCCTAGCATAGCAGAGGTACAGCTAAATGGTGGTTTGATGAATCAGTGCTGTGAGCGAACAAGTAGAAAAACTACACACAGGCACCAAACTGATAACCTGGCATGAAAAGCCTGTTAGAAAATACTATTCTCAAACGCTCATTTCTTTCATCTGGACATTGTAGAAAGGCATCTTTCGCCTGAGCGCAAGACTTCAATTTGTATAAGGAAATGTGTCTTTGTGTTTAAAGACCATCTTAAATTACCTTGAGGTCTTCTACTAAGGCTAGTTTGACTTGCAGCAAACCCAAGAGAAGATTGGGCTTGCACTTTCTACACCTGCAACAAATTCAAGGCACGGAGAGTGAGCATCTTTCCAGCTTGTAGTGACAATTTCATTGCCAGTGAAGAATCTCAGTGTCCGAGGAGTTCCATCTCCAGACAAAGTGTCGGACCTGTGCAAGTCTATGGTCATGTGATGGCCGTCAAATCTACGTTGTCCCTGGGAGATCTCACTATGACGATGAGGAGATGTTTTCACCTCAATCCAACTACCCCATCAGCAGAAAAAGGCAGGTCTGACAGCAATGCCAACTCTGAGGGATGAATATGTCAAACTCAGGATACTGGAGGTGGTGAAATGCAAGGGTACGATGTAGATTTCAAAGAGCCTGGTATTTTTCTACCCTGACACTTCCCAGACAACTGATAGGTGACATATCTCTACAGCACAACTCTGAGTCCAAGAATGCAGAAGCAATGATATAATACCCTCTTAAGCTCAGCGTGGACTTGGTCAGCAAGAGATACCTTAGCAAGCTGATGCCCACAGTCTGCTGGATTCACTACAGGAGGGAGATGATTCCCTGTCGGAGAGCACAGTGTAGTGGCTGTTTGAGATGCAGGTGTTTGCTGGGTGGATTCCCTCCCTCCTCACACTGCTATGCATCAATCTTACAGAACCGGAGGTGCTGGCAGGACTGGTGGATATTCTGTCAATGGAGGTTTGGCTCAGAGCTGACATCAGATGAAAAGTGACCACTGACTGCTATTGGATCCGCGCCCCCCCAAGGGCCAAATGACTACTTAGCTATGTGCGTCTCTGTTCCCACATTCTCTTGCCTGCTATTTTTCTCCATTGTTTTTTTTTTTGCCTCTCTCTAACCTACCATTTCAATAATCCCTTCTTTGTAATTTTTCCCTCATCTTGATTCCATGACCTTTTGGAGAGCACAAAAGAAGGCACTTTTAAAGCCTCTTCTATGATGGTGGTGGTGTGGCAAGGGGAACTTGTTTCAGGTTTCAATGGCTCGGAAATATTCTTATAGGAATGCCGTGCGGAGACAATAAAGGGTGCTTTCAGAGTTCTGTTGTAAGGTGATTATGATAGAGAGTAATGTTCATGTACCCTCCCCCCTTCTTATACACATTATACACTTACTCAGCTTGAGGGTAGTCTATGTTACTGTGGTGCATGAGGTACTTTTGTGTTCTGTATTTTATTCTGAAACCTAAAACCCATACTAGCTGAGACAAAAATATGCCATACACGAAAGTTCTGCCCCAGTCAGTGACTCTAGACACAACAGTGATGTGACCATTACTTAAATCCTTTTCACCTAGTAAATGTATTCAGATTCAAGAGGGATTGCTACCTCAGGCAAGCCTTCAGGCTGGTTCACCTACACAAGGGTGGCTGTCTGACTCACAGATCAGCAAAGCAGCAAAACACTTCAGTATAATTAGCTCTTGAATTGACAAGACTGTCTCTTGGCTGCAGTTGGTCCTATCGCCTGAGAGTGCTCCTAGGTGCACAGCAAAGACACTGGAAGTTCACACCAATCTGAGTAGCCTTTAACTGTCATTTCAAAAAAGGTAAGGCAAGGCAGATCCAGATCGCCCTTTAGCGCTCTCTGCGTTGTGCATCAAATACATCTGTACATCTGAGATTTAAATGCTGCTCTAAAGCTGGTGGGCCCTGAGCTATATGCAGATTACTATCTCACAGGAGACCACAGGTCAATGTACTGCGAAACTGGCTCCTTGAGAATCAGATGCACTCTGTCCAGAGTATTTATAAAATACTAGTAAAATGTAGCAATAGGTGGAGCCACAGCAAGGATCGACAATATGTGGACTTTGGTTTTAATAATTTGCCTGGTAGTTAGACCCTGAAGAAATGAATTTGTCCCTAATAAAGTTTTGTATTTCAGACTGTTCCGTCCCAGTTTGGAGCACTCTCCCTCCCTTTCTATTGAGATGTCTCAAATAACAGTCTTATCTGATGTTCTTATGGCCTAATAATGTGTTATAGATTAGGTTGTACAGTATTGAAGGCCTTTATAACAGCATGAACTTAGTATAGCTATAAACAGACCCGTCTAAAGTTAATTTAACCATTCACTATTTGTTTTATCTTAAAACAAAGACTGATCACAGTGGCGTGGATCACTGCAAGCTCTATGATGATGATAATGTGGTGTGGGTAGGATGACTGTCAAATCGGCTTGAAGCATCCGGACAGCTACAATTTTAGAGAATTGTTATTCCTCTTCAAACATTGAAAAGTAAAAATTCTGGATCAAATATTCTGGGATTAAAAAATATCGGGAACAAAAAAAAACATTAAAAAAAAAAAATCGTCAGCCCACTGCCAACAGTCACTGGCTGTACACAATGAGAGTTGGAAGCTGGGCCTGGTCTGTGGTCAGTCCCTGCATCCGACAACCTGTGTGCCCAACCACTGGCACACTTAGCCTTTGGCATCCCAAGGGGTCTTGCAGCCACCAACGGGCGTGAGGACTTCATTCTTTTTTTTTTGTTTTTACTTTGCTGATTGCTTGAAACTCTCGATTGTAAGCTTGCAAATGTTTATTTATTCAAGAGCTTGTGCAGTATGAATGTGCTTTTTGTTGTCGGCCTTTCTTCATCAATGCTGAGCCTCTCTGTTCTTTAGTCTAGATTACAGTAGTGCTTATGTGTATTCAATTTCTTTTGTCTCTGTGAAAATCATGAGCTGGGGAAAACAGTGGCTGTTTCCAAATACAAAATGAGGGCTTCATTCTCTTCCATTTTTCAAAATTTGAGAGTTTATTGTCCACTAAATTAGTTTTTTCTGATTGTTTTGTGCAATTTTTTTTCCATATCTCTGGATACCTGTTAAAATTCTCCCACCCTCCTTCTGCCCTAGAAATCATCGGGTCTCTCCTTTTCGGTGTGGGTTTGGGCAAATTCACGAGTTTCAACATGGCAGGAAAGAAAAATAATTTAAGTCCTTGGTCAGACAATCACATTTTAAATGCAATTGAGATATGATTGACAGAACTCAAATTTGTGCTTGGAGGTGTAACAGACACAATATTTCTACATTTTAACTCTGCTATATCTGTCCAAAACATTTTTAAACACTATCGTCACAAAAAGGCCTGAATGGATTTAAACTAACTCAAAAAATGTGCTTTTTCTGAGCAAAATTTTACTTTGTTCGACAAGTTTTTGTAAATCCATTCCATGTTCTTTGCAGAAGCGCAGCCTCATTAGTTTTTATCAATCTCATTTCAAGTTTTTAAGGAAAATGATTGGTTGGTGAAGAGCTTTATTTTTTTTCTGGCCATCTTGAAACTTGCAAATTCACCAAAATTTACACGTTTGCACAGTGGGGAACACATCATCCATAAAAGGGGAGTTCCAATGATCAATTATAGGCCACAAAGGAGAGCACACAAGTACTCAGAGTTGTGGAAAGAAAAGAGAAAGAAAAATAAATGAAACACAATTGGTGAACAGTAAACTTGTATTCTCACAAATTACGTGCACCTTGACCAGCATTTTGTCATCAGTAATGGTCACCATTTTCACGAATTTGTAAGTTTCAGGGACACCAAAAAAAAAAAAGCAAGAAGTCCCATAGAAGGAGCCACTAAAAGCAATGAAGGACAGAGAGTGAAAGCCTTGCACCTAACACCAGCTGGGCATGGCACCCTGGTGGCCAGGCCTCATGCGTTGCCCACAGCAATTCAGATGTAGGCATCCACATGAAAGGTTGGATACAATAGATCTTAAAAAAGCTAAGAAATGTACTAAAAAATGAAACTTAAAGATTAATTATGGTTTAGGGAACAAAAAAGATAACATTTAGAGCTATGGTATGCAATGCACACTTTACACCGTAACAGCTGTTCACACTTTTTTGCTCTTGGTAGACAGCTTCGTATTCAGGTGCCTTCAGCAAATGTATATACTGAGCATGGCGGGGGGTTCCGCATATACTAACCATATTCATTGATCTTGGATTCACCCAGAGCAGGAGGCTAAGCCTACTACTTTATCTGCCCACTATGAGAGGAAGATTCACTTGCATTCTCTCCCAAAAAAGATTGGGGGGGGGGGGGCCTTGCTAAGATGGCGGCAGAGTAAAATCGCTTCATCTCTGCTCCGCGTCTGGTCTCCCGGGCTTCGTCCGAGAGAGCGCAAGACACCCCAGCATTGCCGGTACCCCTGGTGCGCACCGAAAGGCCCGACGTTCATCTCATACCCCCGCTGACCGCTCCTTACGGTTACCACCGCGGGCCGAGGAACCCTGGTACTGTGGAGGGACGTGCAACTTCCGGTTCTATGGTGGCTGCGGCACCTTCTCCCTCGGTGTGAGACCAGGAAGCGCTTTGACAGTGGGGAGGGTTATCTGGGAGACAGCTCCAGCCCGCTGGGCACGGGAGGTGCAGAGGCCTACAGGGCCTGCGATGCCTGCGGAGGCCGACAGGGCCTATGGGGCCTACATGGCCTGTGGAGGCGGATGGGGCCTGTGGCGGCCTACGGGGCCCGTGGAGGCCGACTGGGCCTGCGGGTCATACAGGGCCTGCCGCTGGAGCGCACACACGGTTGGGGACATCAGACCGGCACCTGCATCTCGAAGAGTCGGCCGCCGGTGGGAGCCAACAGTGAACATTCTCTCTGTGAGGCAACAATTGCTAGAGAAGTTCGTTTGCAAGGGAAAGAAAGCCTGAAAGTCCTCCCTCTGATGCCCTCACATCAGAGGGAGGACTGGGAATTTCCTGCCTCAAAAACTACTACATAGCCACCCTACTACGCTACCTGTTAGAATGGCACTGCAAGACCTCTGAGAAGCACTGGTGCTTAATGGATCAATCGGTCGCCGGATCCACGTGTGGAAGACTCCCTGGCTGCCCAAGAGGCACAGACAAAGGGGAGAATATAGTTCCCCGGTAATGCGGGCCGCCATGATGGCCTGGGACAATGCCGCCGTCCTGCTGGGTCTGATGTCCCTGCCCTCCTCAATGCCCCCAATAATAGGCAAGCCTGAGTACCCGCCAGCCAGGGATGGCAGAAACTTCATGGCCTGGCAGCTAGCGAATTGCAAGCATAAAGGGGATCTTTATGACGGAAACGGTTTACACCCCTTTGAGCAACTACAGACAGACTACGGTCTACCATGGAGGGAGTACATGCACTACATACAAAAACACCATTGGATGACACAGCCCAAGATGGAGGACCTGAAGTCCGCCACTGACCCCTTTTGAGGAATGGCTACTCACCAAATCTGATAAGCATTTGGTCTCAGACCTACACAAACTACTCCCGAGAGTGACCCCACAAGCACGAATGACTGCCCAGAAGAGATGGGAAAAGGGTTAGAACGCACATTAACAGACAAGGAGTAAGGGGATACATATCATTGCACATGTGCAGCGGCAACCAGTACCATAGGAAGGAAACCCATGATCAAGGTCACACACTATTGGTACTACACACCCGCCTGGGTCCACTCTTGGTACCCCAACAACTCAGCGGGGTGCTGGAGTGGATGTGGCTTGCCTGGCACCCTTACACATCTCTTATGGACCTTCCCAAAGCTTCTGCCATAGTGGTCAGCAGTACTCAGCAGCATCAACACAATATTCCACACAGACATCCCCCATTCCCAGCCTACATTCTATTCGGACTACCCAAAGCACTCACATTCCCACTGTGCTCGCACCGAGGGAGAGTGACGCCCAGGTCCTGGCTGCGGCTAGGCAGGCTATTTTAACGCTGTGGGGCAGAGACACAGTTCCAGATTATAGGAGCATGGCTACACTGTCTTTGGAAACATCTGGGGATGGAAAACATTTCAGCAACACTTGATGCAGATGAGGCTTCCTTTCAGAAAACACGGGGGCAATGCATCAACTTTCTCCAGCAAGAATGTAGAGAACTCATGTGCCCCAGATAGTTAAGGGTGCTTCTCTTCACCGCCATAGACACCACTGCATAGTCCAGCTCATTATTCCCTACAAGTGGTAGTAGGTACATGAGGCATATGCAATGTTCTTTGCCGAGCTACTTTGAACTGGGACATGCAACCATTGGGCACCATGAACAATGGAAAGTGGTGTGGGGAGGGACTGTTTGGAGGGTGAGGGAAGTTTGAGACCCCAGTTTGGGAGAGGAGCCTTGTTATCTGTGTTTTTTTTTGTTATTGAATACATGCCACCATGTTTATCATGTCCACCGGCTTTTGGAAGAAGGTGATACTCCAATGTATACCAGTTAACGGATTTAAACCTAAAAAAAATTCAAGTTTTCTAAAAATCCATCTTTTCTGCTAAGTATAACATCTATCTTTGTAGTCTGTACGCTTTACTTAAAGGCAGCAGGGTACATTTCCCTAGAAATTAGATTTCATATAGCATGCTATACTAATGTAAACGCATCATGCAGATGCCCCGCAGATACTAATTGATGGGAATATCACATTTCTTGCATAGTATCGATAAAAGTGCCAACGCTGTACATAGCAAGACCAATGTCTTGATAATGAGTCCATGTTTGACTTCATTTAATCTAGAATCAACTGCTGTTCCTTTCTTTACAGTATCATTCTATTTCTTCCCCTATAATCTCTGTTGCTGCAGTCTATGTGTATTTATCCAACTCACTTGAAAGCAGGCATTTTATGAGAGCAGAGACATTGAAAATGAGATCTTACAAAGCTTCAGGACAGAGTAAAGACAATAAAACCGGAAAACAATTGACAAAAATGAATTAAAATATCAGGCATTTCATAGGTTGTAAACCCTTTTTATAATGATAGACATAATAACTTTACCCAGAGAGACCAGGGCTTGGTGAATTTCCCTCATAACATTCTTGTACAGTTCCTTTTGCCAGTCGTGTAAAAGCCTCCACTCATCTTCAGAGAAATAGGCAGACGCATCATGGAAGGAAGCTTGAGTCTGTAACACAATACCTTATATCATATGCTCGTCCACCACAGATAGTGATATGTACGACATGGTGACTTTGCAGAGGCATGCATATCAACTATATGTAACACCAATATGACATTACAAGTCGAGGGCTGAATTGTTTACCCTGTGCAAACTTGTGATAATTGACACAGCCTGATAAAGTTTTCTCCTGATAGATTCAGGCAGGTGAAACATGCAGAATTTGGTTTGTGAAAAAGAGACTATGCATGCTATGTCTCACGTTTAAGTTGAAAGCTGGTAAATACCTCACACTTGGGTAATGGAATATTTACCATGTCAGGTAAATACCCCACCCTATTCCACCCAACTTGAAATGAGGGATTACAAATGTTGATTAGTTTATCAGTTGTCCCCGAGACATGCTATATGGCAAAAAACAAGCAGGAAAATTCTGATTAAAATTATTAAACAACACTTCAATATTAGCTACAAGTTACCGGCCAATTGGAACACATTTAGAAAAACAAACCATATGTTCTTGGCCTGCATGGAACCAGTGACAATGAATCTCAGGAAAGAGATCCAGACAAAAACCCTAAATCCTTGATAACATAAACGGACCAACCAGCTACACACACGTGAAAAAGGTTGAAATGAAATAGAAGGGCACTTCCTAGTACATTCAAAACAAATATTTCTTTCCATTAGGTTACCTAAAAATGTCCCTGCAGCATATCCGGATTTAAAACAGAAAGCATCAGTCACAGCTGTCCGATTCCACGGACTGAAACCTCTGAATCCACGCAAGCATGCTTTAACATACATAAGCAAGCTGTATCACTGCAGCAGTATGACTGTGGGCCACCTGTAGCAATCTTTCGCTCGCCTTCACCCTTCTCCCGTGACTAGTGGCAGGCATTTCAGTAATATGCAAGGCCACTTGAAAAACATGATTGTGTGATCACAGCGTATTCGATGTAAATAAGAGTTGCTCCTCTAGTCACAAGATCATCCCTCTGCTGGGTAAAATGTATATTCTATGTCAGGACCGGAGGCTCAGATTATGCTTCTCTATCTTTACTGCAAAACTCACAGCAGCCAATAAAAACACAGTAAAACACAAACTACATTTCCCAGATCCACTAATCAGGGGCCACAAACTTCTATATTATAGACATACCACGAGGACTCCTCCTCTGTCTTTGCTGCTGCAGTCAAAGCTAAGTACCTCTTCTTAAAGCCATTACTTAATAGTACTTGTTTGATGATTAGTCAAATGTTTAAGGCTTTACATCTGCTGCACTCCTATTATTTGTGATTCCCAACACGCATGGCGCTATTCAGCACGTCCAGCGCACCTTCAACCCCTCCCTCAGGGGGCCGGCTTGCGGGCTGCAGTCCTCTCTCAATGCCAGCCACCTAGTCTCCACACAGCTTTCTCTCATTTAGGAGAGGTGCGCAGAGACATCGGAGCCCATCACTGGCGCTCTAGCAGCCTCTTCGGCCCAGCGACTTGGGCCTTCAGCGGGAGCTACCCACTTTGAGTCTAATATTAACACGGGGTTAGCTCTGCTACTCGGGGGGGTATTTCACTCTGTGAGCCAAGCGGTGTATACCCAAGCCTTGACTAAGATTTCCTCCACACCCCTCCTTCCCTCGACATCGTCCTTGGGCATATTACTACTACTTCTTCTTCTTCCGGCCTGGTACTGGTTTAGCCTTAATTGGCAATAAAGTACTTCTCAAATTATTGGAACCACAACCTTGTGGGGACGAGGTGCTGACCTCTAGCCAATCCACAGTACTGGGGACCTTGCTGCCCCCTCCTGACTGTAGCTGGTACAAAACCTCTCCTTTACCCCTTATACTTCTGAGGTAAACATTTACTTTTGCTCAGCTATGTATCAATCAGGCTCACAGGTCCAAGGTGAGACTTATAATGCAGGGAGTTCAGACTGGGGGATGAACTAGCTGAGGCTCTAGACTCATCGGCCCAACACTCAGTGAACAACATTTTTGCTATTGCCCTCCAACCCTTCACTCGCCAGCTTCGCATGATAGGGACTCGATGCACCATCCCACCCCTCATCCTCAAGCCCTCACCAGGTCCCTTCCAGGAGCTCCCCCAGACACAAGGGGCTAAACTTTCCCACACAGATGCTTTTGCCCGTCTCTCCCAATACTTTTTGATGGACCACATTTACACCACGCATACTGGTTCAGCCCCCCCTCCCACTAGTCCTCTTCCCCGGGATGGCAATGCACAGACTGACCCTTCCCCAGATGTCAGCCCCGTCCCGGCCATGAGGAGTCATACCACCTTCTCCCAGGATCTGTCCTAACAAGACCTCCTTGACCTTGACCCGGAGGACATTGTTCATTGCAGACTGAGTGACTGGACCCCACGTAACAAAGTCACTGCATACATGCATGCCCACCTACGCAAAGGATTCGACAAGGAGGTACGAGCTAGGCTCCGGACAGGATGCCCCCACACGACTTTGAAGGACACGGTCTCCGACACTCCTGAGGTTGATGGCAACATGAATACTTTTCTAAAAAAAAGTTCTCCAAAGACACTAAAAAAGGCATTGATAGAGCCTGGTGGTCTTGACAGGATTGCTTGCTGGTGTCACTGGACAGCTGGCAAAGATCCTATAGATAGAGGTTGATGCTAAGGAAATGGGGAATCCTATTGATCCCGAGGTCCTGGTGGGGTGGGGTCAGCGCCCCATCTGCCAGGTG
Organism: Calotriton arnoldi; assembly: GCA_963921515.1. Classification (NCBI taxonomy): domain Eukaryota; kingdom Metazoa; phylum Chordata; class Amphibia; order Caudata; family Salamandridae; genus Calotriton; species Calotriton arnoldi. The sequence goes on along the minus strand of CAWUFW010006699.1, from coordinate 908,262 downwards.
GGCAATGCTCACAGTGCCATATCCATGGAGCTCAGGAAGCCAATAATTATGCGCATAGACCCGAAACTTTCAGAAGCCTAATGCCAACGGCCTACTTGGGTTTGACGATTGTCAGATCAACTCCTGGCAAGATGATGGCAGTGGCAGCACCTTCTACCCCTGCCGCTCCCACTTCCGCAGAGCCAGGCACAGGAAGGGAGGCTCCAGATCTGGAAAGCATGGTGGCTCGCAGCTGTCAATTACAGGTGAGTCCGATTTCTCCTTGTCAGGTATCATTGGGGGGATGGATTTGTTTCTTATCACACAATAAGCAATTGCTCAGATAAGTCAGGATGCCTCTGTTCTTCAAACTGTGCAGGGCAGGACCCCGTCCCAAAGGGTCCCTGCAGGCCCTCTGTCTTTTTCATTCCAGACCAGGAAGTCAAGAGACGGGGAGCTTTGATTCTATTGGTCAAAGGTGCAATTTTGCTTGCGTCTCAGCATCCAAGACGTTTTGGCAGTACCACCTTCTAGTTCCCCAAGTGGGGTGGGGGTCACAGGCTGGTTCTCAACCTCAGAGATTTCAATAACTGGGTTTGCTACCAACATTTCAAAATGGAGGGCATTCACTTTTTCAGAGACCTTATTAAGGAGGGAGACTGGATGGTCTAGCTTGACTTGAAGGAAACTTATCTTCCTGCTTCACTGCCAATATCTCCAGTTCCAATGGCGGAACGGCTGGTTCGAATATTCTGCTCTGCCTTTCGGTCTATCTTCCGCATCTTGATGTTTCACCAAGGAAATGAAACCCGTGGGGAATTCTTATGAGCTAGTTGGGTGCATCTTATAATCTATCTGGATGGCCTCCTAATCTAGCCCAGGAGAAAGAACTCCTCTTATCACACTTGAACATGATCATTTCTCTTCTTCAACAGTTGGGTTTTCTTCTGAATGAGGACAAGTCCTGGTTCACCCCTTCACAATCAACAGAATTCCTGGGCTTCAAGATAGATTCGGTGACGGCGCAATGAACATTACCCTCTTAGAAGGTCAAGGATGTCAGAGGGCCCTTGTGAAATAGTGACCTACTGCGAGAGGTCAGGAGCCTGGAGGGTTTTTCCAGATGGGCACTGATCGGGATAGAGCATTTGGGCGATGTGTGGAGAGGACATGTCCTGGTGACTTTTGAGGTCCTGCAGCAAGAGTATAAGTTGGCAGAGCCTGAATGTTTCAGTCATCTGCAGCGTGGGCACGCCCTCCGACGACATATTGTAGAGGGAGAACAGCTGCCAGAAGTGGCACGCTGGAGGATCGTCTCCTCCTAGACCACTGGACAGACAAGGTCATTGCCACGATATACAAGAAATTAATTAATAATTCCCCGGACCTGTTGAAGAGTTTGAGAGAAGAATGAGAAAGGAATATCAGTACAATTAAGGATGATGACTGGGACGAGGCAGTGCAGAGTCCTAGGGAAGTGGCAATACGTGCCCGTTTCCACTTAGTCCAATTACGGATACTACATAGATCGTAGTACTCTGAAGTGCTTCTACATCAATTAGGGAGAAGTGACACTGTCTTATGTCTCAGGGGCAGCAGGCAAGTAGGCACCTTTTTACACATAATATGGGGGTGCCCAGAAATTTCAAGTTACTGGACGGGAGCAGTGCAGATAATGGCCCAAGCCACGGGACCAGATGTTCCTCTACTTGCTAAATGGCACTGCCTAATTATTGCAGGTGAGAAGAAATGACCTAGATACCAAAAGATTTGTCTGGTTGTGGCGGCAGGGGAGGCTAAACGCAACAATGTGCATGCCGGGGGGGGGGGGGGAGGAATAGGAATGCCTCACAGTATTGAAGACTGGGAAACTGATATGGACAGGTGCCAACGGGGGAGCAAGTAGTATACCAAAGCAGGGGTTGCCCTAAGAAATGGGAAAAGGTGTGGGGTAGTTGGCACACTTACAGAGGCTATTAAACAGAAGAAGAGAAGCGTGGGAGTAGGGGGTGGAACCTTGTCACTGTACAATTCCACCCATCCCAACTGTTACCTTCATGTATGTGATATGAACTGCTCTGCTTAATGTGTACACTGTATGATTGATTCATCCACTGTACCTGCTGTATACTGAGCAATTGTTCAATAAAAAGAGTTTTAGAAAAAGGATGTCAAGAAGGAATTGAAGCCTCTTCTATCCAAGGCGGTGGTATCTCCAAGACAGGAGACTAGGATCGTAGGGGTGCTTGCATCCTTCATTCAAGCAATTTTTCCGGGTCCCCTTCGTTATCGGGCTCTCCACAGGCTTAAAATTCATCACCATCGAAAAGGGGTGTCCTATTCGGACTTGGTTTCCCTTTCTCAGGACACCAGCGAAGAAAAAGAATTGTGGCTGAGTCACATTGAGGCCTAGAACGGCAGGCCGATTTTCAGTTCTCAGCCGGACATCGTCATAAAATCCGATGCAAGCAGGTGGAGCTGGGGAGCCTGATACGGTTCAATCTCTACCAGGGGTCGGTGGTCGGAGGTGGAACTTCAGCTCTATAAACAACTCCTGGAAGGTTTTTTTGCCATTGGGGTGTGGTCTCCTCAGAAATCCTCGGGATTGCATACTTCTGAGAATGGACAATGTGTCAGAAGTCATATATGTCAACAAACTGGGGGGCACCAGATCACGCATGTTAGCGTAGATTGCCGAAGAATTTTGGAATTTTGGCCTGCAGCGCAAATCTCAGTGATTGCGGAACAGCTGCCAGGTCGCACCAAAACTATTGCAGATTGAAATTCCAGATTTCTGAAAGATTCCCGCGATTGGAGGTTATTCAGTGGCTTCAACATCTATGGGGTCCTTGCCAGATAGATTTATTTGCATCCCGTCTGAACGCTCAACTTCCCTAATTCTTCAGTTGGAGGCCGGACCCTCTGCCCTGAGCAATCAATGCCTTTCTTCAAGACTGAAGTCACGGGTTAGTGTACACCTTTCCCCTGTTACTAATAATTCCTTGAGTGGCAGCTCAGTTGAGGTGTCAGTGAGGAAACCTTGTCCTTGTGACCCCTCTATGGAGATCCCAAACCTGGTTCCCGACTGTCATGGATCTGGCATGTGATCTCCCAGTGTAAATTCCTCTAATGCAGGAGCTTCTGACTGACCCTTCGGGGAACCTGCACCCCCTAGTTCCACAAGGGACTCTTCATCTCATGGCGTTGAGTCTTTCAGGAGACGCTGGTGCTTGCCAGGGCTTTTGCAGCAAGTGGAACTGTTTGTCACCCAGTCTCGGTCTTCCAGCACTCCTAAACGATATGCTTCGGCATGGTGTCAATAGGTAAGGTGGTGTGATCCACAAGGTCTTGATCCCATGGTGACAGAAGTATCCCAGGTAGTGAACTTCCTCTCGCAGCAGACAGTATGGTTAATCGTTCTGTGAACAATTTTCATTTTGCCATTTCCGCCAGCCATAACCCCCTGGATGGTAAACCCATCCGAAAGTATCCTTTGGTTTGCAGGGTTATGAGAAGCATTTGAATCCCTAAACCTCTGAGGCCTCGTTATTCTCTGCTTTGGGATGTAAATGTGGTGATTAGGTTCATACAAGACTGGCCAGAGAACTCCCTTCTATCATTTAAGCAGTTGTCGGCTAAACTGACTACCCTACTTTGTCTCACCTCTGAGTCTTGGGCGTCAAAGCTCTAGACATTGCAGGTAGAGTGTTCACTTCGGAGGGAGTATTTTTCCATCTTTCCAGACACACAAAGACATTTTTTAAATGTATTATCTATCCCTGCTTCCCTGACAATCCACAGGTGTTTTGTTCAATGTCTGGCGTTTGAGCTTGCGATCCAATCGATCATACGTGATCCTTCAGGATAATTGTTGATTGCTCTGCAAAAAACGGTTGGTCCGGTGGCGTCTGGCACGTTGGCTTAGATGGTTGCTGTCGGAAGCAGGAGTGGACGCGTCTGTGTTTGGTGCACATTCAGTAAGGGGACCTATGGCATCTAAGTTCTTTTCTTTGGGTTCTCATTTGGAGGACATCATGAGAGCTGCTGATCAGTCATCCGACTACACTTTTAAACGATTTTATTATAAACCTATTGTAAATGTAGCATCTGCGGTGGTGGATCGGTTTAAAAAAGCATAATCTGAGCCTCCGGTCCAGACATAAAATGAAAACTTTTCAAGCAATCACGGCAAGAATTTTCAATTCTATTAAGGACATGGAGACCAGGATTATTCCACTAGTTTATCATTGTATGAGTTTGCGTTGTTGATGATCTTGTTTCCGCCCTATGTAGTTATCTTGTGGTATATGGCAGAGGTTAATACTCTCTCTGTTCCTCGACAGGTTCAGACCAAAAGCAGAGTTGAGTGTTTCCAGGGCTGAAGACTCAGAGTTTCTAAGTACCGTTGTTGAGGACACTCTCGCCGGAGTTCTTCAGTTGTCTTCAATTTTCCAGAGTTGGATCACGCTCCAAGGGCCAGCCGCTTTCGACTTGTTAAAATGTCCAGATTAATGGCTAAGCAGTACGAACTTTTGACTTGCAAAGAAAGAGGAGGAGTCCTCGTGAGTTGTCTATAATATAGGGATTGGTGGCCCCTGAATGGTTTATGGACTTCTGGGAAATGTAGTTTGTATTTTACTGTGTTTTTATTGGCTGCTGCACGTTTCACAGTAAAGATAGAGAATATCAGGGTGTGTGAATGCACTACAGCAGTGTTTCCCAAACTGTGGTCCGCGGACCCCCAGGGGTCCATGACACATTCCCAGGAGGTCCTCAGGCAGTAATTTTAAAAGCACAACAAAGTTCCTTGTAGAATTAGCAGTTTTCCAGCAACAATAAAAGTGTCAAGATAACGTCAGTGATTAATGTACCTGCTGGAGAGAGATGAGAGTTTTGTCAAGTGGCAGCTTTGACTTATCTAATGTAGCACAGAGGGTTAATATGCCTACTGCAAAGAACGTGTACCATGCATTTTAAAAAACAGTTTGTGTGCATAGGTTAGTGGGTTACTGCTTTTGTCACAGAGATTCTTTTGTTACTGTGCAGTTCATAAGTGACAATCGTAATCTAGCACAGTGATCTACACACGGTCATCAAAGAGCTGCTTGCAAACTGCATGGTACAAGTTAAAAACATATGTTTTTTCCAGGTCTTTCATTATCCTGATGCTGCTAAAAAGGTTTATTTGGGTGGAAATACATTTTTATTGTTAAAGTCAATGCTAACCACTGTGTTATGTTCTGAATCCTGAGTTTGTGCTTCTCCAGACCAAGCACTCTTTAAAAATGCCTACCAGTATGAATGACATGTGAATCCTACACCTTGAAGTCGCATTTCCCTTATGTAACATTTTCTATACACTGATTTACACGTATGAATCATTGTCTCCATGGGGCAGATTTACAAGGAAAGTGACTCAGTGTGTGCCGCAAGCCATTTGGCTGCGCCGCACTGAGTCACTTTCAAAGCACAGGGATGCGTCATATTTATAACAATATGTCCCATCTCTGTGCTTCCCCCTGCGCTGGCGCACAAACTGCTGCCATGCGCCTGCACGGGCACATTTGCACCATGGTGCAAGGATGCCTGCGTCGTGGGGAGATTGTTTATGTGCAGGAAGGGTTCCCTTCCTGCACATAAACAATCAGAAATGGCATTTTTCAACTTCTAAGTGTGCTGCATTAGCACACATAGAACTTTCAAAACGTCATTGTTTTACTGATTGTTTATGTGCAGGAAGGGACACCTTCCTGCACATAAACAATCACCAGAGGTGATATCCTCTTTCTATGCGTGCTGCAGAATGCAACACACATAGAAAGAGGAAAAAAACGAGGAGAAATGAATACATTTCTCCTCGTTGCGCCTCCCTACGCCTCCCCTGGGGAGGCATAGCATTCAGACACATTTCCAGATTTACGATTTCTAGTAAATCTGGAAATGTGTCTGGTTTCATGGGTGTTGCGTGGGAACACCCACAGCAACACCCATGGAACGCCCCTTTCACGCAAAGTGCTGTGTGCAAATGGGCCATATTTACAAGACCAGGAAAAGTCACGCAGGGTGGCTTTTCCTGCCTTGGAAATATGGGGCACTAAATGCGCCACCGGTGCGTCACTTTTGTGACGCACCCGTGGCGCAAGGGGCTTGTAAATCTGCCCCTATATGTGTGTGATGTAAAGTGCTCTGACATCCTTCAATGGTATGAGAGATGCTATAAAACAAATGAAATACATGTGACAGAGGGGCTATGGAGAGATGAGAGGCACTGTTGGAGGGTGATAATAAGGGAGTCATTGAAGAACCCCAACAAAGATTGTCGTATCCTGGTGCATAGTAAGGTCATCATTTACTATTCTTTAAAAGCTGATACAATTCAATATATAATGATACATTTGTTGTAGAATGCACCATTGTTTCCTAACTTTTCTTGGGGGGAGAGCCACGTGTGTTTATTGTTTTCGAATTACTGTTTTAATGTTTGAAATTTAAATCATACAAATTGCTTGGGGGTCCCCGGCTTCCAGTGGTGACTCAATTGTGGTCCTCAGGAGTCAAAAGTTTGGGAACCACTGCACTACAGCACTAGAGACAATAATATTGCAAGAGCAACTCACAAGTAAAGGAGATGAGGGGTATTGGATAAGCTGAACTTGCAAAATGTTAATCTGCAAAGTCAATATTGTGCTGCGAGAGATACATGTAAAAGGCAATAAAGTTTGTTTAAAAAAAAAAAAAGATAGAAAATATCAATCCTCACCCCTGTGTCCTTAATAGAATTGAAAATTCTTGATGCAAATGCTTGAATTTTTTTATTGGTTTCACCACAAGCAGACAAAAAAATGTAACTGCTGCATTCTGTGTTTCTAAATGCTATCTGGTCACTTTCCTCTCTTGATTGCTGTAATCAGGCATTTGGAAAGGTAATAATAATGCCCAAATATTGTACACACCTCTATTAATGGATGCAACAAGAACTAGAAACCATTAGCTCATAAAGATATTTCAAACAGGGTGGAAAGGATCTTCCTTCTTTGTCATGAATATATTTTCTTTCATGGGGGCGTGGCTAGGTGCCGATGTGAGGGGAAGCGGACTCCGGAGCTCCGTCCGTAGCTTCCCCCCGCCCGCAATGATCCTGGATGTCCTAGAGGGGCACCTTACTGCGAAACTTGTGGCAGAAACACTGGTGCCGGCGTTGAGCGGCTGCAGAGAGGCGGCAGCGAAAACGCCGATTTTATTCCTGAAGGCTCCGGGTGCGGAGAAATCAAGATGGCGGCTGGGCACTGACGAGGCAGCTTTCACCACGCACCGACGAGGTGATTTAAGGCTCACAGTGATTACCGCTCGGCGATTGTGACACCTACTAGCTGGGGGCCGGCATTGGGGAGAGCGGAGCCCCGTCGTATGCGGAGAACTGAGCGTGCTCCTCTGACCTTGGAGACGAGTTACCTCCACAAAATGGCGGAAGCGGACGGCGATGCTAGGCCCTGACGGATGTGGCAGTGAGAGGCAGCTTGCGAGTACACGGCGCGGGGGTGGCGGCTGTAGATCGACCCGCCTTTAATTACCGACCTGAAGAGAGCTGGGGGGACCACCCGAGTACTGAGCTGAGGTGCTGGAGCGGTGGTGGGCGGCGCTGTGCTGGGCCTGTGCCGTGAGGGTCCCTGGCCGAGAGCACTGCAGGACGGAGAGCGACTGACAACGGGAGGGTGAGAGCTCACTGGATCCGCTTAAGAGCTGACTAAGCGGTGCGCGGAGGGCATCAACACAGCGGGAAGGCGCTGCTTCGCTTGGGAGTTCCTTTGAGGCTGCCCTGTGTGGGTGGCGGTAACTGTGAAGGGGTATTTCCCCGCGCTAGTGTTCAACGCCGACGGCCTGTGTGCACGGAAGAGGGCTCCGAAAATAGTATTCAACGCTGACGGCCTGTGTGCACGGAAGAGGGCTCCGAACTTAGGTCCTGTGGTCTGGAGGTGCGGACTGGCCCGCTCTGCTGCCGAGCTCGGCGCCGACGCTTGGAGTTCCTTACTGTTGCTGCTCCGGAGACCCCTGCGAGCCTACGTAGCCACTAACAATGGGGAGGGTGTCCGGAAAGAAAGGGTTCGCTGTATTGCACATGGAGGAAACGGGGCCGCACACTGATGATGAGGACGAGGTTGCGGCGAGGCGGAAGGGTGACATCCCGGAGGGCCCCACCCTGGTGGATATCATGCAGGCCATCACTTCTTCGAGAGAAGCTCTGGAGACAAAGATGGATTCCATAGGGGCGGATCTCAACCTGTTGAAGGACGACCATCGCAAGCTCAAGGAACGAGTGAAGCTTAACGAGAAGGCCTTGGAGGAGGTCCCGGAGGCAGTTACTACACTACAGCGTTCACTGAAAATAGTGGAAGCCAAGGTCAAGGTGCTAGAAATTAGAGCAGAAGACAGCGAAGGGCGGTTCCGCCGGAACAATCTACGTATTGTGGGGGTCCCGGAGCGAGAGGAAGGGGACGATGCCGTGCATTTTATGGAGAACTGGCTTAAAACGGAAGTGGCCCCGGAGGGGCTCTCCTCCTATGCACTCGAGCGAGCCCACAGGGTCCCGACTAGACCGCCCAAACCTGGGGCCCCTCCTCGGCCGACGGTGGTGCGGCTGCTTCACTACCGGGACAGAGATCACCTCTTGCAACAAGCTCGAGAGAAACGGAATTTGCAGATTGGGAATGCCAGGGTGATGATCTTTCTGGACTTCACCAGGGAGGTACAGAGACAACGTGCTTCCTTCCTGACTCTCAAGCGGAAGCTGCGCCAGTTGCAAATTCCCTATGCCATGTTATTCCCGGCACGCCTCCGGGTGATCGATAACACAGAAACTCACTTCTTTACTGCTCCGCAAGAAGCCTGGCACTGGCTGGAGACGCGGCAGACACATGCAGCAGGTACTTCGCCGCCGAGCAGTGCACGGCGGGCATCGGTCACTCCCCCGCGATCTCCGAGGGCTCCTACACCGAAGGGGCGCCAACTGGAGAGACACAGGGCCGTGCAGGCCGTTGCGGAGATTAGCCACGGAGGGACTAGCCCGAACTCGACTAACAGCGACCATGGCATGGACAGATCTGAAAGCTCCTGTCCCAGTAGCACGAACGGAGACTCTGAGATTGAACTGCCAGACGTCACACCCCAAACAGCGGATGGCATAGTCTGAAGATCGCACGCCGAGATGCATGAGGAGTATCCGTCGTGACGGTGGGAGCTGAATATTGGAGAGGCTACCATGGGGTGGCAACAGACTATTGGCACCAGAGCAGCTGATGGGACTACCACCTCTATTACGGGGTGGGGGGGTTAGTCGGGGGGTTCTGGGTTTAACAGGGCCAGTCTACGCCTCACCACTTTTCGTGACTTGTAGTTCACAACACTAGTTTGGATGGGGACTTGTTGGTTGGTACCTGTCCTGGGGAGGGGGAGTTGGGGGGTTTGGTTGTTGAGGGGGTTTTGTTTGGGACCAGGCATGTCGCTTTGGGGAGGCTAGAAGGAGGACTGACACGGTTCGTGCAATGGAACCCCCCGTAGGAATCAAATGCATCTCCTGGAATGTTAGGGGGATGCACACTATGATGCGTCGTCATAAAATACACGCATATCTAGTGAGGAGAGGGGTACAGATCGCCCTGTTACAGGAAACTCATTTAACGCAGAAGGAAGGGGTCGCATTGCAGAAAAGATGGAGGGGGCAGGTGTTTTGCACTACGTATTTGGCCTATGCCAGAGGTACATTGATCTGGGTGCGGGCGGGGGTTCCTTTTCAGAGTGCCAGACAATTGGTAGACCCGGATGGCAGGTATGTGGTGGTCTCAGGGCGGTTAGACTGCAGGGACATAGTGATAGGGAGCCTTTATGCCCCCAACGTGGATCAACCTGCATTCTTTGCACACCTCTCGAGGATGCTGGCGACCATGCTAACAGGGTCGGTGCTGTTGGGGGGGGACTTTAACAGTATTACTGACGTTGACCTGGACCACTCTCACCCACCACTCCCAGATGCTCCCATACATAGACTTGCAGCGATCAGACGTGACTGGCAACAACACTGGGGGTTGACGGATACTTGGAGGGCCCACCACCCGGACGAAAGGGACTATTCATACTACTCTGCGTTACACAAACTGCATGTTCGGTTGGACTCGATTCTCTGTTCCCCAGACGTGCATGGTGGGGTCACACTCAGCAAATATTTGGCTAGAACGATCTCGGATCATAATCCGCTGCTGTTGTCCTTAGATTGGCTACGGATTAGACCTACCATACCCAGTTGGCGCCTGCGACCAGAGGCATTGGAAGATCCGGTGTTTCGGGCCACAATAGGTTCCGTTATTGATGATTATTTTTTAGATAATGCCGGGACAGCGACGAGTCCACTTATTGAATGGGACGCCTTTAAAACTGTCGTTAGGGGACGCTGCATTGGAGAAGTGGTCGGAGTGCGGAGGGTGCTGCTGCGGGACGTGCAAAATGCGGAGCGCAGGCTCCGGGAATTGGAGAAAGAGAGGCCGGAGCGAATAGCTAGGCAGGCTGATCTTCACGCAGCTCGAGAAGTCCTAGCGACGCAAGTAGAAAAGCTGCGCTGTTTCGATTATAAGGCATACATTACCCGGGCCCATACGGAACGGGACAAATCTGGGGCACTGTTGGCCTGGCTGGCCAACCCAGCGCGTAGAGGAAGGACGATCCTGGAGCTGAGGGGGCAGGGGGATGAGGTAGTCTATAGTCAACAAGACATCAACCCTCAGTTTTTGGAGTATTACGCTTCCCTCTACCAGAGCAGACTTGACCCAGGGGCTGAAGACGAGGCGGGTTTCTTGGCTGATGTGGAGCTTCCCACGGTTGATGCTGAGACGGCGGAGGAACTAGGCAGAGAGGTGGAGGTTGGGGAAGTACGTAGCGCCATCAAGCATATGGCTAGGAATAAGTCCCCAGGGACGGATGGGCTCCCGGTGGAGTTTTACTCCGCATACATAGATGTCTTGGCCCCACGGCTAGTGGCACTGTATAACAGGGCGAAGCAAGAGGGCTGTCTTCCTGCTTCAACGAGGGAAGCGGTAATCGTCCCACTTTTAAAACCTGGTAAACCGGCTGAGGAGCGGACTGCGTATCGGCCTCTCGCCATGCTTAACTTAGACTATAAAATATGAAGTCGTATATTGGCCTGTCGGCTGTTAGCCCACATGCCGACGCTTATCCACGTGGATCAGGCAGGTTTTATCCCAACCAGAAACACGGCGATGAATGTACGTAGGTTGCTGCGCATACTGGGGGCGGACACTTACTGCAAGGAGGAAGCATGCATTTTTACGGTCGACATCGAGAAGGCTTTTGACAGCCTAGAATGGCCGTATCTCTTTAGGGTTCTGAGAGCATTTGGCCTGGGGGAACGCTTCGTGGAATGGTCGGCGAACTTGTATAAAAATTCCACTGCCAGAGTTCGGACTGGGGGGTTGATTTCGGAGGCCTGCATGGTGGGCAGGGGTACGAGACAGGGCTGTCCGCTGTCCCCCCTATTGTTTGCGCTGGCGATGGAACCCATGGCTGTGCACGCCAGGTCGGGCCGTTATTATCAGGGGGTGGAGGGACAGCTACAGCACATAGCGTTATATGCGGATGACCTCCTACTGTTTCTGGCCAACTCGGGGGAGGCCCTACGGGGAGCCAAGGAGCTGCTGGGTGTCCTGGGGAGAGTTGCGGGGCTCAGAGTGAACTGGGCCAAGTCGTGTCTTTTTCCTGCATGCTCGGGTAGAGACGGATCAACGGAAGTAGAGGGCGTGCCTTGGGAAACTAGATGCTTGCCCTACCTGGGTACTCGGATATATCATGACCCTGTAGATCTTCTAGAGGGTAACATAGGACGCGCTGTGCGCAGCACAAAAAGCAACTTTGAGTTCTGGGGGACCCTTCCATTATCTGTGGCGGGCAGGGTGGCGTTAGTGAAAATGATTACGTTACCCAGGCTTCTCTATTTCTTCGGGATGCTCCCAATCTGGATCCCACCTAAGATCTTTGCTCAACTCAATACAATGCTCACGGGGTTCTTCTGGGGTACCGGGAGGCGGAGAGTGGCTCTCACCACTATGATGAGACCCAGGGCAGAGGGGGGTTTCGCAGTGCCGGATTTCGAGGCCTATTATCATGCAGCACATCTACAGTGGTACACAAAATGTTTGGCAGGGCGGCTAAAAAATACAGAAGACCTTGGTGGTCCGGACCCAAGCCTGAGCCTTCTATCCCGGGTGCTACTGCGTCTGCCCATGAGGGAGGGAGTGGTCCCCCCGGACCTACAAACGGTGCGCCAGTGTTGGAACCGATTAGCTAGGCGAGCGCAGGTACGGACCCCATATGCGCCTGAGATCCCGTTGGTTGCTTGTGAGGCACTGCCCCATGGAGGGGATTGGAGCAGGTTGCGATTATAGAGCGAGGCTGGTATCTCCACTGTAGGGGATTTATTTGAAGACAATACCTTGCTCCCTTTCAATGATCTTCTGGAGCGTCATGACCTCCCAAGAGGTGATTTCCTTCTACATGCCGCTCTGACGGCAGCTATCCGAAAGCACAGGCGGGAGGGGATGGTGGAACCCCAGACCTCCCTGGCCTGTCAATATGTAGTGATGGCGGCTGGTACTTTCAAAGCGGTCACTTGCCTCTACAGGCGTATTACACAGGGAATGCGTCGACCCCTAACGACACTACGTCTCAAATGGGAGGAGGACCTGGGTGAGGTCATTGATGAGAAACCCTGGGGGGAACTTGTGGAAAGGGCCTGGAAGAGCTCTAGAAATGCACGTTTCCAGTTGATTCACTTCTATGTTTTGCACAGGGCGTACCTTACCCCGGGCAAGATTAATGAATACTTCGGAGCCCGGACTGTGTGCCCGAGATGTAATTTAGAGAGTGCGGGGTTTCTCCACATGTTCTGGGATTGTCCACATCTGGGAGAGTTCTGGAGGGGGGTGACAACTGGGTTGGCGGCCACGACAGAGAGAGAGATAGCGTTGACACCAGGTTGTTGTTTGCTGCACTGGTTTCCCCACAATGCCAGGAATAAAGTCACTAGTAAGTTCATAGATCTGGGGATGGTGTTGGCTAAAGGGGAACTCACTAGTCATTGGAAAGCGAAAACCGCCCAAGTGTGACACGATGGACTAGGGAGCTAGTGAAGTGGGCGGACTGCGAGGGGACCTTCCGACTGCAGATGGCCCAGCGCACTGGGAACGAAAAAACGCTGGAGATGGCAAGGGCATGGGTGGCATTGGTGGACCTGTTGAAACACCCGACTGACGACGCTGTTGACAACCCAGGGGGGGTGGACCCTCTAGCAGGAGAGTGATCCCGGGATTACCTTGTTGCCCTGCGGGCGTCTACTTACTGGGAAAGGCCGACATGGTAACCATCCTATCCAATTGCACCACTAACCGGAGATCTGGGACATAGCGCCCACAATACATTGTTGGACCGACCAACGCCCGAGTACAGATGCTTTGACGAATCAGCGACATGCCTGGGGGGTGGGGAGGGAGGGGGTTGGGAGGGCGGGAGGGGGTCTGTTGGGTGTTAATTGCACAGGGACCCCAGGTGGGATTTAGGGCTGATAGAGTGCACTGACACACACCACAGGATCCCGAGCTGCGGGCGGGCACTGGGCTCGGATGTGCATTCCCTTATTTCCCCAACAGGTGGACTGACAATCGATACTGAAGGATTAGTCTGCACTTATTGTGTTCAACTGTGTTGAATTTTGAGATGGACATCATGTCTTGCCACAACGCCCTGCGGGCTGTTTTCTCTGTATTATTGCGAATTAATAAAATTTGTTTACAAAAAAATGAATATATTTTCTTTCAACAGTCACACAAAATAAGGTTCACTTCAAAGACAGCATTCTCAAAGCAGCAATAATTTCAACAGGGCACTGAGATTTCAGACAGACCCACATCAGATACTACAGCATGGATTACCAAATTTACAGCACAATGTCAATGCTGTGCCACATAATTGTGCATTTGTCTGCATTTTCTTTTTTTAGCACACCGTAGTTTTCAATACTTTCAGTCCCACAAATATGAACTATTTCAGCAGCATACTGATCCTTGTCCTATCCTGCCCACCAACAACTGACCTATTACCTGGAGACCTTAGAGGGCGGTCAAAAAATAACAATGATGGAGGAAAGCCTGAGTTAATGTTGACCTTTGGTAATTAATCTATGTAATATTCCATTGTTGTTTTTTGCCAAAGTATCTTTGCTAATACGGCTCAGCCACAATATATATGTTTTCATTGCTACCTAAAGGGACAGTCCAGCCCGAACTGCTACACTTTTTGTCAGAAAGGGGCATTCAACAAGTCTTAGTAAATGGGTGGTGGCAATAATTGGTGTGGAACTGAAAGCCAAAATGCACAAGGCCATTGCAGGCCAGGAGTAAGGTACTCTTACCGAGCTGGGGGTGTCCTCGCAGTTATAAGAGTATTCTGATGCAACAGTTTTAGGTGGCATGCTCATCTGTAACAGAGCTCAGTGAACACATAGCAGTTATGTATTATTATAACGGTACACATAGGATGAGCGAAGTAGCAAAATGCAAGATACAGCAGATGTTTGGGTCAGTACTGACGTGCATTAACAGAGCTGTAGGAGTGTTGCAAAAGCGGCTTTCCAGATATAACTCTCTCAGATGTGGAGAGTTTGACTGAGGAAATGTGACTTGTTGGTCTTTAAAAAAAATAGGTGACGTAAAGTTCTGGCATGAAGCAGAAATGGGGCTGCAGGTCTCACTCTCTTCACGAAGATCTGCAAGTTTACATCTTTAAAATGGTCAAAACAGGAAATGACCAACATTACTGGCCCAATCTCCACCCAGTCCATTTAATTTGAACTAACAATGCTCTTTTCAAATGGAAATTATGGCTCGACCTAAATTCCAGAAAACCGTAGTAGGATTCCCCCAATAGTCTGCAAGGCAGGCACTGGAGGTAGCAGGATATGGGCCAGCGTGTCTCCTTTTCTCTACAGGTTTTTGTAGACTCTCTAATGAATCCCCCCACAACTGATCCTTCTAGCACAGTTGAATATATATATCAATACTATAGTACCTCCTTTTAGTAATACGGCATCCCTGTCCAACTAGCATAAATTGAGCCACTTGTTCATGTCAATACTGGCTAGGCTCAAGCCACACATTTAGCAGGCATATTGGAAATTAGATGTCTATTCAACTTCCCTTTAAGGCATCACTAAATCAAAAATGTATCAAGAACAGATTTCAGCATCCAAAAGAACCTAGGTGATGGATTGGATAAGAAAAGGGACGATTCTCCCTGAAGAATTGTTCACCATTATCACTGAACTACAATCACCAAAATGCCCTAGAGGCCAATATGGTAGCTTTGTGGTAATGATCCTTCAGTTCTCTTCTTAGAAAAGACTGGTGGGGAAGTGGCTTCGACAACAAATATAGCAACTGCATTGATGTGCTCTTTAAGCGCAAAGCCACCACCTGTCTCTCCTCCCCATCCTCTTATTGCATACTTCCTAAATTATACAAAAAGAGACATACTCTTAAAGATCGCTAGGGAAAAGGAAAAATAATATATGAATCACACAAAAATCAAACAAAATATATTATTTTGACGAAGTTCGCAAAACCTCAGATTCACACAACGGCATCAAGTATATGGCACCTCCGACCGATCACATTTAAAATGTTGTTTCAGAGAAAAATGTTCTTCAAGACACCTGAACTGGCATGATCCTGGATGGAAGAATATGTCAAAAGGGAACATATACTTTAGTGCAGGAAACTTACCCCACCCAATGAAAGATAATGGGGCAAAGGAGCAACCAAGGCCACGACTTGAAACGAGAGAAAGAAAACAGACGAAAGGAAGAAAGGTAGATAGCTCAACAAACTACTGAGCATAATCCCGAGGGAACTTCAGATTCAGATGGAAATCTCATCCAAGGGAGGAAAGAGCAAAAGGGGAACAATTGAATTTTACAGAGCGAGTACTCTCTAACCGCACCCTAAATCTGGCTGACTCAGCAAAAAAAGTGGGATTCTGGGGTGCTCCGGGGAAGGCACATGGGAACGCAGCACAGATAGAGCACAAGTGGTGCACTTGGAAAGAGGAAAGGTCTGAAGGAAGAATTTTACAGTTATATCCAGTTAGAGGAGGTTTTAAAATTTGATGGTGAGCTAACAAATTACTACCACTACGCACTACAACCAAAGGACGATTGATCCATCTGACTTGACTGACAGATACTTCAGATTTAGAAGTGGGGGGGCGGCAAGGGGAGAGTTCAAGACATGGCTTTGTATGTTTACTTATATAATGTTAACTATTGTTATTAATGACATATCGGACATACCCACTTTCACAACTCCATGAAACAGAATCAGCTTGGGGCGGGTGGCTCCTATGCGGAGTAATACACTACTGGGAGAGAAAAACCTTCTTTCTTTGAATCTAAATGGGTTTTTGAAAAAAAACAAGAGGGCAGCAGTACTGCAAACTAGCACAATATGACTCGACATTCTCCGGCTACAAGAAGCCCACTTGCTGGGAAACAACTGCAACTTTTAGTAAGATTTTTAGCAAGTGCAAACACTGGATTTGTGAGAGGCTCAAGAGGTGTCACAATAGTTTTAAAGAAACAATTTCCCTGCATTATACTCCAAACGTTGAAAGACACACAACTCCAATTTATAATAGTATCAGGCACTGTAAACGGAGAAAAGCAGACTTGCATTAAAGTTTAAAGAGAAATAGAAAAAAGTGATGGATGGAAAGCTTGAATTAATCTCAGCCACTGGCATTTACTCGGAACGGCAACCCAGTCCATCGTTTCTTCCTACATTGCCACAAAATTCCAGTGATCCTAGCATAACTGTAGGTGATGGCCCATGAAAGAGCCAAATTCAAGCTTATCCAACCCTGCCAAGTATCACGCATCAGGTGCTATACCAGCGAATTTCAGTGTGGTGGTCCGCAAACACTGCACTAAAATGCAAAATCGCACATTTATAACACCCCCTGAAGCTGTCAAGCTAGTGTGCTATAATTAGCACTGAGCAAAGCAGTGCGGCGCTGCTGCGTTGGCAGTCTGACTGCTGCAGGCCTGGGGGCTGGCTCGTTGGCTCCAGTTCCATTCAGCATTCACGTGACCTGATGACATTAGGGAGAGTGCAACAATGTGTCACACATTTGCCCAATGCCGAGACAGGGCTTATTACATTGGGTGGGCCGCACGGGGCAGGACGCGAGCAGGCGGTCGTTATCAGATAGTTTCTTAAAGTTTGGCTGGAGTGGAGCTCGCAACTGCTAGCACTGTGAAGCCTGCAACTTCTTATCAAGTTGCCACTTGAGTCCGGACCAGAGTTGGACCGCGGCCGCTGTAGTGCCAGAGAGAGAGAGTTCACTGGTGCCTGCAGCCTCTCGTCATGATGCCGTGCGAGTCCAGACTGCGGCCGTGGTTGCCAGAGTCAAGTTTGGTGTCTGCAGCCTCTCATGACACTGGCATGTGGAACCGTAGGTCGCTCTGCCAGACTGTCACTGTTTAGCCTCAGTTGAGGTTTAAATCTGTTTTATTGATTTTTGTTAAAGAAACATGTACATGGTAAAGGGGTTGATAGATCAGAGTCTGAGACTTTGTCAGTAATACAACAATTTCACATGCGATGTATAAGGAGACAACATAAGAGAACAGCCTTTGCCGAAGAGGAAAGGGTCATACGTGTTAATGAACAAGAATAAAGTCGCAATCAGAGGTCTAAAGGAACGGACAGCTCAACGCATGGGAGATGTTACCAAGTCCTCGTGGATTTCTCCCTCAATTGTCCTAACAGGTCCTAATATATATAAGGTGCTGGCCTATCGCCAACATCTCACCGGTCTAATGTGGAACGGTAAGTTAGGTTGCCACACCTGTCCCATCCGGTCCCGCTGACATGTCTACATGATCTGAGTACTGGTCATTCCAGAAGTCGTGTAGTATAGTGTCCCAGTTGGCGGCTATAGGTATCTTACGTAACCCTATAGTGTCTAGTGAGATACTCTCGGCTCGAGCCCACACTAGCAGTGACTGCCACCAGGCTACCAAAGGGGGGAGGTTCAGCTAATTTCCAACGGCTTGTGGTCAAACATTTGACCACTACCAGTCCCAGATCAAGAAAGTAGGAAGCGACTCTTTGTCTCTTGCTCCTGCAAAAAAGAACCAAGATGCAGGTCTCCCACATGTGTACGTTTGTGCGGCCTGAACAGGCGGTCAGATTGGTAGATACGTGCCAACAGTAAGTGAGGAGGTGTGGACATGCCCATAGCATGTGAAGGAGGTTGGCTTCCAGCAAATGACATCTGGGACAGTGTGCGTCCGTTCGTTGAAAGCATCTGCTCATTCTTGCAGGGGTGGGATAGGCCTGTTGGGTTAATCACTGTCTAGTCTCAGGTGATGTAAATCCTAATTATATTTAATCTTAGAGCATTACGGTCATCACTGCTGAGAGCTCTGCTCTGTGACTCCCTAATTAATGTGCTCAGCTGCAGGACTTTCAGTTCAATGGTCTCGATGAGGGCGGGCCTGTCCTTACCACATTCGGCGTTTTCGACCCTTTCACTGATCCATCACAACCTTTAATCTCACCTGATAGGGCAATAATAAATGTGACCTCCTCTTGCTCAGCGAGTAAAATGTTCATGACTGGCTGCCCCTCCGCTGTTATTGATGCGAAAAAAATACAAAGGCCTGATTGTGATGTTTGTGACAACGCTTTCTAACTACTGGACTTAAAGCACTTGCTGTATTCCTCACAATTTTAACTTAGCTGTGTCATTGGAAAATAACTTCAATCAAATAAAAACCGAAGAGAGTTTTGTTTGTATCAAGATAAGCAGTTGGCTCAGGTTGCCGGGTCACGTGCTCCCTGCTTTGCCAGCCCAAGTGCCTCCTCACTAAAGGAGAGTACAGCATAACTAGAAGGTGGTCTATGTCTGTATGGCTGCATACCCCCAGCATGCAGGAGGCCCACAGCAAGCCGGAGCCCCACAGCATGCAGGGGCCCCAAAGCACGTGGGAGTCGCACAGTAATGTGGGAGCCCCACAGCACGCGTCAGCCCCCTAGTAACGCGGGAGCCCCACAGCACACGGGGAAATTCCCAGCTCGCAGAGCCTAGCTTTTCATTCCGTTCACAGGGTCAGTGTTTTAAATGGGGAGGTACTCTTCATTTAAAAGGGAGAGTACCTGCACTTTTTATCAGGGTCCAATACTTTTAATAGAAGAGTACCTGCAATTCTCAGTAGCAAACAGGTACGCCGGAATAGTGAGCACCTACACCTTTATATTTCCTTTGCAAAATCCTGCCAACTCGGCCCCCTTTGTGGTGCCAGAGAAGTGTGCAGCAACCAGGCAAGTGCAGCCTGAGAGTCAGTGGGAGATGTCATGGACACCCAATGGAAGCAATATAAATCTGTAGAATTCGTGCCAGCATTTGATAGCATAAAACTTTTAATTTTAAACACCAGCATAGTGCGATAATACCATTTGACACGCTAGATGGCAAATAAGCTGTATGCCTCATCAGTATGCAAAAGACAGGGCTAAATGAAGCATGACTGAATTATATCATAATGCTGATAGGGTCAACAAAGTCCATGTTGGGGCTCTGCTTCTACTAGCTGAAAGAAGACGGGCAATATATTATGAGGCAAGTTGTTTCAAATTGAAAATAAACGCTAAGCACCAAAGCTGAGACGGCGAGCTGCAGCCACTTCTAGAATACAGGAGCACTGCCAGCAAGCTCTCTTGGTCTCCTGTCCAAAAACACGTGTCAAATAAGCTCCCTGCCTGAGTCTGGCACTGCAGGGAGGACTTACTTCTGGTAGCAAAGGTGAGTCCAGCAAGAGAGCACTTACTGATCTGTACAATGGGGGCGTTGTCTGTGAGACTGTGGGAGCGGGGCTAAGACACTTTTAGAACTTCTTATTTCTCTAAAGGGTCTAATTTCTAATATTTCACGTCTTTCTGTGCACTTCATTGCTTAGTTTTACTCATGAGAAGGTCTCACTTTAAGTGTCACACATTTGGCAGTTGTATGTGGGGTAGGGGGCTGCTGCTGGGAGTTGTCAATTGAACATCCAGGTTTTTAGGCCAACTCTGAACTTCTGTAGGGTGGGTGCAGTCCAGAGGTGGAGTGGGAGGTCATTCCAGGTCTTGTTGGCTAGGTAGGAGAAGGTGCGGCCGTTGCTTCTGCTTTTGTGGAAGCAGGGCACTTTGGCTAGGGGGAGGGGGGGCGGAGCGTAGTTGTCTGCCAGGTTGGTGGAAGTTGAGTCTGTGGTTGAGGTAGGCTGGTCCTTCGTCGTGCAGCGCCTTGTAGGCGTGGGTCAGTATTTTGAACTGGCCCCTTCTTTGGACGTGGAGTGAGTGGAGCGCTCTAATGTGGGGGGTGATGTGGGCTCTTTTCGGGAAGTCGAGGATGAGCCTGGCTGCACCGTTTAAATGGTTTGAAGTCTGCTCAGTAGTTGTGAGGTAATGCCCACGTAGAGGGAGTTTCCGTAGTCCAGGCAGCTGGTGATGAGGGCCTGGGCGACTGTGCGTCTGGTGTTGATGGAGTGCCATCTGAATATTTTCCAGAGCATGCGGAGGGTGAAGAAGAAGACTGAGGAGACAGCGTTTATCTGCTTTTTCATGGTGAGCTTGTTGTTGAGTATGGTGAGAAGTTTCTTGGACGGTTTGTGGGAGTGGCCAAGTAGCCCAGTTCCGCTAGCCACTAGGAGTCATCCCTTGGGGAGGTGTTGCTCCTGAAGACGAGTACCTCTGTTTTGTCGGTGTTGAGTTTGAGGCTTTTGTTTTGCATGCAGCTGGCTACACTGGTCATGCACCTGTGGAAATTGGTTTTGGTGTTAGTAGGGTTTGAGGATAGGGAGAGGATGAGCTGAGTGTCATCAGCGTATGATATGACGTTCATACCAAAGGAAATGTCACACATAAGCAATCTGAAAACTTGCCAGTTTTGCTTATCACTTTGGTTTTTAAGGTATTTCCCTATTCATCCCCACTGTACCCTGCAGACTCTTTTTAGACTATCTTCATACTCTAGCCCTAAGTTCAGCTAACTTTCAAGTAATATCGGTGCTCAAGCCTGCCCGCTGTTCTTTCTAACTTGTACTCACTACACTGGCACTAGAACATCCTGTTGATCTCAGAACCACTCCTTTCTATCAGCTTTCAAGACTGACATCAAATCTTAATTGCTCACATGGTGTAATTGTCAGAGATGCCAACTTTGGAATTGGGGAACCAGGTTTCATTCTCAATGTCGGATCAACATCTTGGAATTCTGGGCAAATCACTTAACATCCCGATGCCAAAAAAAAAAAATATAGAATGTGTCTGTGTAATGTAAGTGGTGCTCATGTAAAGTGCTCCAATAGCTTCGGGTTGAGGTTGTGCTATATAAAACTACGAAAAAAAATGAGTCTCACTCAAAGCACTGATGCTCTGCGCCTGTGACCTTTTTGTCATTTGGAAATAAAACCTGAATGTTTTTCACAACCTTTGTTCTGCGTTCTGTCCATCAATTGTTCTTTTTGCATTTGTCACCCCGAGTGGGACGGGTATGCCCAGACGTAGATCCCGTGCTCTCCATGCCACTGGAGTCTAGCTAGCCTGGATGATGAGGGGTGAAACCCCAAAACCGGTCCTAGGATGCTTGTTTCCAGTCCAGGGAGGACCTGGCCCGGCAGCTCGGGCTGGACTGTTCCCATTGGGCACAGGGTCAAGACTGATTTGCATATGGCTGAGTTCAAAGTGGAATGGCATGGGGAGCAAAAAAACGATGGATTTAGGCCCAGATCTCTGTACTGGGGTGAATGTATGACATTGTTCTGCATTCTGTCCATCAATTGTTCTTTTTCCACAACCTTCAACATAAAGCAATGGGATTCTTCATTCAAGCATGAGAGAAATTAGGATTTAAAAATATATTCATAAACTCCCTCTAACAATAGAATATAATAAGGTAGGTAGGTTTAAAAGGTTAGTATGGCTATGTGGGGGGTAGTGGTGGTGGGGGGATGATGGAGGGTGGTGGTTGCTGGTGGGCATTTATAGTCACACTGACATGTTAGGCTTGGCATTGCCCCTTATTGAAAAAGAGAGTGGTGGATGGTGGCAGGCGGTGATCGCGTTTGGAGCTGTAAGAGAGGGTGGCAGGTGGTGATCGGCGTTAGGAGTGACATTAGCCTGCCAGGCTGGGCACCAGTAGTTGCCTATACAGGAGGCTGGCAGTGGGTGACGATGGGTGGTGCACTGACCTCTTAGGCTGGGCATCAGCACTGGGTGATAAAAGGGGCGGGAAGCAGCGTGGAAAGGACGTGGCCTAAACCCAGCAGGTGCCCCTAAACACGCTTCCAAGGTAGCCTCCAGACACACAATCTCACCTCGCCACTCTGCTGCCAAGACATGGTTCCAGTGCTTGCTGGGGCGTTGGTTCCCTCCCGGGCCTGGAGCGTGGGTGTTAGGCCGGAGGTGGGCGCTACTCGGAAGACCCCCGGGGAAAAACAGCGCCGCCCTCCTGGGAAAGAATGGAATGAAGCTGCTGCCTGCTCTGCCGCGCATGCTCAGAACCGCTGACCGGCACTGCTGCGCATGCTCAGAACCGTTGAAAGGCTCTACTGCGCACGCTCAGAACCATTGAGAGATTTACTGCGCATGCTCAAAATGACGTGCTGCACTACCCATGCTCAGAACCGTCAATATGTCTACTACGCATGCTCAGAACCGCTGATTAACTCTAATGCGCACGCTCAGAACGACTTCTGCTCCACTACGCATGCTCAGAACCGTTGAACTGCTCTACTGTGCATGCTCGAAACCTTCTACCGCTGTAGTACGCATGCGCAGAATAGTAGACTGATCTAATGCGCGTGCTCCGAACCATTTACTGTTCTACTATGTATTTATTTATGCGTTTTTATATAGCGCGGACTTTACCCGAAGGTGTCAGAGCGCTTCACAATAGGAACAGTAACATTACATAAGGAGAAGGTTACAAGTGAGCATAATACAAAAGCAAGCGTTACATTACATGAGGAAAAAGTGACAATTGTGCAAATAACAAACAAACCAGATACAAAAAGAGGTATACGTTCCAAGAGGAAAAAGTGACCGGTGTGCATGATACATAGGAATCAAAATACAAATAGAGGTATAATACTGCAATAAATGGCAGTCACTCAGAACACACTGGGAAGGCACTTCTATAGGCATGGAGTACAGAATTTCCTATAGTGGAAGAACTTCCTTGAGGGAGTAGAGAGGGCGTGACTTCACAGGGGACTTGTAATGAAGGGAACACACACATAAAATCCAACACAGCCCGCAAGGGTCAAGGCTCATGTACAGCGATGTTTTGTAATTCCTTCTTCTCTTCCTTCGTGTATGTAAAGCGCTCTGATACCCACGGGTCTAGCTAGCGCTATATAAAACTTTATAAAATAAAAAAAAAGGGTGAGGAATGTACAGGGAAAAGTACAAATTTACAATGAAGAGCGAACTTCCTAGAGGGGCCTGAGAATGAAAGTATTAGTTCTGAAAGTGTCTTTGGAAGAGAAGAGATTTGAGGTCAGCTTTGAAGATCCGGGTAGAGGAGGTGGCACGGAGCAATGGGGAAGCGAGTTCCAGATTCTCACCGCATTGCCTGAGAAGGATTGCGCCATCGATCTTTCCCTTTTGAAGACGGGGGCTCAAGCAGAAGCTTTTCCGCATTGCGAGAAGGGCGAGAGCCACTGGACAATTTCAATTTATTCGCCAGGTAACGAGGGAGGACGTGTGTAAGGCTTTGTGTGTGATGCAGGCAGTTTTGTAAATAGATCTTGCCTCGATCGGAAGCCATCGAAGAGAGGACAGGATAGGAGTGACGTGGTCGCTCGTTTAGACCCTGAAATGAAGCGAGCTGCTGAATGGAGGATGGATTTGAGAGGGGAGAGGTGGGATTTGGGTAGGCCCGTCAGAAGAGAATTGCAATAATCCAGTCTTGAGAGAACCAGAGATTGTACCAAGGTTTTTAAGTCTTTCTCCGGGAAGAACCGACGGATCCCCCATAGAAGGCGCAACTGGTAACGTGCGTTCTTAGCAATAGAGTTGATGTGGGAGATTAGGTTGAGTCTTTTGTCAAGTATGACACCTAGGGATTTAGCGCTGTCGACAATGATGGGTTTATTGTTGAGTAAACTCAGCTGATCCATCCAAGATTGAACAGGAGGAGGGGAGAGAGAGGTAGAGAGGAGGAGGAATTCAGTTTTGGCGGGATTCAGAATGAGTTGGTGAGCTAACATCCAGTTGTGAATAGAGTTGAGAGTAGAGTTGAGTAGGGAGAGATCGTGTGCGGAAGACACCTTAAGGTAGATTTGAGTGTCGTCCACATAAAGATGGTAATGGATCCCAGATTTGCTTAGGAGGTTCCCTAAAGGTTCCAGGTAGAGATTAAACAAGGTGGGTGCCAGGATAGAACCTTGATAGAACCATACTATGTATGCGGTGAACCATTTACTACTCTATTACGCATGCTCTGAGCATCCCAGCATATTCAAAATAGCAAAGTTATTAAACTTTCAGATCAAGCAGTAGTGGAGGGGCATTATCGGAAGGGACAACTACTGCCATCTTCAAAAATACGTTTATCACGTCTACTGCATAGATGTATTTTGCCTTATGCCTTATTTTCGAAAAATGTTTAGATTTCTTTTTTAGCAAAATTACTAACGCACTTTTCAGTGCTAATGACTTTATTTTTATATATTTATTTAATGCATTTTTATATAGCGCAGACTTTACCCAAAGGTGTCAGAGCGCTTCACAATAGAACCAAGTACGTTTCATGAGGAAATTTACAAACTTACACGTTACAGATACAAATGGGATAGTTGAAAAAGTAAAATAAAAGAATAGGTGGCACAAAAGCAATAACGCATTAGGATTAGGATTCAGGCATAGAATACATATTTACAACATAGTAAGAGTTTACAACATCAGGAGAAAGAAACGTGGCCATGAGGGACATGAAAAGGGTTATATTAATTCTGGAAGTATCTTTGAAAAAGAAGAGATTTGAGGTCAGTTTTGAAAGTCCGGGTAGAGGTGGTGGTACGGAGTAGTTGAGGAAGCGAGTTCCAGATTCTGACCGCATTGCCTGAGAAGGATTGAGCCATCGATCTTTCCCTTTTGAAGGTGGGGGGCTCAAGCTGTAAATTTTCAGCATTACATGAAGGTCTAGAGCCTCCAGAGATTTTAAGTTTATTCGCCAGGTATCGAGGGGAGGAAGTGTGCAAGGCTTTGTGGGTGATACAGGCAGTCTTGTAGATTGACCTTGCTTCGATGGGAAGCCATCGAAGAGAAAACAGTATGGGTGTGTTGTGGTCACTTCTTTTGGCCCCAAAAACAAAACGAGCCGCTGAATGGAGTACGGATTTAAGAGGGGAAAGGTGGGATTTGGTGAGGCCAGCAAGGAGAGAATTGCAATAGTCCAATCTAGAGAGAACCAGAGATTGGACCAAGGTTTTTAGGTCTTGCTCTGGAAAGAAACGTCGAAACCCCCAGTGAAGGCGCAGTTGGTAACGTGCATTCTTTGCAATGGAATTGATGTGGAAGTGTAGATTGAGCCTTTTGTCAAGTATGACACCAAGGGATTTAGTGCTGTCGACAACGATAGGTTTGATGTTAAGTAAATTCAGCTTATCTATCCAAGACTGAACAGGAGGAGGAGAGAGCGAGGTAGAGAGGAGGAGGAATTCAGTTTTGGAAGGATTGAGAAGGAGTTGATGAGCTAACATCCAGTTTTGAATAGAGTTGAGAGTAGTGTTGAGGAATGAGATGTCGTGTGCGGAAGACACCTTAAGGTAGATTTGGGTGTCATCAGCATAGAGGTGGTAAAGGATCCCAGATTTACTTAGGAGGTTTCCCAATGGTTCCAAATAAAGATTGAACAAAGTGGGTGCGAGGATAGATCCTTGAGGGACGCCTTGACCTACCGCCATTGAAGACGAAAGGCTGTTAGCTATTTTAATCACTTGAGATCCATCCGAGAGGAATGAAGCAAACCATTTAAGCACTGTGCCTTCCAAGCCCATTCTCTGTTTTAAAGTGTTTAGGAGAGTGTTGTGATTAACAGTTTCAAAGGCTGCCGAAAGGTCTAGAAGAATCAGAAGACAAGACTCCCCCGAGTCAAGTACATGCAGGGCATCGCCAATCACTTGCAGCAGGGCTGTTTCAGTGCTGCAGTCTTGCATGAAACCAGACTGGAATTCGTCGAGAAGATTGTTATCCTTGATATGTAGGGAAAGTTGTTTCGCTACATATCTTTCTGTGATTTTCGCAAGAAAAGGGAGGATGGTGATGGGGCGGAAGTTGTTGAGGTCATTCGCATCAGCGGAGGGTTTTTGGAGAAGTGGGGTAACCTGTCCTGTTTTAAGGGCAACAGGAAGGGAGCCTTGGCTGAGGAAAAGGTTAACCAGACTGGTCCAATAGGAAAGCGTGTGGGAGTAGAAGTCAATGGCGATGTCACTAGGGATGGGGTCGAAAGAATGGTTAGAGGGTTTTGTTTCGAGAATGCAATTGAGGAGAGCATCTTCAGAGATGACATCAAAGTTCTGCCAAATGACTAAGGATTTGCGCTCCTCTAGGGGGGTAGGGTACATGACCTGATTCACCAGTGATTTCACTTTTTCATCAAAGAAAGTAGGGAATTCTGCTGTTTTCTTTGGAGGATCGTCAGGCTTGATGGTTGAGGGAGAGAAGTTGGTATTTTTGATGAGGTCAAACAGTTTTTTGGGTCTGTTTTTGGCTGAGTCGAGGAGGGTTCTGAAGTGTGACGCTTTTTCATGGAAGATGTGTTTGTCGTATTTTGATCTTGCTGAACGTAAAATAGAGAGATTAGTGGTGGATGGAGATTGTCTCCATTGTTTCTCCAGGAATCTCAGGTTCTTCCTTTCTTCATAAAGGGATTTATTGAACCATGGTGCAGAAGGAATAGGCCTTTTCTTTTTGCTTTGAAGTGGAGCAACATTATCAATTTCGACTGCAAGACTGGAGAGGCATTGGGAGGTAAGATCGTTGATATCAGAATTAGGGTCTAACATTGGAAGAGATAGCATAGCAGAATCGCAAAGAATGTCAAGGTCAATGTTTTTGGTGTTACGGAACCAGGTAGTAGTCCTTTTAGGTTGGCCAAGAGTTACAGAGTGAGATAGGTGCAGAGAGAAGGGGATGAGGAAGTGGTCGGACCAGTCTACTTGAATAGGGTCAGCAATAGATAGCATATCTGCTTTGGATATAACAAGTGTGTCTGGTATAATGGGGTGACCCAGTGCCCCTCAGAACCTGGGTGTGAAGTTATAGAAGTCAGGTGGTTCTGTCGGGAACCGAATTGCTTTCTTATTTATTTAATACAAACCTATCTATATATGTATATAGAATGGCTAATGCAAACATTTTGTCTCATTCACAATTAATGAAAAGAAAACAAGGAACACACAAAAGTCATGAAAAAATCAAGTATTATATTCAAAAAGAGAGGAAAACACTTTATGTTGTTAGGAAAAAAATAACTTTTTTTCTTTTTTTACTTTTTTACGTTTTCCAGTAGGTGAAAGACAATGCAAGGCTGTCGCAGACAATACACAAAAATAATCGGCGCAGGTGCTGAAGTGACACAGTGCAAGGGAAGTGCTGAGTGTGAAGATGTTATATACAGTGATACAGTGCATTAAAAACAATCATTTTAAAATGACATCTATCCCTAATTGCATGAATCTCTGAACCACTGGAGGTTTGATTTTCCTTTTGGCGTGGAGCTGAGGAATTAGGGTCAGGGTTGTCTCAGGCACGTCGACGTTTCAACCCAGATGCAGGCGCGGTTTGTGCGTCACGACGGGTCTTCATCAGGACAGGGGATGAGAAACTGGACAGCCTATAATTGAATATGGAGGATTAGGATGTGTTCCAAAGTAAGACATGGATAAGAGAACCCAATGGTGACACAAGTAAATCTAATCCTGTTGTCTCAAAGAAATTCACCAGGAGATTGAGTATAACTGCACTGCATAATTTAGTTAATTGCATTAGCGTCTGCTGCTATTTTCCTTCCAGTATTTATAATACGTTTCTATTGTCCTCCAAAAACATCCATGCAGCCAGACCCAGAACCAGAATTTAGCTAATTTTAAATTCTGTGCACTTAGAAGAAAGTCTCGTACAAAAAAAAACTGTTCACCCAGAAAAATTCCTAATAGCATATACATCAATTGCAATCTAAGATTTATTTGATCCAAAATCCAAATCTAAAACTAATACCAACTCTATAATTTTTTTAAATATGAATACAAAATGTTATACTCGAGAAATCGAACCTTCAGAGAGGTCGCATCACATGATGGTGCTACACCCAGTAGTGCTATAGCTATTGACTTGCTTGAGGAATCGAACCATCAGTGAGATCACATAACGTTTTGAAGCTCCATCTGTTAGTGCTATAGCTACTGGCTTACATCCCATTTACTAAGTTTTATGTAGAAACAGACTCGACCTCCGGGCAAACATTTTTTTCTTCTAAATATGAAATTAACACCAAAGATTTAAAGGCATGTCTAAAAATTGGTTACAAAATACAGGTACCAAATATGCAAATACAAAACATCATACTCAAGGAATCAAATTGAATTCATACCATATCACGATTGATGGGCTAGACCTCCATTACGATTCAACAAATATTTCTAATAATGTTTTACTCTGTACATTACTAATGAAGGTGATCCCTTCTTCAGGTTTTACTTTTATTGGCTAATTTTAATGAGCTGAAGCTGGCTAGTAGAGCTTATGACAAGTTTAAATTTGGGACAGATGTGAAGCTCAAACTGTTTGAGATCTCTCTTGACATTGCAGCACCAGTAAACCTCCTTTTCTACCATCATGAGATAGTACATTAGTGGTGGTGATGGATGATATTAGTTATAATTTAGGTGGAGCAGGCTTGGCGATATTTCTGCAGCCCACTCGGAGACGCCTGCCACATTGTGTTTCTTCTTCCTGTTGCTTCTGGTGTCTACCCATTTCACTCTGACTGTGTTTGTCCCTTGTCATGAGAATGGGCAGGGTTTTGTTCAGTGTTCCTGTTTGTTTCCTATCTCTGGAGGTGGGATTACCCTCAGATAGTAATGAATGGGACGATGATGAGTTGGACTAAGAGTAATGAAGGTAGATAATCGGGCCGTTACTGATAACCTCCCATAGAAGAAATTAAACCTATTCACTCACTTTCCTCGTAGGCATTTAGTAGGCGCATGTGCTAAAAATAACATCTAGTCACCAGGACCGGCACAGCAACACTACTACTGTAAGAAAAGATACTATTCAGTTGGAAATGCACAGAAACAGCAGTATTGGAGAATATGCCTAAGAAGAGCTAACACTGAGACATGTATAGTGCTGAGCTAGGAAGAGACACAAATCATGAGGACCAACTCTACAAGAGAGCAAGCAGTGAGGAGAGAGACTGATCACTGTGCAGAAACAGGGGTGCTTAAGAGCATGCCTGAAAAGAAACGCTCATCATTGGGACATGTGCGGAGAAAGTGCTGCAGCAATGAGAGATACTAATCACCAGCACATGCATAGAGACGACGCTGCAGCAATGAGAGATACCAATCACCAGCACATGGATAGAGACACTGCTGCAGCAATGAGAGATACCAATCACCAGCACATGCATAGAGACGACGCTGCAGCAATGAGAGATACCACTCACCAGCACATGCATAGAGACAACGCTGCAGCAATGAGTTACCAATCACCAGCACATGCATAGAGACGACGCTGCAGCAATGAGAGATACCAATCATCAGCACATGCATAGAGACGACACTGCAGCAATGAGAGATACCAATCACCAGCACATGCATAGAGACGACGCTGCAGCAATGAGAGATACCAATCACCAGCACATGCATAGAGACTACGCTGCAGCAATGAGAGATACCAATCACCAGCACATGCATAGAGACGAGGCTGCAGCAATGACAGATACCATTCACCAGCACATACATAGAGACTATGCTGCAGCAATGAGAGATACCAATCACCAGCACATTCCTAGAGACGACGCTGCAGCAATGACAGATACCATTCACCAGCACATGGATAGAGACGGCGCTGCAGCAATGAGAGATACCAATCACCAGCACATGCATAGAGACGACGCTGCAGCAATGAGAGATACCAATCATCAGCACATGCATAGAGACGACACTGCAGCAATGAGAGATACCAATCACCAGCACATGCCTAGAGAGGACGCTGCAGCAATGACAGATACCATTCACCAGCACATACATAGAGACGACGCTGCAGAAATGAGATATACCAATCACCAGCACATGCATAGAGACAACGCTGCAGCATTGAGAGATACCAATCACCAGCACATGCATAGAGATGATGCTGCAGCAATGAGAGATACCATTCACCAGCACATGCATAGAGACGACGCTGCAGCAAATATGCCGTGAAGAGAAACGTGGGTGCCAGATGTATAAAGCTACTTAGTGGTAGCAAACCCTGTAATTCGCAAAATCATAGCATTTAGGGCCACTAAATATCTTTTAGGTGTGTGTGAAAATCTTTTTATGAGTCGGAATATGGGATTTGCATAAATGCAAACCATTGATCAGATACAGACACTTCAAAGGAGGTGTTAGGTGACATGTGCGAATGTTCTCGCGTGACCGCGGGCAGAGGCCGAAGGGATCTAAACTTTTTCACATGTGAATCCATTTTTTTAAACAGCACCTGTCCCTTTATGGAACATGAACTGCTTTAAGAAAAATGTATCCCATTTTGGAATGTTCTTAGTAGGTCACTAGCCCTGTGTTTGTAGCCAATCACAGGAGGTTGCAAATAGTAATCTGGCTAATTAATATTTATTAGGCATCACAAAACCAGAGACAGGTAACAAAAAGTCAGTGCACAATTTGTGACTCTCTTTTTCGCCCTTTCTGTTAGTAAATTTTGCCCTAGATTGCGCTGCTTGTCGAGAGAGACAAATGATCAGGGTGCAGGTGAACCTAGACCTGCATAGGGAAGAGGAACGAGTGCTAACTGTCTGTCTGTGATCCCCTATTCCATGTTGTATCTTGTGCTGCATGGTGGGAGGTGGGGGCTCTCAGTTCTCTGTCTGCTCTGCCGGTGTTTCAGAACAGCATGTTTTGGCGCCATCCTGTCAGTCCTCTCCTTGCTGTGCATCCTAGTGTGCCCTGGGGAGTCATAGGTAGTGCACCAGTATTCAAGACATGCCGAACATTGCTCCCTTGCTTGCCTCTCGCTTCCCCACAGCACAATCGTGAGGGGGCAGGGCAGTGTGATGCACTGGTGATGCAATCTGACCGCTTTTTCCAACTTTAGGTATATGGGTAGCCTATAAACAAAAAAATAACATTTAAAATGAGCAGCAGTGAGTTGAAGCAGCCTGTCCTACTTACAGGATAAATACAGGATGCGTGAAGGTCCCATACTTATATGCGGGTCTAGCACCACATTTCCAATCCCAGGCACTAGATCAGTGCTCAGTCTAATTACTTCTCTAAGAGAAAGACACTCTCATGAAAGGCACAGAGGGCGGCGCAGCACATTATATGAAACTGTAGAACAAGTATTCTTTGCAATCATCCACATCAACAATTTAGAGGGTGAGAGGCAGGTTCCATGCCCCTTAACCCCGAGTGACGTCACAGGATGTGTCATCACATGGCCTTTGACCCCAGTAACGTCACAGGAAGTGAGATGTGTTTTATGTTAGTAATCACAGAATGTGACATCCCCTTAAGCAAATACACAATATTACTAATGTTTAGCTACAGAATTATCAATCTACTTGCCAACATTCTGTGACTAAAAAGATGCTTGACAAACACTAATCAACATATTGATGACTTCACTGAAAAACACATACTTAGCTAATGGCCCAACAAAGACATCACAAAAACGTAAAAGTTGAAAATAATTTTTTTTAAAATACGTTAAATATTGATATTTTAAATATAGAATACTATTAAGAAATGCTACAGCACTGTTAAATTAATTTTGAAATAAATCTTGAATTAATGGAAGTATATTAAATTAAAATTATTTTTCTGCAGATTAAATTAAAAATAAATTCCTGCCTAAAGGAAAAAACATAATTTTTATTATGCATTAATCATTATTGAAAGTGATGTATTGAATTAATTCAAATGTAGCTATATGTTTATAAAAAATGTAACAATAATTTTTACATTAAAACAGGGTATTATAATATTCTATAATTAAATAATAAATCTGTACTATTTTTATTTTGGAACATTATATTTATGTATATTTTTGACTATTTTATATAATTTAATGTAACTTTATTTCCTATGTGGTTTCATTTTAATTCCCTAACTGCATTATTTTCTGTGAGAGGGAGTTGCTGTACTAGTGGTTGGCCTTGGGTGGTGCTGGACTTACTACCTTTTGTAGTAATGTAAGTTACTTTTGTGAATCAGGCCCATCTTCCAGATAATAGTAAAAGTACTAATAATTAAGTTAATAACACAACTAACATTCTGACTGAGATACATCCATTAGGAGAACCTGGAATCTGGGAAAAATAGTTTCATGAATAGATGGGATAGGCAAGGATTTATTAGTAAAGATTGCTGTTTCGATAACAATAATATTTTTGGTCGATATAAATATTTCTTTAATATTTACGTTTTGTGGAACAATTTGTGTTAGGTTTTTAAATGTAATTGCAGGAACAAGAAGGAGAAGATGATAAGGCAACTGCTGAAAGAAGTTGCTATTGATGAATGAAATGTGGAGGTCTACGACAACCTGAGATCACTGCAGAGGACGGATCCTTCAAGATTAAGAATGAATGTGATTAACCTCCAAGGTGTCATAGGTAGTCATACCGAGTGCACTCTGTTATTATCATTTTACCTAACCTCTTTAAATATGGCTTGGCTAATGGATTGCAACTTCCTTTTAATTTAATATAGGGCAACACGTGAGTTATCGCCACTAGACTCAGTTGGAGCATAATAGCAACTCCACACCACGAGAGAAGCCCTAACCCACTCCAATATGGCGGTTCCCATGATCAGGATTTCACATCATCCAAGATGGCCCCCACTGAATACCGGTTTCCCTCCTATGACTTTAGCTGTCTAGTGCTGACTGCAAGACAACCTGGAGCTTCCCGCCAATTCAGTCTGAGTCACTTCCAGTATTTAAACAGGTCCACAATCCTTACCAGTACCTCCCGATCCCGGCAGAAGTGGGTAGGTCAGAGAGCCTGTTGCTGATTCAGCAAACGTGAGTACCTAGTGTCCGATAACGCTGTGCTTCTCGGGGTACACTTTGCCCAGAGCCTTCGTAAGTCTCCTTAATGTTGGGGTTTTCTTAGTTACTCTGCAACACGCAAGCTCATCTAACGTTAGTTTGGTTTTCATTATGCACACTTTACCGAAACAACAATGTTTCTAGACTATTGTAACCTGACATGTGGCATTTACACAAATATCTGTCCTGACAGGACACACGCAAAGTTTAGCAAACAAGTTTTACACCCAGCTCATGTCTATTTGACCACCATATGATCTGGGCGAGTCCGTTTACATAACATATATTAACGGCTGCCTCTCGTTAACTGTTGATAGTTTTAAACAACTCCCTCACTGCTCCATATACCTAATCATGTACCTACAACATCTTACGTGTTGTGCTCTAATCTCCTTTTCTTTTAACCTACAACCCACACAGTACATAGGGAAATTCCTTGTGTGATACCTGCCGGGTATTGATGAAGTAAAATGAGAAACCCGACTGGGGTGAGATCATCATTTCTTTCTGCAACCATGGTGGTGTTCTACCATACGTGCCTGTGTAATTTTCACGATAAAAGGTCTGTGAGAGTCACCCACACGGCACTCACGTTGTGTATGTTTTTAGCCATCACCACTGTGTGCTGTGAGCTTGTCACACAGGGAACACAAGAGTTTTGTTTATACTGAAGTCTCAGATCTTAATATTTGGTTTTATTCCTTCACCAGGTTGGTCATGTTCTGTCAGGTACTACGCATAGTATGTGTTAGGCTGGTTTTAAAGAGGTAGATTACACCATATAACCACCCGTGTGTAGATAGATTTGATTTTAGAAGGTCCTGACAAATCGCCACCAGATTGATTGACTACTAGGCGAGAAACATGTTGACCACACAATAGAGCGCCCTACCTGAGACATAACCTCAGACATGCACCTTTGTTTCATTTAATCAGGTTGGGAGACCTATTGATTAAAATTGTTTTCGTTGGTACTTCCAAACCTGTTTTAAACTTCCTTCAGGTTACACACCTCCACTCACCCATCTACACTGGTTAGGCCCCTCACCCACATGACACCAAACGGCAATTTGGAATAAAAGATCTCCGCCAAAGAGCCCTTCATAGGGAGCCCGTCAGGTATTCCAGCGCCGACCTGACGAGGAGCAGCCCTATGATGAAGCATGACACCCAGCTGGGTGTGTGAGGGCCCCAAATTCCAAGAGGAGGAATCCCCGTCCTCCTACTTCTCATGACCACGCAAAACCGGTTCCCCTAGTTTTCCCTTGTCTCGTAATTAGGAACAGCATACTTTCTGTATCTTTACTAAGTTTGGGCACGTATGCTGGACCTGTCCAAAAAGCCCAGAGTCCCTCCTTTGTGATTGGTTATAAGCACAGGCAACCCCCGTGGGACTTTCCTCGTGTAATTGAGGGCAGGTACTTTCACCTTCCTCTTACACCTCACTTGCCACCCCGGCAACTGCCGGTCTTGCCTACCCTTACTACGACCGATATTCTCCTGATCCCGGGGCCCTTGACCTTTATACCATGGAGGAGAACCAAGGTCTTAGCTTTGGGGATGAAATAGTTGCAGAAATGTTAAGAGCACCTTCACTTCTCGGAGCAGAAAGTGGTGCAGCGACAGGCAGTCAGTCGGAAGACTGGCAATCCCTGACATCCATGAAACGTGAATGGGTAAAAATCACACTTCACGGTGCCTTGATGACAGAATATCTAAGGGCTAATATAGCCCCCAACGGCCTACTGGTAAAAAACTTCCCACGTCTATTCCTTGAGGATGACGTTTTCAAAAAAGTATGGTCCCTAGTGGCATGGAAATGCACTAGGGATTTGTTAATTCTTATAATTAACACAGCTAAAAGGATAGCCGATGCCCTGCTAATAAGGATACAAATAGCGGAAGACGCGCTTAAGACCACGATTCAAATCACCGCTTTCAAATCAAAGTTGACCGAGATAATGAGATTGCTGAGCACAAGGAGTACTTGATGAAGCAAAAAATTGTGAAATTACAGAAAGATATTAGCAAGTTTGACAAAGAAAAGGTGTACCCATACCTGAAAGCAGACTTTGTTCCCCCTGGA
Organism: Calotriton arnoldi; assembly: GCA_963921515.1. Classification (NCBI taxonomy): domain Eukaryota; kingdom Metazoa; phylum Chordata; class Amphibia; order Caudata; family Salamandridae; genus Calotriton; species Calotriton arnoldi. The sequence continues at coordinate 872,754 of CAWUFW010006699.1, read as the reverse complement.
ACAAACAACTCTTCCAATGAAGGCTCATACACCACAAGGAGGGGCTCATCCACCAACAGTGACTCAAGTTCTGAGAGTTGGGGTGGGAACAACCCAAGAAGGGGAAGTCGCCAAGGGTTCTCAGGGTTCCAGGTGCCACAGTACCAGGGACCAACCTTTTGGCAGTACCCAATGTTCCCCCAAGGCCCTCCCCAGTTCTACCCACCTGGCAATAGCCAACCTTTTTTAGACAGAGGCTGGGGCAGAGGGCGCGGGCGAAGAAGAGGCAACCAGCAACAAAAAAGAGTACAATGGGAAGAACCACAACAGAATGTAGTGGAGACTCGGAGCCACACCAAGAGGAGAATTTGATAGTCAATCTTTCTCAAAGGGTTTTGACAGACATTGAAAAAAGAGTTCTACAGAAAGACCTAGGTTATATACCAACCCCCAGAATAGATAAATTTTGCAAGCAATGTGAAATTCAGAATTTCTTCCGCAAAGTACGCCTCAAGGCCTTCTTTCATGAGACACCAACGCCCGAGACAAATGATTCAGGTTTACGCAACCCTTCGACTTTCACTCCCAACAGTAGTATGGTTCCCAATGAGGTGCTCACCTTTGAACAGGCTGTACTTAAGGACTTAGCAAAGAGCACCACCCCAAGACACTTTTGCAATATCTCTACAGCAGAAATGACGGCTGTCAGTTCCCTTGCTAATGACACGACCATCACTATTAAACAAGCTGACAAAGGCGGAGCAACCGTGATCATGTCTACCGTAGACTATGACACGGAATGCCAGAGGCAACTCAGTAACCGCCAATACTATAGTCTGATTGCCAGTAGCCCAATGACACGACTGACCAATACCATTACAGCTATGGTCTTTACAGCAGAAAGCCAGGGCTGGTTGAGCAAAAAGGAGGCAGACTTCCTTATTAAAAAAGATCCTAAAGTGCCTTATTTTTACATCTTGCCGAAAATACATGAAGGCACCTCACCTGTCCCGGGCAGACCCATAGTCTCGGGAATTGACTCAATACTCGAACCATTGTCCAAATTTTGTGACCATTTTCTACAGCCACTAGTCAAACAAACCCCTCCTTCTTGAAGGATATGGCTGACGTTTAATGTCTTATTACAGAGATTCAACACACTAATGACATCAACCTGTTAGTTACCCTTAATGTGGAGGCCCTCTATACCAACATCCCCCAGAGAGCCACCTTGGGTGTGATATAGGAGGTCTTCAACAGAACCAACTGGGACTCTTCCACTCCAAGCAGTTTTGTCCTTGAATGTGCAACACTCACGCTCACGGAAAACTTTTTTGAGTTCAAGGGCCAACTTTACCACCAAACCCAGGGTACTTCCATGGGAAGTACCTTTGCCCCAAGTGTAGCCTGTTTATACATGGCAGCTTTTGAAGAGAGTTTGATCTTCAATGACTCGAACCCCTACCGCACTAATCTTCTCCTGTGGAAGAGGTTTATTGATGATATTGTCATTTTTTGGTCAGGTGACTTGAGGACCTGCGAAGAATTCTGCAACTAGATTAATACCTTGAACCCCTACCTGAGGTTCACCAGTTCTATATCTCACTCTGAGATCCCTTTCCTTGACCTCACCATTAAACTCGAAGATGGAAACCTAAGCACAACTATCTATAGAAAACCTACAGACCGTAATAGCCTGTTGTTGTTTAGTAGCCATCATCCACGAGCATTAAAGGAGAACCTGCCTTTTGGTCAATTTTTGAGGCTGCAAAGAAATTGAAGCAGCTTAGAGGACTATAAAACTGAGGCAGATCTGCTGGCTAACAATTTCAGCAGACGTGAATACCCACAACGCAACATTGCACTCTCCAAAAAAAGAGCTAGGAATAATAACCGCGAGGCTCTACTCGAACCTAGAGAGAAAGAAAAAAACAGACACTCTCACATGTGTAACCACCTATACACCTGATTCCAACAGAATCAGGAACGTGATCAAAAAACATTGGGGTATATTGAAAACAGGGTCCCTGGAGCTTGACATTCCCAGATTTGCATTTAAGCGCACGAAAAATCTCAAAGATATGCTAATACATACGAGACCTAAGCCACAGAAAGTGACTTCACAACGGCAATTGTGGGACTTGCCGCCAGTTCAGGGCCATTTCCCTTGCGGGACCTGCACAGTATGTGCATTTACCGAAGTGACTAAAACAATAACTTTCTCAGACTCCTTCACATGGGAAGTACGCGCTCACACGAACTGCAATACATCCAATTGTATCCATATGATTGCCTGCCCATGTGACCTCAGGTATATAGGTATGACCACCAGACCTGTGAAAACGCGCATCACGGAACACCGCAGTAATTTCCGGTGTCATAAACTTAACACGAAAATGTGTACACATTTTAACCTACTGCAGCATTCACCTGAAGCCCTTCGATGGGTAATACTAGAGGCACATCCCAAGATTAGTAAGGGGGCCCTGTTTATGAAAGAACAGAGATGGGTTTACCGTCTGTCAACCAATACACAAGGGTTGAATGAGGAAATTCCTTGGAGTACACTTAATACTTGACACTCCCATAGGCCAATAATGCAGAATCCCCATTCACTTTACAACATGCACACTAACATCTTAGCATGTATGAGCGAGGGTTAGATAACCCTTCAACCACGGAGATCACCATGACTCCTTATGATACCTTGGAGGTTTATCACATACCGAGTGCACTCTGTTATCATCATACAGTAACCCACAGGAATCATCTTGGAGTCCCGGTACATTTTACCGAACCTCACCATGACTACCTATGACACCTTGGAGGTTAATCACATACCAAGTGCACTCTGTTATTTTCATTTTACCTTACCTCTTTAAATATGGCTTGGCTAATGGATTGCAACTTCCTTTTAATTTAATATAGGGCAACACATGAGTTATCGCCACTAGACTTAGTTGGAGCATAATAGCAACTCCACACCATGAGAGAAGCCCTAACCCACTCTAATATGGCGGGTCCCATGATCAGGATTTCACGTCATCCAAGATGGCCCCGCTGAATACCGATTTCCCTCCTATGACTTTAGTGGTCTAGTGCTGACTGCAAGACAACCTGGAGCTTCCCGCCAATTCAGGCTGAGTCACTTCCAGTATTTAAACAGGTCCACAATCCTTCCCAGTACCTCCCGATCCCGACAGAAGTGGGTAGGTCAGAGAGCCTGTTGCTGATTCAGCAAACGTGAGTACCTTGTGTCCGATAACGCTGTGCTTCTCGGGGTACACTTTGCCCAGAGCCTTCGTAATTCTCCTTAATGTTGGGGTTTTCTTAATTACTCTGCAACACGCAAGCTCATCTAACGTTAGTTTGGTTTTCATTATGCACAGTTTACCGAAACAACAATGTTTCTAGACTATTGTAACCTGACATGTGGCATTTACACAAATATCTTTCCTGACAGGACACACGCAAAGTTTAGCAAACAAGTTTTACACCCAGCTCATGCCTATTTGACCACCAAATGATCTGGGCGAGTCCGTTTACATAACATATATTAACGGCTGCCTCTCGTTAACTGTTGATAGTTTTAAACAACTCCCTCACTGCTCCATATACCTAATCACGTACCTACAACATCTTAAGTGTTGTGCTCTAATCTCCTTTTCTTTTAACCTACAACCCACACAGTACATAGGGAAATTCCTTGTGTGATACCTGCCGGGTATTGATGAAGTAAAATGAGAAACCCGACTGGGGTGAGATCATCATTTCTTTCTGCAACCATGGTGGTGTTCCACCATACGTGCCTGTGTAATTTTCACGATAAAAGGTCTGTGAGAGTCACCCACACGGCACTCACGTTGTGTATGTTTTTAGCCATCACCACTGTGTGCTGTGAGCTTGTCACACAGGGAACATGAGAGTTTTGTTTATACTGAAGTCTCAGATCTTAATATTTGTTTTTATTCCTTCACCAGGTTGGTCATGTTCTATCAGGTACTACGCATAGTATGTGTTAGGCTGGTTTAAAGAGGTAGATTACGCCATATAACCACCCGTGTGTAGATAGATTTGATTTTAGAAGGTCCTGACGAATCGCCACCAGATTGATTGACTACTAGGCGAGAAACATGTTGATCACACAATAGAGCGCCCTACCTGAGACATAACCTCAGACATGCGCCTTTGTTTCATTTAATCAGGTTGGGAGACCTATTGATTAAAATTATTTTTGTTGGTACTTCCAAACCTGTTTTAAACTTCCTTCAGGTTACACACCTCCACTCACCCATCTACACTGGTTAGGCCCCTCACCCACATGACACCAAACGGCAATTTGGAATAAAAGATCTCCGCCAAAGAGCCCCTCATAGGGAGCCCATCAGGTATTGCAGCGCCGACCTGACGAGGAGCAGCCCTATGATGAAGCATGACACCCAGCTGGGTGTGTGAGGGCCCCAAATTCCAAGAGGAGGAATCTCCGTCCTCCTGCTTCTCATGACCACACAAAACCGGTTCCCCTAGTTTTCCCTTGCACACTGTGCTGCCTGACTAAGCCTGTCAGTGCTTTCGTTGAAATACACTGGACTCTAAAATAATCACAATCCGACATGTCGGCTTGTGTGACTGGCACCAGACAGAATGTTTTGCAAGCCTTGCCGATGCCCCCACCTCTGCCTGAGACCCCCGGACCCTAGGAAGACATCCATTGCTGCCCGGGATAATAATGATCAACTCACCTGCTGCCATTCACATTTCTGAGGGCGACGGGGGCTACTCTACTAAGTGCTTGTGGGTCTATTAAAGGATTGCCACCTTTCTAAAAGAAAAATACAGCTATTAACATTTGTTCATATTTTAAGAGCACGCAAAGGCCCCCACCTGATACAAAAGTGAACTTCACACAAAGTCTTATGTATTCACTTTTGTGTTGTAATTCTTTTTGAATATTCAAACATAAGAACAAGGTAGGATTATACATACAAAAGAATGGGTTACATTCACCTGATCGTTGCCACCAAGCCCCAGCTGTGGGTGGGACCCCATAAGATTGATAGTTAGCTCCTACGAATAACAAACAGTACAAACTTTATGCGGGGTAGGGGTGGAGAGGGGAGGGTGGGGGAGGGACGGGGGTACTAATAAGCCTGTGTTTCTCCACCATTGGTCTCCTATCTTTTCCAGATGTGCGTGTCTACTGCACTCCCTTGGCTAGCACTCTGTTCCCTACCCTCTCCCCCGAGTTTGTGAGAACGAATATGAGGTGTGGGTGTACCGGGGGGGGGGGGTGAGGGGAAGAGGAAGAAAGAATAAATAATAATAAAAATAAAAACTGGGGGGATAAGGTTAGTGGGGGTTGGGGGGGCAAGGGGGAGGGAATAAAGAGGGGTGGGGGATGGGGAGGGGATAGGGGTAGGTTAGAAGGGTGGAAGGAAGGAGAAGAGTGGTAGGGGTGGGGATGGTGTCTGAGACAGGTGTTATGTGTCGTGTCACCCTGTGTCGCCTGTTATTGCACGGTGAAGGTAATAATACTCATAGGAGGTAGTTACAGGGCCGGTGATCCCGGAAAGAGAGAGGTGTGTAGTGGAAGTGAAAAGAGCACAGAAATAGGGGTCGTGTGCCCTCACCTATGCTGGGATGTTATGGTGTTGTGGGTTAATCCGTGAAACTAGTACAGGTGCGTAGGAACCGTGACTGGGAGAAGTGCACATACAAACAGTTGTGGCACCACCGGTGCTGAACTGCCGGCGGTGACTGTAAAAAGCGACTATGGTGTGGTGCCTTGGCCCTGAACAGAGGCAAGCTCTGGTCCCCCTGTCTGTATCTGGCACCTCCGTGTGAAAGAAATGTATTCACTTTTAACGTGACCTTTTGTTTTGTCTTAATTTTACTTATCAGTTAGGGATCATTACGGTTAACGTGGTTTATTCTTTATATCTGCTGTTTGAAGTACATGCCAATAAGGAGGAATAATGCCGTCTTTTTGTGATTTTTCAATTTTTCGTCCGGGAGGGGCATTAAAATACTGACATGAAGAAAACCAACCAAATGGCAACTCTAATTCAAGGCCAGTCAAAAGCACTTCTCCGCAGCTGCCTCAGCCTGTTGCCTGCTATTATCCCCACTGACTTCAGCCTCTTCGTCCCCAGCCCGACCCGAAGAGGCTTTCAGCATATCACCACTCAAAATCTGTATGAGGGGCAGTTGCACAGTCAGTAGTGACAGATGAGACACAGTGAAGAAGTGCAGTAATGACATGGGCTGTCTCGAGCTCAAGAAGAAGTGAGATATGCCTCCTCTGTGCACTGTGCCTCCATCATTTCTGCCCCCTGAAGTCTCAGCCCATCTCATCTTCCTTGGTGCTGCAGGCCCTCATCCTATATACTACCCTTGCTCTCTGGTCCCATCCCCTTGCTCAATGTCCCTTTTCGCCTTTCTAGGCTCTGTCCCTATATCTTTGCTCACTTTGATCTGTGCCCTCTCTTCTCTCTCTGTCCTGGTGCTGTCTGTCCCTGTCATTCTTGTGGTGAGGGAGACTCCTCACTACTCGTGGCCTACATGCAATAAGTGGTGGCATCCAATACTTAATAAAGTGACGCACACACAGTATCGTGGTCAACTGGAGACTGGCCTCGTGCGGCCACGCCTCCCTTTATTACCGCACCCGGGCCACGCCTGGTCCGGGCGCGTGGGTGCGACATATCCGGCCCAATCTTGGGCCAAACACTGCAATGCTGACTCATTACATCCCATCTTAACTCAGTCCTTTTCTTCTTTCCCCTCGGTTGACCAGTTCGCTTAACATGCAAAGTCCTTCAGGCGGGAGCTCGGGCGGGATTGCCTCTCAGCTCGTACCGGGCATGGGAGCCCCTTCCCTGGCTTCGGTCAACTGGTGTCACCGCCGGTCCTGATGGTTCTTCCACATTGGGGGAGACAGCAGTGGCTTCCAGGGGGCTCTCTCTCGACCTTCTCGGGTCACTGCTTGACGGGGTGCCCAGGAGCTCTGGCCATGGATACTCATTGCCGGCCACATCTGCGTCCGACTCCTCGTCTTCCTCGGTGGTTTCGTCTACTTTCTTGAACCATGATATGTTTCTGATCACTTCCTCCCCGTCCTTCTCCACAGTGATCATGGTTCCCTTGACAGCTACCACAGTCCAGTACCCTCGTTCATACGAGGTCCGGAACTTTCCTCCTTGCCTCTGGTCTTGCACCATCACTCGATCCCCTTAAGTTAGATTGCGGGGCCAAGCCCTCCTCCGGCGACTGGCCTTCTGATTCTGATGTTCCCTTCTCCCTAGGGTCTCACTTTCATTGTACGGAGGTGGGGTCCAACTGGGGCACGTGGAGATGGTATCCCGGCGGGGTCCATTAAACATTAGCGCCCACGGGGCTTGGCGTGTGGTGCTGTGTGGTGTGCTTCTGTACTCCCGGAGAAACAGTTGTAGGTGGCGTTCCGGATCTGTATTCTCCGCCACGGCGATGCGCAGGGCTTTGTTAAGAGTCCTCATAAATCTTTCAATCTCTCCGTTGGCCTGCGGCCACTGGGAGGTGATGCGGCGGTGCTGTATCCCATGATGCTGCATGAATTTGCGGAATTCTCCTTCCTGGAACAGGGGCCCGTTGTCACTTTTGATTTCATTGGGGCACCCGAACATCGCGAATACTTTCTCTAGTATTGGGGCAATACCTGCAAACACCGTGGAGCTCACAACCTCAACGACTGGATACTTCGTGAAGCTGTCCATTAAGACCAGGGTCGCCCGCCCATCCGGGAAGCTTCCGAAGTCGATGCTTATCTTCTCCCACGGCGCCCTTCCATGTTCCTCTGTCTGGATTGGTGCGGGTCGTTCTGGCGCACTAGTCAACTGGCACGCCGGGCATTTCCGCACCATCTCCTCAACCCGGCTTTCAAGCCCCGGGAACCAGACTTTCTCTCGCATTCTGGCCTTCATCTTCTCCATTCCTTGGTGTCCTCCGTGGGCCAGCTGGGTTGCTTGATGTTGCAGCGCAGCGGGAATGACTATGCGAGATCCTCGCAGTAGGGGCCCATCCTGTGTCATGCTCAGCTCGTGCCGGACTCTCCACATCTTTGTGAGGTACTCCCTGTCCGGGCCCGACCAGTCGTTGGCCGTTTGTAGGAACCGATTGCAGCTGCCCCCTTGGACTGTGCAGCGTACTTTGGTGAGGACTGGGTCTAGTTCAACAGCTGCCATGATTTCTGCCATGGTCAGTGCCTTTGGACAGGTGATTGTCGAGATCATGTTCAGATGGGCCTTGAGAGCTTCGACGTCCTTCTCCTCTCCCTGACTGTTCCTTGGAGGTGGGTGCCGAGAGAGGAAATCGGCTGGGTTTTTGGCGCCCGGTCTGTATACTACTTCCATCTCGTACTGTTGGAGTCCTATGGCCCACCGTTCTATCTGCGGGGGCGGGTGTGGTGCTGAGCCCCTGAACAGGGGCACCAACGGCTGGTGATCCGTGATGACTTTGAACGGATGGCCGCAGACATATAGGTGGAAGTGCCGGTACGCCCATCGGATGGCCAGGGCTTCCCGCTCGATCTGTGCATAGCGTTGTTCCATGGGCGAGAGGGACTTGCTGGCGTAGGCTAACGCGGCCCACCTTCATGGTTCCTGTTCCTGGGTGAGCACCGCCCCAAGGCCTCCCGGACTCGCATCCACGAGGAGTTACGTGCGTTTGGTGGGGTCAAAGTACACCAACGTAGTGTGGTCGAGGAGGGCGCCCTTGACCTGCTCTTCTTCCCGACGTTCCCACTTCCACGAGGCATTGGCCCGTGTCAGGTTCCGGAGGGGTTCTGCTATGGTGGCCAGATCCAGGATGAACCGGCCGCAGTATGTGGCCATCCCAAGGAAGCTGCGGACCTCTGATACTGGTGAAGGGGGTGGTGCATCTTTAATGGCTTGGGACTTCCGCGGGTCCACTTGTATGCCCTCCTGATTGAAGAGGTAGCCAAAGAATTCTATCTCTCTATGGAAGAAGAGACACTTCTCTCTGTGTAGGGTGACGCCGTGCTCCTGAAGTCATTTTAGCTTGGCTCTTAGGTGCTGAGAGTGTTCATCTGCGGTGGCTGAGTGGATGAGAATATCATCACTTACATTCAGCACTCCAGGTAGGCCCGTCAGGATCTCTTTCACTGCATCCTGGAACACCTCCGCTGCCGAGGAGATCCCGAAGTTGAGGCGCTTATACCGTCGAAGCCCCAGGAGGGTGCTGAATGTAGTGATATATCGGCTCGCTTTATCCAGTACCAACTGGTGGTACCCTGCATTTAAATCCAACTTTGAAAACCACCGAGACCCATTCACGTCGGCCACTATGTTGTCCATCGTTGGCGTGATGTGGCGTTCTCGTCGAATTGCCTTGTTGGGGAGGCGCATGTCGATACATAATCGAATTCTCCCTGGTTGTCGTGGCTTCTCTGCTATGACCATGGGTGAAACCCACGGGGTTGGTCCGGACACCTTCTCGATGGCCCCTTGGTCTTCAAGCTTCTGAAGTTCTTGCTCAACAAGAGGTCGTAGATGGAAGGGAATTCGTCTGTGACGTAATGCAGTTGGGGCAATTGTCTGGTTGATATGGAGCTTCACAGGGGCTCTCTTGATGCACCCCAGGCATGTGAAAAGGTTTCTGAACTGGTACAGCAGCTCCTCCGTCTGGTTCGCTCTCACGCTTCTTGCAAATGACACTAGTCCTAGGTCTTCAGCTGCATGGCTACTGATCAGTGTATCTGCCTCTTGGTCGATGACATGGACCACTGTGAGGATCTCGTTATCTTCTGACCGGATTGGTACGGTCATCTTCCCTCGCAGCGGCAGGGGTAGGTCACTCCCATAAGCGAAGATTTTTGTCCTGGACGGTGTCAGTTCTGGCTTGGGTTGTAGCTTGTGGTATTGCTGCACTTCCATGACATTTACGGAGGCTCCCGTGTCAATGACTGCCTTCACCTCCGATCCAGCTATCTTTACGGTGCACAAGGCCTGAGGTCTTCTCCGTCTTTTCAGCTCTTTGGTGAAGGAAACCGGGTACGTCTCGGCTTCATCATCCTCAGTTGATGTGTCTTCCACTTGGTAGGTTGCCTGTTCGGTCCGTTTGGCTCCGCTCGATGATGCCAGTGAGACGCTCGATAGTTGGCGCACTAGCTTTCGCATTGGCTTCCCTCCCTTAGAGTCTTTGCATAGGATTCTCTTCCGACAGACTGACGCAAAATGATTCGGGATGCCGCAGTTGGAGCATGACCGTCCCTGGGCGGGGCATGCGTGGTGTGGGTGTTCTTCGCGTCCGCAATACCCACATTGGCCCTTCAGGTTTGGGGCCTGCCGGCTTTGTGGCCTATTCCCTGGGTCTCGTGTTCTCACGGCGTCGACCTTTTCCGTCTCGACGGTCATGTGTTTCTCCGACGGCCGTGTCAACGCAAGATCCATCTCATCGGCTCTGGCTGCCGAGAGGTCGTGTGTCCTGGCCAAAACCAGTATGTCGTTGAGGGGTATGTTCGGCTGTCGTAGTATCAGCCCCCGTAGTGTCTTGCTGCAGACGCCTTGGATGATTTGGGCGCGAATTTCTTGAGTGGCCCTGTCGTCTGTGACATAAGTGCCAGCCAGTTCTCTTAATCGAGTGTAGAACGCATCGATGGACTCCCCTTCCCTCTGTTGGGCCTGACGCAGCTTGAACCGCTCGAAGTCGGGGTTCAGCTGTGGGTCGAAGTGCGCTTTGAGCGCCGCTACGGCAGTGTCGTAGTCTGTCGGTGCGCCAGTGTTCGGGAGGTGTTTAAACAGGAGGTACACCTCTTCCCCCGCATAATGGAGTAATAGGGACCTCTTTACCGCTCCGTCCGTTTCCCTTGTCGTAATGAAGTAATTTTCAAGCCGCCCTATCCATGTCTTCCATCGTGGGGACGCAGTGGTGGGGTCGGCTGCTTCACTGAACGGGGGCAGGACTCCTGTTGGAGCGTGTTGCATGATCACCCGTGTGGGTGGTTGGTCTGCATTTGGCTTGGGGTCGCCCATGGCTTCGACGTGTGTTGGCGCTCCTGGCACGTGGTGGTGACTTGCGTGCCGCTGTGGGTGCTGGCTGGTGACGCAGGTATGTGACTCTGGAGGGGCAGGTACCTTCTATGTTCCCCCAAGCAGACGTGTGTCTGTGCACATGAGGAGCTGGAGCAAGGGTCCGTAAGCAGGTGGGTGCTTTGGGTCTCACTCTGACCTTGTGCTAGAAATGGTGCCCGGCTGGGGTAGGCTTTGGTGTGCACCAGTCCTCTTGGAGCCTTTATAGCCTGAGGGTGGCTGCCATTCCTTTCTTGTGGGGGTGCAGGGCCTTGTGAGAGTCACCCACACGTTGGGCAGCAAGCTGGGGCCTTCAAAGGCCTTCAGAGCTTCACTGCACGTCGTGCGCGTGCAGGGGCCGGTCACCGATCACCGTGGGGGGGGGCGCGCACTTACTGGCTGCTTGCCGACTCTCCCGGCCGTGTCACTCCTCACGCGGGTGCTTCTTGCGGATCTTCATGACATCACAGGCCAGCGGATGTGGGGGCCGACGTCTTCTCAGCCCTGCGCTCCAGTCGAGCTCTTGATAACGAGGGCGCGCTGCGAAAAGTGCTTCTCGGAGCGCGAGTTCAGCTCCGCACTCGTCGCCAGTGTGATGAGGGAGACTCCTCACTGCTCGTGGTCTACATGCAATAAGCGGTGGCATGCAAAACTTAATAAAGTGACGCACACACAGTATCGTGGTCAACTGGAGACTGGCCTCGTGCGGCCACGCCTTCCTTTATTACCGCCGGCGCGTGGGTGCGACATATCCGGCCCACGCTTGGGCCAAACACTGCAATGCTGACTCATTACAATTCTGTTCTTTCCCTGTGCACATAATGTACGTAATGTCACACATCAGCAAGCTAAAAATATGTAAATAACTGGCATCTGCGGAATCCTTCATATAAAGCTCTCCTCTCTCGTTCCATTGACAAATCTTTCACCCGGAATACGGCTACGGCGGTTTCTATGACAATATTGTGGGAGGCCTTCAAGCTGATGCTCCAAGGTGTAGACAGACATTAGCTACTGCGTTGGAGACCGTAGACGTAGCGCCCACAACCTAGTAGACCTTGAGGCACAGATGCAGAAGTTGGAGGAGCACAGCCGCCAGGTAGATGGCGGAGGTGCCCAGCTCCAGCTGGGACTGGCTCAGCAGCAATACCAACAGTTACCACTAGACGATGTCAAACAGGCGTGGCAGGCTGCACAGAACCGCATATACCAGTGGGGTGACAAATCGAGTAGGATGTTTCATAGGCTGTGCCAGACCACTCACATTGCCCCTCTGGTGCCAGTGATCCGGGACGCCCAAGGAGGGTTACTGCCAGGTCCCCGGAAGGAGGCCCAGAGTTTTGCTGTCCACTTTGGAGAAGTGTATGCTTGAAGGGAGGTGGTGGATATAGATCAAATTTGTCAAGGCCCTGCCTCCGCAGTCCCTGGCCGACACTGCACGGGCCCAACTGGTCGAGGTGATTACTGAGGAGGAGCTCTCTTTGGCCTTAGCGGAGCTGCGGACTCGGAAGGCTCCAGGTCCCAGTGTATTCCCCAGCAAGTTCTTTAAAACATTTATGCCGCAATTAGGGAGACATTTCTTGGGGGTGATCCACTCCGCAGTCGAGGCATCATTGCTGCCGCCGGACTGGAGACATGCCAAAATTGTAGTCTTCCGTAAAACCAGGCCGCCCGCAGGAGAAGCACTCATAATACCGCCCAATCTCCCTACTAAACATGGAGGTGAAATTCCTGGCCAATAGGTTGATGAAGCACATGCCAGATCTGGTCCACCCCGACCAAGCAGGCTTCATGTTCAATTGCGCCACTTGTCATTATATTAGATGAGCATACAACGCTTTGGCTCTGGCGGAACGGTGGGGAGGCCGGCGGCGGTGCTCCTAGCAGACATAGATAAAGCATTTTTATTCCGTCAGGTGGGAGTATCTGTTCATCCTTCTTGAAAGATTGAATTTGGGCCCCAGAATCCTTTCCCATGTCCGCTTGTTATATACCAACTTGTCCGCGACAGTTCGGGTCGCAAGTGCAGTCTAGGACCCATTCCTGATTCGTAGGGGCACACGGCAGGGGTGCCCATTATTCCCACTGTTATTCGCACTGGCCATGGAGCATTTGGCTGCATGGGTCAGGATAGACGCCCACGTGCAAATCTTCGAATGGACCGTGCGGCTGTCCGCTAGGATAACCCTTTATGCAGATGACGTCTTATTCTTCCTCACAGATCCGGACACTTCAGGACCCTGCATTTTATGAATTACACAAATCTTTGGCGAGACCTCTGGGTTGTACATGAATGTTGCAAAAATCCATAGGGTTCCCTGTTGGTGGTAGTGCTGGCACCATGGAGTGGGCTTCAGGGCTGACACTAGCCATCGGGGTGCAAATATTTGGGGGTATATGTCTCTCCAGACCTGGCATTGTCGTGGACCCATAATCTAGCCTTGGTGCTATCGTGTGTCAAAGAGGAAGTGAAGGTCTGGTCCTTGTTGCCGCTGTCCTTGTTGGGTTAATCATCATTCTTCAAAATCACCCCAAAATTTGTCAGAGATGGGCCAACTATAGGGAAATAGTTTTGGCTCCAGTTCGCTCTAGCGACTCCCTTCTCGATGCAGAAATACAGAACTATGGCGCCACGGCACTGGGGACTGATGCATGTGTCTAATGTTGAATCCGATCAAGGGCACTCATAGTAGCAAGTGGTACTTCGGTGGGATGTTTGGGACCGACTGTGCAAGTTTCTTTGTTGTTATTGTTCAAGGGGGGTTTTCTCACAATCTCTTGTGTATGTTTGTGGGCCATATGGACCTTGATTAATTGCTAAAATCTAATAAAATTTGGCATAAAATAAAAATCATGAAAATGTCGCACCTGGATAGCCCTGCAAAGTACCAGGCATCAGGGGTTAGACTAACGCATTTCAGTGTGGTGGTCCGCATCACCGCACTAAAATGCTAAGTCACCCGTACAGTGGTGGCACGCGCTCTGTCACTCACACTAGTGCCAAGGTATTATCTCCAAATTGTATTTAATTTAGTCAGAGCTGCGTTATCATTCTGAGCCTGTAGGTTACAGCTCTGCTCATAGTTCTGTACTAGACTGTGCTCAGTAGTCTAGAACTTTGACTCTTAGTTAGTTGGGGGTCTAGGGTCTGCAGCCGTGGTGCACTTCTTCACAAGCTCTTTTACTTCAATCAACCGGTTAAATCTTACTGGCAAATTGGCATTCATTTATCACTACGAGGCACTCCTGCAAAGTTAGTGCCCTTCCATTTCTGGTGCTTTGCAGCAGTTTTAAAATCTTCTTAGAGTTTCTCGTTGCTCAAATGGGTGTAACTTCTGATATTTATATGTTTCCCTTGTGTTCATTGCTTGATTTTGCTCGCGAGAAAGTGTCACTCATAGTCGTTGAATGTTACTCATAAGTACACTGAAATTATGAAAGTGTCACACATAAGGAATCTGAAACCTTGGCAGCTAAGCCATCCCCCATACTACCACCTAAAGTAATATGGCAGGAGGGTGGAGGGTGCAACAACACTATCACAGGTGCTGCGACAAGAGAAGAGCACCTGTCTGATCACTCACGACAAAACGCTTCTTACAAAGGTTCACAACAAATACAACACTCTTCTAACCAAGCTCTCTCAATGGTACAGCATGCTACCGATTATTTAATATAGCCTTAGAGCCCACCGTAGCGGGCTCTACCAGCTATTAAAGGCCCGAGCCGAAGGCGAGGGCCTTTAACAAGAAAGCGGGCCTTTAATGGCCAGTAGAGCCCACTATGGAGGGCCTTAAGGGTATTTGAACATTCTGCCCCTAGAGGGCAGAATGTTCTAATTTGTAAAAGAAAGGCCTCACAGAGCCCGAGGAGGTAAAACCCCCTTGGGCTTTTGAGGCCTTTGTTCACAGCAACAGCTGTGAACAAATATTGGAATGTTGGAGCTCTGGGCTTCTACCGGCCATTAGAAGCCCGGAGCACTCCATTATTTTCAACTTCTAACATGCTTTGGCGCCCCATGATGGCTTACGAGATGCTATAGAAAGGCGACAATACTTCAACTTTTTGCACTGGGGCTTTGGAGATGGGAAGTGAGATTTCAGGGTGGTGATAGAGAGAGCACAGCAGATCAACAGTTTTGAACTGGCACAGAGCTGATTAATAGCACTCGCCCAGAGAGAGAATACTCAAACTACAGAAGCTCTTCATGCATTCCGAATATGCACTGCTCATCTGTGTACGCCCGGGGTTGATACTGCTCATGCACGCTGAAGAAGGTTGCACACTGAAGAAGGCTCTTTAAGGGCCTTACTGAAACACAAAGCATTTAGGCCAGGCAAAAAACAAGACACTTTTAAAACAAATCTTAAGACCGCTCTAGAATACTTTCAATGTACTGAAAGTATTGTTCAATCCTGGTCCCCAGCACACTTGAAGCTCTTTCTGAAAAACATGACTCCTCGATTAAGTTACGAGCTTGACAAGACACATTGCCTCCAACTATCCCATTATAAACCTTTCAGCTACACCATTGAGTTTAAGACCTACCGACAGTATGTGAAATTTACCTTAGAACACAGTATTCGGAGATGTATCATCATGCTTTGATTAGCTACCTCTAAAGGCCTATACAAGAAGCTGGAGTGATTTAGATGGAGATACAGGTGTATGCGACAAATGTAAACACAAGGAGTTGATGGACGGAGCACTGAAACTTTTCAGACACTCAACCCCAGTCACAGATCTGGGTTGAATCCATCATTGTTCTTTAGCTCACTTTGCCTCCCCAGTTCAGACCTAGCCATATGCAAATCAGTCTTGACCCTGTGCCTCATGGGAACAGTCCAGCCCGAACTGCCAAGCCAAGTCTTTCGTGGACCGAAAACAAGCATCCTGAGACCAGATTCGGGGTAACAGCCCTCATCAGCCAGGCTTGCTTGAATACAGTGGCGAAGTGAGCAAGGGACTCAGGTCTGAGCATACCCTGCCAACTTAGGGCGAACAAAGCAAACACAAGGAGATGGATTTAGGCCCAGATCTCTGTACTGGGGTGAATTTATGACATTGTTCTGCATTCTGTCCATCAATTGTTCTTTTTGCATCTGTCACCCCGAGTGGGACGGGTATGCCCAGACGTGTGTCCTGTGCTCTCCATGCCACTGGAGTCAAGCTATCCTGGCTGATGACGGGTGAAACTCGAAACCGGTCCTACGATGCTTGTTTCCAGTCCAGGGTGGACCTTGCCTGGCAGTTCGGGCTGGACTGTTCCCATTGGGTGCAGGGTCAAGACTGAGTTGCATATGGCTAGTTTCAAACTCGAATGGCACGGGGAGCAAAAAAACGATGGGAGTATGATATGGAGGATGACGACATTTCATCCAATGAGGCCCATGACTCAGGTAGATTCTGTCGCCCACATTTGGCCACCTCAGAGCCATATGAGGGGGACACTGCCACTAGAGATATGTTTGACGCTGAGGGTATATATCAACCGTGCTCAGCGGAGTGGATCCCTGAAAGAAAGGTGGTGGAATATGTGGCGAGCAAGATCCGCTAACCACTTAGCAAGGAGGTGAGAGCCGGCCTCCGGGCAGAGTGCTCCAGACCATCCCTAGGGGATAAGGGCACACCTACCCCTGATATTGATCTGATATTGATCCCAAGCTGTGTACCTTTTGTGCCAAATACATGAAGGATTCCAAGAAGGGGACTGATCGTTCCTGGAGGGCTTGCCAGCATAAACTTCTTGACGTGGTGGGGCCCATAACACAGATTATTAAGCTGGCTGAGGAGGAAAAGCAGTCAGGGAAACCCCTCCCCACAGATAATGTAGGGGGCTGGGCGCAGAGGGCGGTCTGCCTCCTCGGCAACGCCAACTGCGCCTTCTCTGCGAAACATCGTCGCTCCCTGCTGATCAAAATAGACCCCAAGCTGGGGGTACTCTCATCGTTGGAGGCAGGGCCTATAGCACAGGGCACCCTGTTTGGCAAACCCTTAATCAAGGAGTTGGGGAAGTTCATCTCAACCTTTTCGGCCCTTGACAAAACCCAATCGTCCATGAAGAAGATCTTCCCGGGGAAGGTTTTTGGAGGGGCCGGAAGAGGCATAGGTCGCTCCTTCGGCCGCCAGTCCTACCAAGGCCCTAACTGAGCCCAGGCCAAGAGGAACAATGGATGGCACGATGGCCGTCAGGGGACATTCTACCCCACACTCAGCACTGGAAGAGGAAGGAACAACCGGGCCCCGGGCGGGGCCACCAACAGCAGCGGATACAATGGTAAGCCCCATACTTTCATTACCTCTCCGTTTGGGGGGGAGACTGCGTTTGTTCACACACAAATGGGCAGACATCATGGCAGACCAGTGGGAGCTGGAGACTGTGCAAGGGTACCCTATAGAGTTTTACAGAACTCTGGTCCAGTCAGTAAACCCCCCCCACTGCATTTTTCCACACAGGACTCTTTTCTTATCGACCAAGCAGTACAAGACCTTTTGGCCAAGGGCGCAGTATGCACTTCCGATCTTCATCCCAGAGGCTTCCTCAGCAATCTCTTTCTGGTGGAGAAAAAAGACAAAGGCTTCCGTCCCATGATCAACCTCAGATCCTTCAATGAATGGCTGGTTTACCACCTGTTCAAGATGGAGGGGATCTATCTCTTCAGGAACCTTCTGCTCCAGGACAATTGGTTAGCGAGTCTAGACCTCAAGGACGCCTACCTGACGGTCCCCATTTTTCCTCCACATTGCAGGTTTCTCCAATTTGAATGGAGAGGGCAGATCTTCGAGTTTCGTACTCTCCCGTTCTGTCTGTCATCAGCACCATGGTGCTTTACAAAGCTCCTCAAACCTGTGGTGGAACACCTCTGGACACTGGGAATCAGGTTCATCATCTACCTCGACGATATACTACTGATGGATCAATCACATGATCTTCTGGTGTCTCACCTGAACACCGCCATATCCTTGCTTCAAGACTTGTCATCAACCAACAAAAGTTGGATTTGGTTCCACAGCAGACCATAACTGTTCTGGGCTTTCGCATAGACTCCAGAGCAGTGACCCTGAGCTTGTTGGACCAGAAGATAACCAAGATCAAGAAAGAACTGAAGAAGGTTCTCGGGAGGGACAGGATCTCCTTGCGGCAGCTGGCCAGGATTGTTGGTTTATCTTACTCGATACAAACCATTTTCCTGGGACCACTTCACTACAGGGCCCTGCAGAGGCTGAAGGTGGCTCATCTTCGGAGGGGCCTTACGTATTCAGAGCTGCTGTCACTGACGTTGGCGGCCAAGACGGAGATGCAGTGGTGGATAGACCACATTGATGCATGGAACGGACGGGTGATTTTCGGTTCCCTTCCAGACCTTGTGATAGAATCGGACGCTAGTCGCCTCAACTGGGGAGCCAGATGCGGCTCGATCTCCATGGGAGGCAGATGGACAGAGGAAGAATTGACCCTTCACATCAATTGTCTCGAGTTAGTAGTGGGATTGTTTGCTATTTGTTCCCTCACAAGGGACTGAGTATCGTGCTGTGTACTCCTGAGAATGGACAACACGACAGTGGTCCAATATAGCAACCGACTGGGTGGGACCCGCTCACGAGCTCTAGCGGAACTAGCCAAGTACTTCTTGCATTACTACCTCCAATGGCAAATTTCAGTGACAGCAGAATTCCTTCCAGGAGTGCTGAACTCAGTGGCAGACTGAAACTCCAGGTACCTCAAGGATGCCAGCAATTGGAGGCTCAACCTGAGCGTATTTCAGGCTCTGATGATGCGATGGGGCCCTTGTCAAGTGGACCTGTTTGCTACCAGATGGAACACGCAGCTTCCTCGCTACGTCAGCTGGAGACCGGATCTGAGGGCGTCGGAGGTGGATGCCGTCCTCCAGGACTGGTTGATGGATCAAGCTTACGCCTTTCCTCCCTTTCTCCTTATTCAGCGAGTGGCGGCGCAAGTCAGGTGTCAGCGGGCATCTCTAGTTCTGATCACTCCGGTATGGCGATCACAAGCTTGGTTCCCTTCTCTCCTGGAGCTAACGTGGGCTGCTCCGGTAGTCCTGCCATCGTTTCCCGAAATCTTACCGGATCCCCTGGGCCATCCACATCCTCTGGTTCTTCAGGGCCATCTTCATCTCATGGCATGGAGAATTTCAGGCGAGGTTGGAAAGACGTCAGACTTTTTCAGGGAGCTGAATTCCTCATCCAACAGCATGGGCTCCAGGGACTACCAAGAGGTACAGATCGGCTAGGAGGAGATGGGTTCATTGGTGTGTGGAGAAACACCTAGATCCCGTGGGCACCCGTGTTACTGACATCATGAATTTTTTGGCTGAGCTTTTCCAGGAGGGACTGGCATATTGTACCATTAACTCTTTCAGATCAGCTATCTCAGCGGGCCATGCACCAGTGAACAATGTTCCGGTAGGTAAACATCCTCGGGTAAGCAAACTTCTCAAAAGCATCAGGATATCTCATCCCCCGACCCCGGTACTCAGGCCTCTGGGACGTCAATTTGGTCTTGCACTTGTTATCCTCCTGGCAAGATAACCAGTACCTTTCTAGGAAGGAGATTTCAGTGAAGCTGGCGATGTTGCTCTGTCTCATTTCTTGTAAGTGAGCTTCAAATGTGCGAGCCTTAGATCTGTCAGCTAGGATCTTTACCCCGGAGGGGGTTACCTTCACCATCTCCAGGAGGACAAAGACGAGTACCAGGTCGGTATCTTATCCAGCTTTTCCAGAGGCTCCCAAGACATGTGTGGTCAGGTGCCTGAAGGCGTATGAGGACATGACAACGGAGGTTCGACCTCCAGGGGAACGGCAACTGTTGATTGTCATTAAAAAACTATTCGAGGCGGTGTCCTCTCCGACCATTGCCAGGTGGGTAAAGATGGGTCAGGGCAGAGGCCGGCATTGATACCACTGATTATAGGGCTCACTCAACTAGAGGGGCTATGGCTTCCAAGGCTGTCCAGGTAGGTGGCAGGCTTGAGGATATCATGAATGCGGCAGATTGGTCCTCGGACTCCTCTTTCAAAAGGTTCTATTTTAAACTGATCTATGGCGCGGCCGCATTGGTTGTAAGTAAGCTTTAAACAAGCATAATCCTCGCCACCGGTCCTGACATAGAATGAAAAATGTCCTAGTTAACATGAAGGAAAGTTTCAATTCTATTAAGGATGCAGAGGCGAGGATTATCCCCCCCTAGCATGCTATCTCCATGCTACCCCGCCCTGGGGGACTAACAGGAGTATCTTGGCATTAACAACTGGAGACGGTAAGATGGATTCCGTGACTAACAGGGAAGTACTGTGGTATTTACTCAGAGACAGACTGTTATTCTGTATTGTTGTTTAGAGGCTCTTCTTGTTTCTCAACCTTGCAGGTATACATATTTTGTGAAAGTACATCTTACAGCAGCAGCGATTGCTCCAAAAGTTATAGACTTAAGTTTATAGTTGAAATGTCATTCATACATCTTAAGGTAGATTAATGAAGTTATGACTTTACAAGTCTTTAACAGGGGATTTTATGTTCAGTTGGAAGTGTCTTAACGATCTCCATGGCCTCTTAGGTTTGGATTCAGAGGTGGAATGAGGTCCAGCGTGCTTAACTTCCTTCAGTGAAGAAGAGGAAAGACTACAGCATGGAGTGTGTTATACGGATCTATTGCAGGACCGGAGGCTCAGATTATGCTTTTCAATCTTTACTACTCATTTACAGCAGCCATTCAAAAAACAGTAAAACATTTTAATACTACAAATCCCATGAGGCTTTAAACCACGCCTCCATAACTCACCAATTGGAACAGTTCAATGTCTACAAAATAGCGAGGCACCATCTTACTGCTTCTTTCTTTGCTGCTCCGCAGTCAAGATAAGTGCCTCGTTATTTTGCATATTGGTTCGATATTGCCGATGATTATTTATACTGTTTATTGTTATTGGGTATTGTGACTTGAATTGTTCATTCTTGTATGCCCGCTTTGCTTACAGCGCTTTGCTCGTCTGGTGATCCGCGCTGCACTCCACGCGTGCTTGCACATTTATTGTGATCCGCGCTGCCCTCCACGCGCGCCTGCACATATCCCCGATCTCGGCGTGTGTTGCGACTTCTCCCCCCCCCCCTTTCCCGGTGCTAATGTACTTCAGCCCAGTGCGGCAGTGCCGCTGCGGTCCTTGCGCGACTCCTGTGCTACCGGGAGCGAGGTCGCGTAGGCAGCCGAATTCGTAGGCAGCCCAATTGGGCTGCATACGCGTAACCTCTCGGGAGCCTGCACTCGTCAGTGCACGCGAGGCAGCCTCCCGACACGACGCTGGAAGACGGCTCTCCCCGGGCTAGCAAAATAGAGGGATCAAGTCCTCGCAGGATTGTGCCTGCACCGGGCCTTATCTAATTTGCATACTGGGTATTTAACTGTTTATTGAATCCTTTGCCTCTACATTTACGGCCTCAATACTCATTTTTGGAACTTCCTGGCTGTTCTCTTAGGCGGACAGGGCCCTGAGCCCCCCATAAGTCCTATTGAGATAGCCTTGTGGTACCTTTGGCTTCCCTGCTCCAGCTTTGCTCCCCTCTCACACCCTGCTTTAAAGCATATCAAGGCTGTAAAATTTTGGCTTCCCTCTGGGGAATTTCGACAGGGAAATATAGACTCCATCCCCCAAATGTGTCTGACTACGAAGTCTATGAACAGAACCTTGCCGCTTATGGTCCAGCAGAAGATGAGGACCACTATTATGACGAAAATATGGAATCCCACATTGATAAAAACTTGGATAAGAAATTAGATAAAGCCTTGTCGTCAGCCCTCCTACCTATATCTCACCGCCTTGACAAACTGGTAGGTAGTGGCTGGTCTACCCCCCCTTCTATTTCCCCATCCAATCCCCCCCCTCTCTGATCCCTCCGCCCCTACTTGACCTCATGTAAAGATTTTAACCAAAGTTACTCAGAAAGCCACTGGCCCCCTCGCCACTGCCTCTCCCTTCAACCACCCCCCCCCCACACCAACACGACACGGATACTTCAGTCTCACAGGAGTCCCGTCCTCGCAAACGCTCCATTCCCCCCACGACTCCATCTCCGTTCACCTTTGATCCTTCTAGCATAGTGCACCCTAGATCATCTGATTGGTCCCCGGCCCCGGAGGTGGCGGAATATATGCAGCTTAACCTGCGAAAAAGCTTTGACAAAGAGGTCAGATCTCGCCTCAGGTCAGAATGCCCCCGCCCAGATCTCCCGAATAAAACTGCCCTCACCCCAGACATAGATACTTCGATGCAAACCTTTCTGAAGAAGTACCGTAAAGACCCCAAGACAGGCATAGATAAAGCTCTGAGGGCCTGCCAGGATAAACTTCTAGATGTCTCCGGCCCGCTGGCCAAAATCATGGAACTGGCCCTTCAGGCCCAAGAGACGGGTGCAGCAATCCACCCTGAAGTCCTAGCTGGATGGACTCAAAGAGCAATTTGCCTCCTTGGCAAGGTGAATTGCGCCGTTTCCTCCGAGAGGCGTAAATCTGTTCTCTTGAGAATTGACCCACAACTGGCCGAACTGGCCTCAGCAGAACCTGGTCCTTTAGCAGAAGGACAACTTTTTGGAGACCGCTTTGTCAAGGACATTGCTAAATTTGTGAACACCTTCACCTCCCTGGATAAATCACAGTCTTCACTCAAAAGAGTATTCAATCCCCTCTCTGGTAGGGCCGGTCGTGGCAGAGGACGCTCAACCGGCCGCTTCAACCAGCAAGGTCCTCAACGTGGATACAGCCCCAGACGCAGGGGTTACACACAAGACCCAGCTCAGGCTGGATTCTAACCCGCTAGATCACGAGGATTCAGAGGCCGTTTCAACAGAGGTGTCAATAGAGGCTTCCGAAACAATGACGCCCAGTCCTCAGGTAACAATCCCTCCCTTTCTTCCTTCAATTCCCTTGGGGGGCAGATTCATGCATTTTTCACAATTGGGCAAAGATCACATCAGACACATAGGTCCTGAAACACTGTTCAAGGGTATCAGATAGAATTGGCATTCTGACTGACTCAACATGCCCCTCCCCCGCCTCTCCATTTTTCCCAACAAGAAGAGTCTTTTATAGACTCCAAACTACAAGATCTTTTGTCAAAGCAGGCTATTGCTGCGGGAACTCTTCTTCCAGAGGGTTTTTGCAGCAAAGTCTTCTTGGTTCAAAAGAAAGGAGGTGGTCAGAGACTAGTACTAAAGCTCAGAGCTTTCAACCCATTCGTGACCTACCACCATTTCAAGATGGAAGGCATCCATCTTTTGAGAGATCTGCTGTTAGAAAAGGACTGGATGGTCCGGTTAGATCTAAAAGATGCTTATCTGACAGTCCCAATCTATCCCCTGCATCAATGTTACCTCCAATTTCAATGGAAAGGCCAATGGTTTCGGTACCAATCCCTACTGTTCGGCCTCTCCTCAGCTCCCTGGGTGTTCACCAAATTATTGAAAGCCGTGGTGACTCGCCTGAGAGAAATGGGAGTTCGCATGATCGTGTATCTAGATCACATGCTTTTTCTGGCACAAGATCGTTCTTTGTTGATAATGCACTTGCAGTGGACAGTATCTCTCCTACAAGATCTAGGTTTTGTAATAAACCGCAAGAAGTCCATGATGACTCCCTCTCAGCAAGTGGACTTCTTGGGATTTCAGATCAACTCCAGGACAGCTCAGTTACTTCTCCCTCCAACCAAAATAAAATCCATCAAGAGAGAAATCAGAGGGACATTGTCGAAACAGGTGGTCTCTTTGAGATCCCTGGTGAGGATTGTCGGCCTGCTGGCTTCCTCTATTCAGGCAATTTTCCCTGGTCCTCTCCATTACAGAGCATTACAACGCCTAAAAATTCATTATCTACAACAGAATTTCAGCTTTGATCACACGATTGCGCTGACACTCGAAGCACAAGAGGAACTTCAATGGTGGATGACACATATGGAAGCATGGAATGGCAAGGCCATTTTCGGAGTGTCTCCCGATGTAGTCATCGAATCAGACGCCAGTCGCTGGGGCTGGGGCGCAAGGTGCGGAGAATTTGCTACCGGTGGGCGCTGGTCAGCAAAAGAACTGAAACTACATATCTGTCAAGGTAAACAATGCGTTCTTACCTGAAGTCCGCAATGTTGTGTTTCGCAGAGACGTTATGGATCAACTTCCTAGCACCCTACCTTATAACCTATACTGTATTTATATTAGTAGGAAAACTTAGTAGGGTTCAAGGAGTCGGGCCGGATGATGGACGCTCGAGAAATCCTTGTTGTCGACCTGGGAGGCAACAAGAAAATTCTATGACGTGTCTTTACTTGAAATAAACTTCCTATCCTCTTTTTTGTATCTCCCCAATGATCACCTATGTAAAGTTTTATAGAATCCTACCTGCGATCAAGGTTGTGCCTGCTAAGCGTCCGTGGAGCTTGTAGTTGTAACTGCTAAATGACCGTGGAGCTTTGAGATTGAAGGTGTGTTTCAAATCACTATTCTTGGAGAACAAAGTGGAATTATACTGTGATGAAAGATAATAACATACTATGAGTTGTTTGTCCCCATGAGTTTCTCTTTAAGTATGTACAGCACGATAAAAAGTGTACTTACACAATATCACATCCACGGTATGGAAGTCTTTACAAGCTTTAACTGAAAACAAAGATTATGTAAAAGAAAACAAGACATTGCACATGTGTGCTTGAAAGGTTTGTCTAAGTTCAAGGTATAACAATTTTCAAGTCTTTAAGTCTCTTTGTATTGTGCTACTTGTCCCAAAGAGTGAGTTCCAAAAATTATTGTAAGGTTTCCAAAAATTATTGTAAGCTAGAACATCTTACTTGCGCTGGGCGCCGAGCTTTCAAAGTAGCCTGTCTTTCTTTTTTCTACAGGTTCCAACTTCGATGAGGATGACGTGCTGCTCTGAAAATCAGGAAGTCGAAGGGGAGAACAACGCGTCATTGAACAGGTAAGCGTCCTTGGTTACCGGATGGCAACCGTTGAAGTTCCAGAAGGCTAAGCACCTTCTGGAAGCGAGTGTGGCATTAAATACCTATGCCACACCCAAGATGACTGCCACGCAATAGATGCACGCGTTACGTCCCACCATAATGCGTTTCTTCATAAAACTGCTTTAGTTCGGCAGACGTGAGGTGCACGGAGAGGAAGCCTGAACTTAGTAAGCTTCCCTTTCTTGCACGTCTGTTGCTACACTCGTATTCCTTGTCTATTTTCAGCGTGGCAATGAGTCTCCATTACATGTCAGACATACTGTTCGCTTGTAGAATACAATCATAATATAACCGTGAGTCTCCATTACGTGTCAGACAAAATGTTTGCATGCATCAATACAATCAAAACATACAATGAATATAGAGAACAACTTTCAACGTGAAACTGACACTATTACATATATAAACTCACAATCCTCTGCAGTGCTGGTTGCACGGGTCAGGGGTGGGTTTTTCTTGCAGGCTAATAAGGCCTTCCTGGGTCTACATTGGCCCTACATTAGTGATAACGGACAGGCCTCTACAGACCTCTATGGGCCTGCATTGGGGTCATGACAGTAACCCCCCCCCCCTTAAAATCCCTCCCAACACTAACGGAATCCGTCGTGGTTTATCAGGACAACGTCTATGAAAGGCTTTAACAAGTTTTGGTGCGTTTTTTAGATGAGACAAAGGTTCCCAGGAACGTTCATCAGGTCCATAACCTTTCCAATCCACTAGGTAATATAATTTACCTCGCACTCATTTAGCATCTAACAATGTTCACACTTCATATTCTGGTACACCTTCCTCATCTAGCGGAGGTGGTGGGGATGTGTTTCTGGTCATGGGATTGTATGGTTTAAGAAGTGAAACATGGAAAACAGGGTGAATTGGATATTTTGGGGGAAAAGTCAATTTTACAGCTACTGGATTTAGAATCTGTTGAATGGGGAATGGACCTATAAAACAGGGATGACATTTTTTATTACCTTTGAGGCGTACATTCTATGTCGATAACCATACCTTTTCACCTATCTTATATAGTGGTTGAGGAGAGCGATGTAAATCAGTCAGACGTTTCTGATTTTCCTTGGCTTTTGCTAACTGATATTGTGCTTGTTGTTGAACACAGCTTAAGTTTTTTCAAATATCCATGAACAAACGGGATCATTAAATTTGTTTGCACATTCCAAGGAATATCTTTTGGGTGAAAACCAAGAGCACAAAAAAATGGGGACATACCAATGGATGAATGCTCAGCATTATTATAAGCAAATTCCATGGCCCATAAAATGTATACCCATTCTTGATCACACTCTGTCAACATGCATTGCAAATATTGTTCAATTGTCTGATTGGTACGTTCTGTTAAACCATCGGTTTGAGGATGATAACTAGATGATGTGCGCACCTCCATGTTTAATGACTTACTCAAAAGCTTTCCAAAAACGGGAAATAAACTGAGGATCACGATCAGAAATAACAATGGATGGGACACCATGTAATCGAATAACATTAATAGTAAATATTTGTGCTAATTC
The DNA here is from genome assembly GCA_963921515.1 of Calotriton arnoldi. NCBI lineage: Eukaryota > Metazoa > Chordata > Amphibia > Caudata > Salamandridae > Calotriton > Calotriton arnoldi. The sequence goes on along the minus strand of CAWUFW010006699.1, from coordinate 846,174 downwards.
TGATGCAGAAGGGAGTCTTTTTAATGGTACGAAATGAGCCATACGAGTAAAATGATCAACTAGTGTTAAAATCGTGGTATAACCTGCTTTAGTTACTGAGAGTTCTACAATAAAGTCAAGGGATACTGTATGCCAAGGTTGGGAGGGTATTGGTAAAGGTCGTAGAAGGCCACTAGGGGCTTGATGTGAGGATTTAGTTTGGATACACACTGCACATGTTTCTACGTATTTTTGAATCTCATCAAACATGGAGGGCCACGAGAAATGACGTTTCACTAAATGGTATGTCTTTGTGATACCTGGTTGCTGACAAAGGTGTATCATGACTTAATTGAACAGCAATAGTTTGCCATTCCAACATTGGTACAAAAAGTTGTTCACTCATCCATAACAATTTGTCTTTCAAATGAAGAAATGGGTATATTGCTTGCCACTCATTAAACGTCTTTTTCTTTAGTTCGGACTGTATTTCTTGTACTAGATCTCTGTTACAAATACCTGCCTGGAACCAATGTGAGGGGAGTATTGACTGTGGTTTCTGTAGTTGATCTAAAGTTTCTTCTACCCCTATACGTGATAAAGCATCAGCTTTAGAATTTTCTTTTCTGGGCGATAAGTAATGATAAAATTATAGTCATTAAAAAACAATGTCCATCGGAGTTGTCAAGCAGACAAGACTTTTACAGATCGCAAACATTGGAGATTACGGTGGTCAGCATAAATGGTTATTGGATGTCTGGCTCCTAACAAGTAGTGACGCCATTCCTCAAATACAGCTTTAATGGCTAATAACTCTCTATCAGCTATGGCATAATTTCTTTCAGCAGGTAACAATTTCCTAGAATAATAAGCTATTGGATGCATTTGTCCAGTGTCCTTGTGTCTTTGTGATAAAATACCACCTATGCGTATTGTGAAGCATCAGCTTCAACAATAAATGGACGGGAAGGATCAGGATGCATTAATATAGGTGCTGAGGTAAATTGTGATTTTAAGTCTTGAAATGCCTTTTCAGCTTTGTCATCCCATTCAAATTTAACTCCTTTCAGGAGTAATCTAGTAATAGGGATTAATATTTTGGAAAAATGCTGGAAAAAACGCCTATAGAAATTCACAAACCCTAAAAAACTTTTAATTTGCTTAGTTGTGGACGGGCTAGGCCAATTGAGGACTGTTTCTATCTTTTTTGGGTCCATTTCTATACTATTTGGACTAATTAAATAACCTAAACATTCAACTTTGGGCACATGAAACATGCTTTTTTCCAATTTGACATATAAAGAATGATTTAACAACTGTTGAAGAATGGCTCGTACTTGTTTGACATGTTCGGAACGAGTTTTTGAGTAGATTAGTATATCATCAATATACACAACACAGCAGATGTCTAAAAAATCCCTCAACACTTCATTAATAAAAATTTTTAATGAGGCTGGAGTGTTGCAGAGAGCGAAGGGCATGACTTGGTATTCAAACAGACCGAATTTCGTACAAAACGCAGTCTTCCATTCATCGCCCTCACGAACTCGTACCAGATGATAGACTCCTCGCAAATCAAGTTTGGTGTGTATGGTAGCATCTTTTATTTGATCAAATAACGTGGGTATTAAGGGAAGTGGATATCGATTTTTTTATGGTGACATTATTCAGTGCACAGTAATGGATGCACAAACAAAGCTCCCCCCTTTTTTTGGTATGAAGAAAAGGGGTGAGGATACAGGAGATTTAGAATGTCTGATAAAACCGTTTGCAAGATATTCATCGAAATAGGTGCGTGAGTACTAATTCTCTTTTTCAGTAAGAGCGTATATACAACTGCATGGTAATGTAGCTCCGGGAACCAAATCAATACGGCAATCGTAATCTCTGTGAGGTGGTAAGGTGTTTGCTCTTTGTTTATCAAATACATCAAGTAAATCCGAATATTTATTGGGAACTCTCTCAACTACTAAAACACTTTTTGACTCTTAAGGGAAATCATAACCTTGCACCATATGTTTTATATGGTGTTGTTTGAAACAAGAATGACGACATTGATCGGAACGAAACGTTACCGTCTTTTTAACCCAATCAATGTGGTGGTTTTGTTGGACAAGCCATGGTATTCCTAAAATAGGGCGAAATGGAGGGGTGTCTATTACATCAAAATGAATATGTTCAAAATGATCATTTTCACAAGTCAGGTTGAGTTCTTCAGTGTTGTGTTGTATTAAACCAGAAGTTAACTCCCTACCATCTACTGCTCTCACAATTTCAGGTCTTGTCTTGGGTAGTACCTGTAAACCTAACTCTTGCAGAAATTTGGATCTATAAAATTACCAGTTGCACCGGAATCTATTAATTAATCAACAGACCAAAATCCTTTATTATTAGATTGTGATTGCAGAGTTACTTGAATACTAAGATGAAGAGGTGCCAAATCAGGAGTTGTAGAGGCCAAACTAGATGATAAACCCGACAAACTGAACTTGTCTTCTGTCGGGTTTTCTAGTTTTGCGTCTGTTGAACTACAGCCACATCAGTAGTTTTAGATTTATTCCTAACATGACAATTGGGACATTCTTTTAAAAAATGTCCTGTTTTACCACAGTACAAACATTGGTTTAATCTTTGACATTTATCTTTTTCTTCTTTAGTTAGTGGGCCTCTTATAGTTCCAATTTGCATTGGCTCTCTAAGGTCTGTTTTAGTAGTAGTGTCTGCTTTATTAACACTTTTATCTCTATATATGAATACTTTATGATCTGCTCTACCTTTTTCCCCTTTCCGTTCCGATAAACGATGATTTAACTTAACTACTAAATCTATAAATTCGCTGCAATTCTCTGGAGGGTCTAAAATCTGTGTTACCATATCCTTTAACTCTTCACGTAATCCTCTATAAAAGAGGGATACTCTTTTTTCCTCAGGCCATTCTGCTTCAATTACTAATCTATTAAATGTGCAAATATAATAGAGTAGATCAGAAGACCCTTGTTTTTGATTTAATAACTCGTTATCAGCTGTTTGTACAAAGACATGTTTAGCGAATAATTTTTTTCATTGTTTCTTTGAAGTTTCAAAAATTATATAATATTGGATCTTTTTTTCAATGAAGGGTACGGACCATAAGGCTGCATCTCCACCCAATTATGATAAAATAAAGGCAATTTTGGATGCATCATCGGGAAAAGCAGTTGGTTTTGCCATAAAGTGAAGATGACATTAGTTAAAAAAGATGCTGAATTTATTACTGTCACCATGAAATCGTTCAGGAGGTGCTAGTGGAATGGGAGTGGGTGTTATTACTTGTATCTGAGTAGGGGGGTTGTTACTAGACTCGGAAGCGCTAGTTGGATTTTGAAAACTAGAAGGTTTAAGGATCGGTTTACTTGGTGGTGGTAGACTCCATGTCTGATGTGTTTGTAAATCGGTTTGTAGAGCTGAAGGGTCCCGCCGTAAAGCAGCATTTTCAGATCGAATATCAGCGAATACAGCAGCAATATCTTGAAGGGAGATTTTTTTGAGCTTTCTCCATAGCTTTCGGGCGAAACTGTCGTCTTGGGCTTAGCCTTCTGTCAAGGTAAACAATGCGTTCTTACCTGAAGTCCATAATGTTGTGTTTCGCAGCGACGTTATGGACCAACTTTCTAGCACCCTACCCCTACCTTATAACCTGTGCTGTATTTATATCACTAGGAAAACTTAGTAGGGTTCAAGGAGAAGGGCCGGATGATGGACGGTTGAGAAATCCTTGTTGTCGACCTACGAGGCAACAAGAAAATTCTATGACGTGTCTTTACTTAAAATAAACTTCCTATCCTCTTTTTTTGTATCTCCCCAATGATCACCTATGTAAAATTTTATAGAATCCTGCCTGCGATCAAGGTTGTGCCTACTAAGCGTCTGTGGAGCTTGTAGTTGTACATGCTAAACGACCGTGGAGCTTTGAGATTGAAGGCGTGGTTCAAATCACTATTCTTGGATAACAAGGTGGAATTATACCGTCATGAAAGATAATAACATACTATGAGTTGTTTGTTCCTATGAGTTTCTCTTTATGTATGTACAGCACAATAAAAAGTGCATTTACACAATATTACATCCACGGTATGGAAGTCTTTACCAGTTTAACTGAAAACAAAGATTATGTAAAAGAAAAGAAAACATTGCACATGTGTGCTTGAAAGGTTTGTCCAAGTTCAAGGTATAACAATTTTCAAGTCATTAAGTCTCTTTAGATTGTGCTACTTGTCCCAAAGAGTGAGTTCCAAAAATTATTGTAAGGTTTCCAAAAATTATTGTAAGCTAGAACATCTTACTTGCGGTGGACGCCGAGCTTTCAAAGTAACCTGTCTTTCTTTTTTCTACAGGTTCCAACTTTGATGAGGATGTCTTGCTGCTCCGAAAATCAGGAAGTCGAAGGGGAGGACATCGCATCGTTGAACAGCTAAGGGTCCTTGGTTACCGAATGGCAACCGTTGAAGTTCCGGAAGGCTAAGCACCTTCTAGAAGCGGGTGTGGCATTAAATACCTATGCCACACCCAAGATGGCTGCCACGCAATAGACGCACACGTTACGTACCACCGTAATGCGTTTCTTCATAACGCTGCTTTAGTACTGCAGACGTGAGGTGCACAGAGAGGAAGCCTGAACTTAGTAAGCTTTCCTTTCTTACACGTCTGTTGCTGCACTCGTATTCCTTGTCTATTTTCAGCGTGGCAATGAGTCTCCATTACGTGTCAGACAAACTGTTCGCATGCAGAATACAATCATAATATAACCGTGAGTCTCCATTACGTGTCAGACAAAATGTTTGCATGCATTAAAACATTCAAAACATACAATGAATATACAGAACAACCTTCAATGTGAAAATCACACTATTACATATATAAACACACAATCCTCGGCAGTGCTGGTTGCACGGGACAGGGGTGGGTTTTTCTTGCTGGTTAATTAGGCCTTCCTGGGTCTACATTAGCCCTACATTAGTAATAACAGACAGGCCTCTATGGGCCTGCATTGGGGTCATGACAATATCAACTGTCTGGAGCTGTTGGTGGGTTCTTTTGCCATCAAGTCGATCTCTCCAATAAAGAGCAATTGTTGCATCCTTTTACGGATGGACATTGTGTCAGCGGTTCAATACATAAATCGCCTAGGAGGTACAAGATCTCGTCTGTTGGCCAACATAGCTCGGGAGTTCTGGCACTTCTGTCTAGCGCAGAAGATCACTGTTCTGGCAGGATACATCCCCGGCAAGGACAATCTAGTGGCGGATTGGAATTCCAGATTCCTGAAAGACTACAGCAATTGGAAACTCCATCCTTCCCTGTTTCAGGAGATCATGACTATTCCACTAGGGGCGCGATGGCGTCTAAAGGCTTTGTCATGGGATCCAGGTTAGAAGATATTCTTAAGGCAGCTGACTGGTCATCTGACTCTATGTTTAAAATATTCTATTATAATCCAATTGTACATGCTTCATCTGTTGTTGTTGGGAAGCTTTGAACCAGCATAATCTGAGCCTCCGGTCCTGCCATAGAATGGAAAAATTTCTAGCATATGCGAAAAGAATTTTAGATTCAAGATGTAGTAAGTCAGCGGTGCAGTGTTGAACCCGGCGTGGGCCGGATATGTTGCACCCACGCGCCCAGACCAGGCGTGGTCTGGGCGTAATTAATAAACGGGGGCGTGGTCGCACGAGGCCAGTCGCCACCCAACAGAGACATGGTGTAGAAGTGTATTTTTATGAGTGCCTGCCATTTGCATTTAGGTTTTAATCGACCCCCAGTGCAGCACGTTACACTGGTGACGAGTGGGGAGCGGGATCCACGCTCCCGCATAGCCGCCGCGAGCCGGCAATACACCCCTGACATCGTGCACGCTATCTGCGCATCGGAGAGGGGCGGGAGCGCTGTCCGCGTTCCCCCAGCCTACGCTGATCCTGTTGCCAGCGGGGGAGGTGCCCTTATGAGCAACGACGCGAGCAGGAAGACGCCTGAGGCCGGTAAGAGCGTGGCCCCCTGCAGAGGACTGAAGCCTGCCCCGGCCTGCGCTACACAGCCCCAGGCAGCCACATGTAGGCCAGCCACGCACCCGCACATGTGGGGAACCATCCACAAACACCATTGCCACTAGAAAGAAGACCTGCCCTACAGCAGCTGAAACTGGGAGGCCCCAGAGAAAAGTAAGGCCCCCACAGCGTGGTACAGCAAAGGGCACAGTCGCCTTGGAGGAAAACAGGGGACCCTGCTCCACACCAGACCTGAGACGCTCGCCCTGGTGAGGCTGAGAAGGAGGCACATGCCTACATCGCAGCCTTGTACCCAAACAGCAAGGACAAGGACGTCACACCAAGAGAAGGGAGTACGAGACGAAAGGCACGAATAGACCTCCCACCACCACGCAACAGCAGTACCCCAGGGAGCCAAGATGGGTGACCCGGATCCCGATGCTAACCAGCCACCTGCCCGCGTGATCACACAACATGCCTCACAGAGGTGTTACCTCCATTCAGTGAGGCAGCCGACCCGACTTCCGCATCCCCACGATGGAAGACGTTGTTGGGGCAGTTGGAAAACTACTTTGTGGCAACGAGAGAGACGGACGGGGCTGTGAAACGGTCACTGTTACTCCATTACGCAGGAGAAGAAATATACCTCCTGTTTAAACACTTCCCGAATACAGGCGCAACCACCGACTATGATGCTGCCGTGACGGCACTCAATGCACACTTCGACCCGCAGCTGAACCCGGATTACGAGAGGTTCAAGCTGCGCCAGGCCCGGCAAAGAGAAGGAAAATCAATCGATGCATTCTGCGCACGACTGAGAGAACTGGCAGGTACTTACCTCACGGATGACCGGGCCACAAAGGAAATTTGCGCCCAAATAATCCAAGGACCCCGCAGCAAGATACTACGTGGGTTGGGTTGATCCTGAGGCAGCCGAACATACCCCTAAATGACATACTGGTCCTGGCCAGGACACATGACCTCTCAGCAGCAAGAGCAGATGAAATGTACCTAGTCCTGACGCGACCTACAGAGAAAAACATAACCTTTAAGATGGAGAGGGCCGACGCCGTAAGGACGCGAGACAGAGGGAGCGGGCAGAAGGGCTGTCCACCCCAAACCGCAAAGGGCCAGTGTGGGTACTGCGGACACGAAGAGCACCCTGTCCAAGCATGCCCCGCTCAGGGTTGGACGTGCTCCCACTGCGGGATCTCAAACCATTTTGCATCAGTGTGCCGGAAGAGAAACCAACGCAAAGACAGCAGAGGGGGGAAACCAATTCAGAGAATAGTGTGCCAACTGTCAAGCACCTCCCTGGCAACGTTGAGCAGCGCAAAGCGGACCAAACAAGCCACCTACCGAGTGGAAGACACATCCACAGAAGACGACGAAGTCGAGACATACCTGGTCTCTTTCACCCAAGAGTTAAAGAAACGGAAAAGGCCACTGCCCACATGCACCGTGAGGATAGCCGGATGAGATGTAAAAGCGGTCATTGATACCTGCGCCTCCGTGAACGTCATGGGGATCCACCAATATAATCGACTGCGACCGAAGCCGGGACTGACACCGTCCAAGACGAAGATCTTTGCGTATGGAAGTACCTCACTCCTGCCACTACGAGGGAAGATGACCGTGCCAATCCGGTCGGAAGATAATGAAATCATCACAGTCGTCCATGTGATCGACCAAGAGGCCGACACGTTGCTCAGAAGTCACGCCGCCGAGGATCTAGGCCTGCTGACGTTTGCAAGAAGCGTGCGAGCGAACCAAACAGAAGAACTGCTGAGTCAATTTGCGGACCTCTTTAAAGGGCTAGGATGCATCGAGGGCCCCAGTAAAACTCCTCTTAGACCAAGCAGTCGCCCCGACGGCTCTACGCCACAGGCGGATCCCCTTCCACCTCTGGCCGCTAGTGGAGCAAGAGCTACAAAAACTAGAAGACCAAGGAGTCATCGAGAAGGTGTCCGGACCAACCCCCTGGGTGTCACCCATGGTCATAGCAGAGAAACCACAGCAGCAGCGGAAGATCAGACTATGCATCGACATGCGCCACCCCAACAAAGCAATCTGGCGGGAACGCCATATCACGCCAACGATGGATGACATAGTAGCCGATGTCAAGGGGTCCCGGTGGTTTTCAAAATTGGACCTGAACGCAGGATACCACCATTTGGTCCTGGCTAAAGAGAGCAGATACATCACTACGTTCAGCACCCATTTGGGGCTGCGACGATACAAGCGCCTCAATTTTGGAATATCCTCAGCAGCGAAAGTGTTCCAAGACATAGTACGGGAGATCCGGACGAGCCTGCCCGGGGTCCTGAATGTAAGTGACGATATCCTCATCCACTCCACCACCGCGGATGAGCACTATCGGCATCTAAGAGCCACGTTGAAGCGGCTCCAGGAGTATGGCGTCACCCTACAAAGGGAAAAGTGTCTCTTCTTTCAGAGGGAGCTAGCATTCTTTGGATACCTTTTCAACCAGGAGGGAATCCAGGTGGACCCGTGGAAGTCCCAAGCCATCAAGGATGCACCACCCCCCTCGACAGTGTCAGAAGTGCGAAGCTTCCTTGGGATGGCCACGTACTGTGGCCGGTTCATCCCGGATCTGGCTACCATAGCGGAACCCCTCCGGAACCTCACTCGCTCCGATGCCACGTGGAGGTGGGGACAGCAAGAAGAGGCGGTGTTCCAGAAAGTCAAGAGTGCCTTTCTCGACCACACCACGTTGGTGTACTTCGGCCCTGCCAAGCGCAAGGAGCTCCTTGTTGATGCCAGCGCGGTGGGCCTCAAGGCGGTGCTCACCCAGGAGCAAGAACCTGGAAGATGGGCCGCGTTAGCCTACGCCAGCAAGTCCCTATCACCCACCGAAAACAGCTATGCACAGATTGAGCGAGAGGCCCTGGCCGTTCGGTGGGCATGCCGGCATTTCCACCTGTACATCTGCGGCCAACCATTCAAGGTCGTCACGGACCACCAGCCGCTAGTGCCCCTGTTCAAAGGATCAACGCCTCACCCACCCCCGAGGATCGAACGATGGGCCATCGGACTCCAACAGTACGAGATGGAGGTGGTATACCCGCCCGGCGCAAAGAATCCAGCCGACTTCCTTTCTCGACACCCAGCCCCAAGAGAATGCCAAGAAGAGGCGCAGGAAGTCGAAGCACTGGAGGCCCATCGGAACATGATCTCGACAATCACCTGCCCCAAAGCATTAACTGTGGCTGATATCACGGCGGCAACTGAGGGGGACCCGATCATCATCACAGTACGCAGTGCCGTCCAAGGGGGCAACTGGAATCGGTTCCTGCAGACGGCCAACGACTGGTCAGGGCCCGAAAGGGAATACCTCATGAAAATGTGGAGAATCCGGAACGAACTGAGCGTGACCCAGGACGGAGTCCTGCTGTGGGGGTCACGCATAGTCATCCCAGCAGCTCTACAACACCATGCAACCCAGTTGGCCCACGGAGGACACCAAGGGATTGAAAAGATGAAGGCCCGGATGCGGGAAAAGGTCTGGTTTCCAGGGCTAGAAAGCCGGGTGGAGGAGATCGTGAGGAGATGCCCGGCGAGTGAGTTGACTGGTGCGCCAGAACGACCCGCACCCGTTCAGACGGAAGAGCATGGGAAGACTCCGTGGGAGAAAGTGAGCATGGACTTTGGGAGTTTCCCCGATGGCCGGGTGACCCTGGTCATGGTAGACAGCTATTCCAAATACCCAGTAGTGGAAGTTGTCAGCTCTACCGCATTCTCCCGAATTGCCCCGGTACTTGAGAAGATATTCACAATGATCGGATGTCCTAGGGAAATCAGACGCGACAATGGGCCCCCATTCCAAGGAGGGGATTTCCGCGAATTCATGCAACACCACAGAGTACAGCATTGTCGCATCACCCCTCAATGGCCACAAGCAAATGGAGAGATTGGAAGGTTCATAAGAACTCTCAACAAGGTCCTGCGCGTTGCTGTGGCCGAAAATGCAGACCCTGAGCGCCACCTACAATTGTTTCTCCGGGAGTATAGAAGCACGCCACACAGCACCACACGTCAAGCCCCATGGGCGCTGATGTTTAATGGCCCACGCCGTGACAGCATAGCTACCTGCCCTGGGTGGACCCCGCTGCACAACAACGAAGACGATGCCCTAGAAAGGAGGGAAAAGCAGAACCTAGCAGCCAGTCACAGGAGAAGAGCCAGACCCAGTGACCTGCTACCCGGAGATCGAGTGATAATGCGGTATTGAAGGCCAGGAGGAAAATTCAGGACCCCGTATGAACCAGGATACTGGACCGTAACCGGCATCAAGGGGACCATGATCACTGTGGAAAAGGTAGGAGAGAGAGTAACTAGGAACAACTCGTGGTTCAAGGAAGTGGAAGAGACCTCGCCAGCCACGGGTGAAGAGGGTGACTCTGCCACCGGAGGACTAGGAGATGAGTGTACTGAGATGGACGGCATGGGTACTCCGTCAAGCAATCACCCGGGAGGGCTGAGGGAAGCCAATCAGGAGGCCAGCGTGGCTTCCCCAAGCCCAGAGGGACAACCCGGAGCGCCCGTGACATCAGAGGCTCGGCCCCCTGGACCGGGGTCATTATCCCAGGTATGGACTATGGGGAAATCCCGTCCCGAGCTCCCTCCTAAAGGACTTTGCATGTCGAGTGGTGGGTCAGGAGCCTGCCTGCGAAGAAAAGAAAAGAGACTGAGTTAAGATGGGATGTAATAAGTCAGCGGTGCAGTGTTGAACCCGGTGTGGGCCGGATATGTCGCACCCTCGCACCCAGACCAGGCGTGGTCTGGGCGTGATTAATAAACAGGGGCGTGGTCGCACGAGGCCAGTCGCCACCCAACAGAGACACGGTGTGGAAGTGTATTTTATGAGTGCCTGCCATTTGCATTTAGGTTTTAATCGACTCCCAGTGCAGCACATTACACAAGTCAAGAATCCTTAATAGAATTTTAGATTCTATTAAGGAAACAGAGGCGAGGATTATCCCACCCGTTGGGACAGGTAAGAGTTGTATCTCAACTGCCATGATGTCATATGATTACGTTTGATATGATTGTTTTCCCTCCCCTGATATGCTTAAGTCCATAGCCTTGGTATTCAAACTTGTTTCTGATTTCAGGGACGGATTCCAAGCAGAATTGAATTCTGGAGTTTTCCTTTCCGGTGGATGATCTGTACGCCAGTTCATGGATAAAGTTGTCTCTTCCTAGACCCCGTTATTTGGAGTTTGCTCTCCGTTGAGAGCTGGAACTGTATCCTGTTTTGGATTGCACTAGAAAGAGACTGCTTGTTGCAAAGAAAGAGGCAGTAAGATGGTGCCTCACTATTTCGTAGTCATTGGACTGTTCCGATTGGTGAGTTATGGAGGTGTGGTCCAAAGCCTCATCGGATTTGTAGTAGTAAAATGTTTTACTGTTTTTTGATTGGCTGCTGTGAATGAGTAGTAAAGATTGAGAAGCTGTAGTGTGCTGGCCCCACGTGTACAGCATACAAAGTAGACGTAGCCGAGTTTTAGTTGATGTAGTTTATTATGTCCATAGGTAGAGGTTATAGGAAGGTACAACAAGTGTGGTGTTCTCCTTCTACAGTATTCCAATGTCCAAGTTCTATAGAACATAGAACTTGGAATGATGTGATGTCAGTGATGTCAGTTGCTCCTGCGTGGCTGATGGATGAGGTGTTTAAGAATAAACCTCCACTTTAAATAAGAAGGATTCCTGTGTTATTGTGTGGACGTTATATTGGCGACGAGCGTGGGACTGCGGAACAACAACACCTCAACATCAAGCAGTGATCATCATGCGAGGAATTCCCTTCTCTGTCGCATGGCATCTTAGAAAAACTACATGAAGCATATCCGTGGTAATGGAATATAGAGAAAAAAGGAATGCTGGTAGTTTGGAGCAAGAAGGTACTGTGAAACTTCTCTAATTTGGGCGTGTGTGGCATTTTGGAGATACGACAGCAGAGTTAACAGAATCATCTCGCAGTCGGAAAACATTCATCTGCCTCTTCAGATATGAAATAATGACTGCGAGTGCGGCGCGATAATTCAAAGCGAAAGTGTTTTTTTTTTTTTAAAGAAATCGGCGCGTGTGCAGGAAAAGGAAAAGCGAAGTTTATTTAACACTTATTCCCCTACCTTCTCCAGCGGCTGTATGTAGTGGACGAGAAGGCAGAGTGTCACTTCTCCAGCGGCTGACTAAGTGTGGGAAGGCTTATTGTGTAAACGGATGAGGAGGTCAGCGGGAGGGGCTGGTGTCTGCCTGTCTTCGGCGAACGTGGAAAGCATTTCCCTGTTAACGAACGGGGAGAAGGTTCGTTGGAGTCCGGAGCTCCTCTCCCTTGAGCTGTCTGCAGTGACTGATGACGCATCAGAATCCTGTGAAGGGATTCGGTGAAAAGTTCGCGTCATCAGTCTTCTGAACTCCTCCAGCATGGTTGGTTGACGAGTCAGTTACGCTAAAAAAAAAAATATTGGAGGCGCTTAAGCACTGCGTGTGCGTAGGCGTCTGTGAAGCTTTATTGGATTCAAAGCTTTATTTGTACAAAGCTGAGGGGCATTTTATCGAATAAACATTACACATCCAAAGCTAATTCGATTATAATTCATTGTTTAAGTGTTAAGGCTGTTTAGTGACCGTGTTTTGGACTCCTCGTGTGGTAAGAGGTTTAACAAATAAGTTGGGCATTGTGAAAAATTTAAAACAGTACTGTTTTTCATTTAATGTTTCACAACTGATATATTTAAAAAAAAAAAAATTGAGAGTGATTTTAACATAAAAAAAAAGAAAAGAAATTACATCTCTATTCAGAGTGTGCTAATAGAACAAGGTTTCAGTAGTCTACAAGCAATAAGTTGGAAGGGTTTAGATTTGTTTATGTGTTTCACTCACGTTTTATTATTTATTAAGTGAGTCATGCAAAACGTAACAGCGCCACCATTTTTTAAGCTCTCCAGGAGAGCCAGTTGTAAAATGGAGCAAATGGAAAAAGATTTTTGCAAATTATGCACGAGTTTGCGGAACGAATCTTAGTGCAGAAAGGAGACATTCATTACTGTTACACTGTTTAGGGGGAAGGTCAAGAAGTTTTAGAAAACTTGCCGGTTTTAACGACAGAAGAACAAAGAGGGCTCAATGAATATGAGATAAGTATTTTACAGCTGGATAAGCATTTTTTGCCGAGAGTCAGCACCATTATGGAAAGATATTACTTTGGCACAAGAGAGCAAGGAAAGGAAGAAACAGTAGAAGATTATTTAACAGTTTTGAGGAAGTTAGCGTCAACTTGTAAGTTTGGGAATGCTAATGAAGAAAGAATTAGAGATCAATTTGTGTTAAAGTGTAGGGAGGATAAAATTAGAGAGGAGTTATGGCTTAAGGATGAACCACCTTTGGAGGAAGTGGTTTCAATCGCTAAAAGGGTGGAACACATGTTAAAGTGTGTTAATGAATTAAAGGGTGAAAAAAATAAAAATCTAGCAACTGTGGAGGAGGTGCAAGAAAGTGTATGTCTTGTAAAGAATGTGAAAAGTGGTTACAAAGAGTCAGTTAAAGAAGATTCTGGGAAGGATACTTTTGAATGTTTTCGTTGTGGAAGGTCTGGTCACAAAACCAATTCGAAATCCTGTCCTGCTTTGAGTTTTGTTTGTCATGGGTGTGGCAAGAAAGGCCATTTTATAAAATTTTGTAGAAATAAACAAAGAAAATTCATAAACAGGGATATAAAAGAAATAATATGTCAAGTTGGTGAGAGTGAATGCAATGAACATCCTATAGGAAGAGTTAAGGTTGATGGAATTAATCTTGAGATGAAATTTGACTCATGCTCGCATCTGACCATAATTTCTAAAGATACATTCTGTAAATGGTTTGAACAAAAAAATAATTTAAATAAGATGGATGTCAATCCAGGAGGTTATGGTGGGCAACCCATTAGTATGTTGGGGTATTTCAATGCATGTATAGAAATGGAAAAGAAAATAATAGTTGGGAAAATTTATGTCTCAAAAATGGGGGATAGTTTACTTGGATGGCCACATCAACGTTTGTTGGGAGTTACATTAAATCCCAATGCTGAACCTCAAGTTCAGATTCAGAAGATTGAAGATAATACAAATAAGTTTGTATCTGAATTTCCGTGTTTGTTCAAAAATGAGTTAGGATGCTTAAAGGGATATAAACATTGCATTAAACTTAAAAATGGAGCTATACCATCTGTGGCAAAGGTGAGAAGGATTCCCATTGCCTTACAAGAAAAGGTGGAACAGGAGTTAGACAAGTTACTCAAACAAGAAATTATTTCTCCTGTGGAAGCTTCTGAGTGGATTGCACCAATTGTCGTCGTGAACAAACCTAATGGTGACATAAGACTTTGTGTGGACTTGAGGTCGCTAAACAAGGAGGTGGTTGTTGACAAATTTCCCCTGCCTAACATTGATGAGATAATGTCCACGTTGAGTGGTGCGAAGTTTTTTCAACTTTAGATCTCACACAGGCCTATCACCAAATAGAACTGACTCAGGGTTCACAGGACTTAACGGCATTCATCACGCCCATGGGTGCTTTCAAATATAAAAGAATGCCGTTTGGTCTTGTGTCTGCTGCGTCAGTTTTTCAAAGGGTCATGTACTCTATTTTAAAAGGTGTGAAAAATGTAAAGTGTTATCAAGATGACTTATTAATATTTGGATTGACTCAACAGGAACATGACATGATTGTGAGACAGGTTCTTGGGAAGCTTGAAAAAGCTGGTCTCACATTAAAATTTGAGAAATGTAAGTTTGGTGTACAACAGGTTAACTATTTGGGTCATTGCATCACAGCCTCAGGTATTGTTCCAAAGAAGGAACTGGTTGATACCATTCTCAACTTAGCAATTCCTAAATCAAAAGAAGAAGTTGTCTCTTTCCTGGGAATGATTGAGTATTATGGGAAGTTTGTAAATAATTTAGCGAGTAAATCAAGTAACATGAGGCAGTTGCTTGGAAAGAACAAAGAGTTTAGTTGGTCTATGGATTGTCAGAAAGAATTTGTGGAACTAAAAGAAGATTTAAAAAATGCACCAAGTTTACAAGCATTTATTCCTGGTGGAGAAACCACTGTGGTGACTGATGCAAGCTCGAAAGGGTTAGGTGCCTTATTAAAACAAACTAGAGATGGAAAGGAACATTTAATAGCATGTGCATCAAGAAGTTTACGTGGGCCAGAATTAAATTACTCAGTAATTGAAAAGGAGGCGTTGGCTATCTTCTGGGCGCTCAATAAGTTTCGAAACTTTGTTTGGGGAACGTATTTTAAGGTCTGTTCAGATCACAAACCGTTAAAAGAAATTTTTACGAAAAAGGGACTAGATTTCATTTCTTCACGCATAAGACGATGGGTTGTTGGTCTGCAGGATTTTAACTTTAGTGTAGAACATCTCCCTGGTGTTGAGAATGTTTCAGCTGATTGTCTATCTCGTCTGGTTTGTGATGTAGGAGAAGAACAGTTGGTAGATGAGTTCTGGGAAGAGGAAGTCAGTGTTTGCGAAATAACCTCAGGTGTTATAAAGGAGGATGAGTGGAAAGTTGAAGTTCAAAAAGATAGTGAGTTGGTGAAAGTTATGAACATGATTAAAATGGAAGTTGCACATGATGATTCCTTACCTAAAATTTGGCGAACAGTGGTAGATGAGTTATCTGTTGACAAGGAAATTTTGTTGAGAGGGACAAAATTGGTTCCCCCTGCCTCTCTAAGGAAAAAATTAATGGAGGAGGCACATCAGGGTCACTTAGGGATTGTGAAAACAAAGGAAAGATTGAGAGCTTGTTTCTGGTGGCCGGCCATGGATATAGAAATTGAGCGAGAAGTTAGAGAGTGCTTGCAATGTAAAATCAGTGATAAGGTTCTTACCCCTCGCACTGTACCCATGGTTTGTCGTAGACTTCCAAGCAGTCCATGGGACGATATTGCCATTGACATTGTTGGTCCCCTCAATGGTGAGCATCGTACACCTTATTTAATTGTCTTGATTGATCTTTATTCAAGATGGGTTGAGATTTCGTGTGTATCAGATGTGACCTCTTATTGCGTTATCTCTTTCTTACAAGATGTTTTCATGAGAGAAGGATTCCCAAAAACTCTCCTATCTGACAATGGCCCTCAGTTCTGCTCTGGACAAATGAAAGATTTTCTCCAATCATGTGGTATTATTCATAAAAAATGTTCGGTCTATCATCCGGAAAGCAATGGAGCAGTAGAAAGATTTAATAGGGTCATAAAAGAAAATATTCAACTATCCAGGATTAATTCTTTAAATTGGAAAGATGAGTTACAAAAGTGTATTCTGGCTCATCGTTTCACTCCTCACACCTCTACTCGGAAGTCGCCTTTTGAGTTATTTAAAGGCAGAGCTCCTAACACGAGTCTGTGTCCAGGTTGGATGACTTGGGGTAAAGGTGTGAAAGACAATAGTATTGGTGATTGGAGAAAAGAGAAGAAAATCTACAGCGCAAAAACAAAATTGATTTTGATGAAAGGAAAAAAGTAAAACAAGTTCTTGTAAATGTGGGAGATTTAGTACGTGTGAAGGCTCCTGTAGGAGCATTGGCTTGGTCGAAGTTTACAGCTCCCATGCGAGTTATGAAATGTTTTAGAAATGCTGTCAAATTGGAAAATGGGAAAATATGGAATTTGAGTCGAATTGTAATTGTTAAATCCAATTCTGAAATGTATAAGTCTTGCATTAATTTGCCTAATGTCTCGGACGAGTCATCCAAGTCATGCTTGAGACGTAGTGGTCGGAAGACATCGCTGCCTTCTTATATGAAAGACTATGTTAAGTAGAGTTGGTAGATTCATGATTTTCCTGTTAAAACTTCACCTGTATTTCTTTGGCATCTTATGTTCAATTCATTATTGGAAGGAGATGTGTGGTGTTCTCCTTCTACAGTATTCCAATGTCCAAGTTCTATAGAACATAGAACTTGGAATGATGTGATGTCAGTGATGTCAGTTGCTCCTGCGTGGCTGATGGATGAGGTGTTTAAGAATAAACCTCCACTTTAAATAAGAAGGATTCCTGTGTTATTGTGTGGACGTTATAACAAGCTCCACCAGGAGCAGCCTCTCTGCTGCTCAGCCCATCTTCAACTGTCATTCAACCATCCACACAAGCACCCAGGCATTCCACTCACACTAACATTCTACACGGAACACTCACACTGGCTGAGCAGCATAGAGCAGGGTGAAAGGGAACATATAAACATTGCATGAGGATACTACATATCCTATCCCTTTTATACTGAACAATAAAAAGAACCAAACTAAAATTGAAAACAACTATACACAATAATGTACACAAGAAGTAAACCATCCATTAACCCAGGGATGCAAGAAATGACACATCAAGAGAGGGAAAACGGAAGTACAAAGAAAGAAAGAAGAATGGAAGAATAGAAATGCACATGCACTATACCCATCCTCTTCCTTTAATAGTAAACAAATAAAGTATATAGCATAATAAGAGCTCACACACACACAAGTGAGCAAGACATGTAACGAGTAAAGTGAAAAACAAAAATAGCATGGGACTGACACCCAAAATGTAACAAATGACGTTGCATGGGACTTGCACTCCAAGAACTTTGTGCAGCAGAAAGCAGCACAGTGTGACAAACGCACACAATACGTCGACACAACAGAAGCGACGCAAATGCACTGAGGGAAGCGCAGGGCGACTTATACACCACAAACATAACAAGACGTTCAAAGGTGTAACTGGGACTGACACCCAAACACAGACATCCAGACGAAAGGATGTACATCAAACCCCTTGTAAGGAATGACATAAGCCCAAAAACATGGAGCATAACTACTAATGTCACATGGGACTAATACCCAAGGACAGTACTGTGTGGCACATGCACACAAGGTACAGAGACCAAAAACTAGGAAATGGGACTAACACCCATACCATGCCAAAAGTAACAATCCGTAAAGAAGAGAAATGGGACTCGAACCCACTTCCATCCCAAAGACAGGGATAAAACATAATAAAATGCGTGAACCTGAGACATGGGACTAAAACCCACTCCCATCCCCTTGGTCGGGATTCTACATTTGTAAACCAAACATACGTGAAAAGGAGAAATGGGACTAGGACCCACTCCTATCCCTTAAGTAGGGATAACAATGTCTGAAGTACAGGGACATGGAACTGAAAACCCACCCCTAACCCTTGGGCAGGGATAACTATGTCTGTACGAACTCAACATATAAGTCATTGGAAAAACACAATACTTTTTTTTTTAACGTGTGTAACCATAAGCGTTTTGTATGGACTAAAAGCTAAAAACATACATATATATGCTAAAAGTGAGTTCTAAAACACTAAAATAAGCTCTTTAAGAATAACATTCCCCAAAAGAATAAAAATGTCAGATTTGCCTATATTGAACTCCATGTACAAAGACAATGTAAAAGTATTAGGAATCAATTAACCAGCGTCTGAGATAAAAAAAAATGTGCGAAAATGTCACTAGATGGCAGCATAACACTGGCAGCATAACACAGAAAAATCACCTCCAATACCTTCTCCTTACGAAAAACGAGACACCGATGTTTATTTTTAAACTCCTCTGTGCTCATATAAAACTTCCCAGTATGATTCTTTATGTTTGAGTTGCTTAAAATCCGTGCGGTTTATCGATACTTCAATAAACAGTCCAGAAACCAAGAGAGCACAAAGACTCCGGAGATGAAAAGGAGAAAGATTTTAAAAAGTACCTTGAAATAAACACCGCTTCAAAGGACGATTTAGCTTCTAACAGTCTTTACATAGCGACGCTGGTGCTGGCATCCTTCAACCTTAAAACTTTATTCTGCGCACACAACGTGGTTGGCATTGTAACCTCCTATGCCCTTAATAAACTGTATGGAGTTGCAGGAGCTTCCAGCCACAAGATGGCGTCACGTTGAAGACGTCCTACCGGGTGGCTCCCGGTACGTCTGTGCGTGCAGCGCTGAGACAGCAGAACTCCGTGAATGAAGAGGAATTCAGGTAAGAATCCACACGGGCTGGGAACTGCGCGCGGACATTGAACAGCGCGCACCTACACATTCAAAAGTCTAACTGATTTTAAACAGTCAAAAATCCCAGGGGCAGCCAGCCAGAGTCCAAACCAAATATATTTGAAAAAAAACACTTACATTTGCGCATAACACTGATGTATAGGGATCGCCACTGAGCACCCAAAGACTGAATGGCAGCTCCTCTCCTCTCATGCCACACGCGCTCATTTGATTAATTTTCTTAAAAATAATGCCATAGTTCAACGTGGAGAGCTCCACAAATCCTGCGCTTACACGGAGTTACCAGGATTAGGAAGACCTTCCAAACCCACGCATCCTCTTTGCTTGAACGCTGACATGGATGAATTACTTTTAAAAATAAAACCCTCCACTGTCCAGAATAAATCCACTCCGCACTGGAGGCAGAAACTTAGACAGCAACAGGTTACCTTTCTTCCTGATGCACTGTAGACGTTAGATATGGCACTTTTAGACATTTCTTATGATCAAAATGTCCAGCAAGATGTAAGCAGACTTTCTTTTCGTTTTTTTTTTAAATGTTGTAGATGATAAGATAACACACAATGGGCAGCGTCCTTGAAATGACAAAAACAGCTTACTGTACTTTCAAGGTCACTCTGCGCAGCATCCACTCTGTGACTTGTAGTAGTAGCTTGTTTAGACGGTGAACAGCACGCTTTCTGCCCTGTAGATGCCTGTATTAGAGTAGGTTCTCCAGCATGATGTAGGCTGCCTTGATCAATCCTTTCCAGGTGATGAAATAACGTACATTAGAGCATAGCACGCCTGGGCTGGGCTGTCCGGTGTAGTGGACACTGGTGGGGCAAAGATGCGTGCTTGACTGGTTTCTTTTCCTTATGTTTCCTGAATTTTGTTGCTCTTCATCATTACTTGTAGTAGGTCCTTTCCTACACGTTGTCTTGTTGTACTCCACATCCTTAGTTGACTCCAACTACCTTTTTTTGCGTGAGATTAGCTCCAGATCGTCGCCATAAATATGTAGTGTGCTGGCCCCACGTGTACAGCATACAAAGTAGACGTAGCCAAGTTGTAGTTGATGTAGTTTATTGTGTCCATAGGTAGAGGTTATAGGAAGGTACAACAAGCTCCACCAGGAGCAGCCTCTCTGCTGCTCAGCCCATCTTCAACTGTCATTCAACCATCCACACAAGCACCCAGGCATTCCACTCACACTAACATTCTACACGGAACACTCACACTGGCTGAGCAGCATAGAGCAGGGTGAAAGGGAACATATAAACATTGCATGAGGATACTACAGAAGCATAATCCTCGCCTCCGTGTCCTTAATAGAATCTAAAATTCTTGTTGGATATGCTGGAAAATTTTCTACTCACGGACTGTTACAGGATTGGCTGATGGTCGCCATGGTTATTCCCTGTGGTTCATGGGAGTTGTAATACTATATAGTGGTGTTTTTTTACTTTGAACGTGCGGGTTTAATAAAAGTGAAAAGAGTAATGCATAATCCTCGCCTCGGCGCCCTTAATTGAATTGAAACTTTCCTTCATACTTCAAACTTTCCACCCCCACCGCTCTCTACCCCCTTTGATGTTTCATTTCGCCGTTCACTCTGTAAATATGTAATTTTGAGTTGCCCAAGCCTAATCGCTGGTAAAATGTAATCATGAGTAAAGTCACTATTTGTGTATATATGCTTAGATATAACTCTAACCACTAGTATATGTAGTAGACCTTTGTACTTACTACCATTCCTAGGAGTTTAGCGTTTATCCGTTTGTATCTCTTCCTTGAGTGACTTTGCAACTTGTACATTTGCAATTTTTTTCTGCTTGTATTTCTTTTGTAACGCATGTAATCCAAAGTCCTTATGTAACGCTACTGGTTCTTTTGTAAAGCGCTTTGACACCTTTGGGTAATGTTCGCTATGTTCGCATTTCTTTTGTAATTCATGTAATTCAAAGTCCTTATGTAACGCAACTGGTTCTTTTGTAAAGCGCTCTGACACCTTTGGGTAATGTTCGCGCTATATAAAATCGCATTAAATAAAAATAAAAATAGGACATTTTTCAGTCTCCCAATTTTTTTCCCAAAATGTCCCTGACCCTTGGTTTAAAATGCTGGCATATCAGTGGCGGCTCGCATAGGGCGTGCTGCGGGGCGGGGGAGGGGCAGGATGGGGGGGGTAGTAAACTCAGACATAGATGGAACGGAGGAAAGTAATTATTACGTTCCTCCATTCCCATCGTATGTCCGAGTTTACTACCCCCACACCCTGCCCCTCCCCCGCCGCCCTATGCGAGCCGCCACTGCGCATAGTAATTGGCGAACGCGCAGGATCGAAAGCACATGCGGACATAAGATCTCTGTACAAAGAGGCCCTTGTGCGCATGCTCAGGAACAGAACACTTTCAGGCAAAGCGCATGCGGACATTAACATATCTGTACGAAGAAGCCCTTGTGCGCATGCTCAGAAACGGAACACAGTGTCAGGCGTCGTTTAGAAATAGAACAGGCAAATGTCGAAAGCGCATGCTCACAGTTGGGTCACACTCTTAGAGCGCACCAAGACTCGGAAGCCCCATTACAGCCCATGTGCGCGCGCTCAGAAAATGGACTTTCCTTTAGAGCGCAAACGTGCAGGGTCCGTTTCAGACACGCAGGCCCGGACGGCAGACACTTCCCACGCGCGCATGCGCAGTGCAGGCTCCGCGCCATGCATTGTACAGCGAGCTTTGGAGAGTGCTGTGAAACTCCCCCGAGCTTCTGACATAACGCAGGCCCAGAGTGCGCGGCCGGGGAGGAGCTGTGCGCGCGCCCGTGGAGGAGCTGTGTGCGCGCCCCTGGTACTGTGTGCGCGCCCCTTGGAGGAGCTGTGTGCGCGCCCGTGGAGGAGCTGTGCGCGCGCTCCTGGAGGAGCTGTGTGCGCGCCCCTGGTACTGTGTGCGCGCCCCTTGGAGGAGCTGTGTGCGCGCGTCCCTGGAGGAGCTGTGTGCGCGCCCCTTGGAGGAGCTGTGTGCGCGCGTCCCTGGAGGAGCTGTGCACGCGCCCCTGGAGCTGTGTGCGCGGCCGCGGAGGAGCTGTGCACGCGCCTGTGGAGGAGCTGTGTGGACGCCCCTGGAGCTGTGTGGACGCCTCCTCCCGGTCCCCTGAGCTGCAGAGGGGGAGGTCACGGAAGAGCCATGCCCGGCAGCGCCTCCGAGCCGGTGAGTGTGGGCGGCGGCCTCAGGCCCTCGTTGTAGCATCGGATGACACCGGCAGGCAGGAGCCGCTCTCCCCCGGGGCCCTGGGCACCTGGCGGGGCCCCCGACTTCTGCTCTGCCTTGGATGGGGGGTGTTGGTGCAGGGGGCAGCCCCTCCCACCCCCCCAAAGAAAGACCCAGGAGTCCAGCCTGGGAATAAAACTCACACAGCAGAGACCACTCTGATCCTCAGCAGGCCCTCAGCAGCCGCCTGGACCAATGATGCGGCTGCAGCAGGACATGGGTGTTCGAGTTCATAATTTAACTTGATGTCATTGTAATGATATAGCACTTACTACCCCTGAAGAGGCGTCAAAGTGCTTTTCAGCGAGTAGCACGCTACTCCAGAACCCTAAAAGGATTAGTGGTGGATTAGTGTAGGTAAATATGAGTTAATTAGAGCGGGGACTTGCAAGTCTGTTAGTTGGATTCAATAGGACAATGCAGGGATAGAAGAGGGAAGAGTCCAGATTCGAGGCTTCTCCAACGAGTAGCTGGTGAGGTACTGGTAGTCCTGCAGCTACCTGTAAGTAACTCTCCAGGGTGCAGACCAGCCTCCAAATTACAAGTATTTGCTTGGTTGAATTTACAAAAATGTTTCAAAATAGAGAATGTACATTTGATAGATAAATGTGGTGATTTTCAAAACTCATAAGCTGATATTTGGAGAAAAATGGCTACATTTCCAGAATATATTTAAAGCTATTTGAGTGATTAATCATGTGGTATTGGAGAGACTTTTTACAAATGGTATTACCTTGCTGCTGTGGCTACATTATCCATGTAGAGGCATTCCATATTGACAAAGACTTTTTTTTTTTTTTTTTACAGAGTTTTATATAGCGCAAACTTGACCCAAAGGTATCAGAGTGCTTTACACGAGCACCAGTTGCGTTACATGAGGACACATTCATTTTTGTTAGGCACAGGGAGATTAGGTGATTTGCCCACAATCACAGGATGTTGCGCGTCCTTGCCGAGACTCGAACCCGGTTCCCCAGATTTGACGTCGACTGCCCTAGCCGTTAGGCCAACTCCTCTCCCTCAACATTACTGATGGCAATCATGCTTAATGCAATGAGGTGATTGTGAATAGTAATCTTGCATATGGTGGCCGATAACGTAATCTTATCCTTTTCAGTCACTATTATAACACTAGTAATATTAGTAGCTCTTGATGTATTTCATTGAACATAAGTGACTCTTATTACGGAAAATGTTGAAGACACCCTGGTCTAGAAAGTGTTATTTGGGCAATGATAGCAGTAAGATGAGCTTTTGGATAAATGAGATGGAGGAGGAAAGAGGGCGCAAACACTGGTACGGAGAAGCCCAGGATCTTCTGATGCATACCTTTTACGGGTTTGTGTCCAAAAGTACAACGTTGATCCACCCTGCAGATGCCCTGGATGATTCATGGTTGGTGTCCATAGTTCAGGTAGTGCATCTGGAGCGCTGCTGGAAGAGATAGTCTTGCAGTGAAATTGTCAACAAGCTTCTGAGGTCTTCCTCTGGACCAGCGGCAAGTTCATCGCTCACGTGTGGAAGCACCTTGGAGGTATCACCAATGGGACTGGATGTGGGCTGTGTAAGGTTTGTCTGTGTGCTGTGTGTGGGCACTACAAGGCCACTGATAAGCCACTGCCTAGTCGCTTGTGCAACACTTTGGGGTAAATGGGTAAAGGTCGGGACGTGCTGAATATTGGACCAGGATGTAGAAAGGAAAATATGATTGTCACTGATCAGCTGTTACTTGGAGTTTCAAGGGTGCTTCCCAGCGTTTGATGGAATGCTGGTGTTCCAACTCCATTCTTGTCAGAATACACTCTACAGACTGTAGTGGTGGTGCACTTAAACAGGAACTGGTTCAATGGTTTTGTCATTTGGGCCACCCTTGAACATGGTGAAGAAGACCTGGACTTGGAGTAATGAAGATGACCGGTAAGTAACCGGGCATTAACTGCACATGTGAGGAATGGAAAGGGAAGACCTGGACTCGGAGTAATTAAGATTGCCAGTGAGTAACCGGGCATTAACTGCACGTGTACAGAATGGAGCGGGAAGACCTGGACTCGGAGTAATGAAGATTACCGGTAAGTAATTGGGTCATTAATACAACTACAAAGCTGTACATTAAGAAGTGGGAAGAGGAGTGTGAGGTGAGATGGAAGATCTACATGCTGAATTATTAATGGCATCGATGCAGTTTACTTGGCAGTGCACACAATGCACAAGGGAAATTCAGAGACCCGCACATGCGTCAAGCACTGCTGCGTCAACATCATGGCACACATCAACACACATGCCAATTCTGATGCTGGTTTGATTAATATTTCATTAGGGCACACATAACACTTAGGGGCCGATTCCGATCTGGGCCGGTAGGGCTCCGAATCGGATTCGGCTTTACCGGATGCGATTCGGAGCCCTATTTCCCGACCGAATCGTACGTGCGTCCGAGCGAGTACGATGCGTGCGCTCGCGAAATCTCCGACCGACTCGTACGCAGGACCCGACCGCTCCGACCGACTCGCACGGGGACGACTCGCACCGCGCTATGGAGACGTTCCCCGGCCGGGTAAGTACGATGCGCATCGCGACCGCTCCGACCGACTCGCGCAGTCCGGCTCCAAGGAGCTGTCGGAGCCGCACTTTGGGGGTCCGTGTCGGACCCCCCTGGAAGCGTAGACGCGCGAGTCGCACACAGGGGGGACACATGGGTCCCCCCCTACACGTGCATGTACGGCGCGACCCGCATCGACGCGAACACGCTGTAGGGGCGCCCTTGTTCGCGTCTTGCCCATTGGAGTCAATGGGAGCCCGTGTACGCGTCGTACGACTGGCTCCCATTGACTTCAATGGGAGTCCGACCGAATCGAGTCCGATGGCATACGTGCGCATCGTACTCGTTCGGTCGGACTGCTAGAGTCCGATTCGGTCGGAAGTCTCTCCGGGTCCGGCTCGGTCGGAGAGATTTCCGGCCCGCATCAGAATCGGCCCCTCAGTGTGACCAAAAAACACATATGTTTATTAGTTCATTTCTTTCATTTATAATTATTTATTTTTTGAAAATACCAATGGTAAATTGATTCAATTGGTTTTCACGAGAAAAACATGTAAAGAAATTAGTTGACAGACCACAAACTGAACTTACAGAAAATAATACACATAAAATATTCAAGTTGTGTCATTGAACAAGACCTAGACATGGAAAAACAATTGTACAAACCAAACAAATAAATAATAAGTTCAATGTTTCTATACAAATGGTGAATACATTCAATAACAAAAAAGAAGACAATAATAATAATAGATAAAGCAGAAGTGAAACAGGACCGTGCAAAAACGCCCAAAACAGGTTGGAATTATTCAACAATGTATACAACCTTACACTGGGCACGGCAACAGACGAGATAGACACGGGCGCCGCCACGAAACGCGGATGAAGCTAAGGAGAGACGTACAAATAAGAAAAGCCGCGCCCTTCGGAACACATCTTGATTTATAAAGAGTTAACGCAAAAACCAAAGATTTCAGGAGGCATCACTTGCAGATAAAAACAGTCCCCAATCCTTTTTGGACACATGACTGCAGTCCACGGACAGACTGACACAAATGTATTGAATTGTTTTTAGCATTTGGACTAGAATAGCACAGGTGATTTCCCATAACGGATGAGATCAGTTGATCTCAGACAAGCTTTGTTTGATGCTTTAGGTCCTGATGAGAACCCTTCATAAAGTACATTTGGGTTCAAAACGCGTCGACCATCATGTGACCAATATAAGTGTGTTAAACTATACTATCAGGTTGACCCCCTTCTGCTTAAAATGTTGTAAAAATATTGTGAATATGTCCAAAAGTTAACTGGGGGCCTTGAATAGTCCACTGTTTGGTCTCTGCCCAGTGTAAGGTTGTATACATTGTTGAGTAATTCCAACCTGTTTTGGGCGTTTTTGCACTGTCCTGTTTCACTTATGCTTTATCTATTGTTTTCTTTTTTGTTATTGAATGTATTCACCATTTGTATAAGAAACAGTGAACTTATTATTTATTTGTTTGGTTTGTACAATTGTTTTTCCATGTCTAGGTCTTGTTCAATGACACAACTTGAATATTTTATGTGTATTATTTTCTGTAAGTTCAGTTTGTGGTCTGTCAACGAATTTCTTTACATGTTTTTCTCGTGAAAACCAATTGAATCAATTTACCATTGGTATTTTCAAAAAATAAATGCCTATTAATGAAAGAAATGAACTAATAAACATATGTGTTTTTTGGTCACACTAAGGGGCCGATTCCGATCTCGGCCGGTAGTGCTCCGAATCGGATTCGGATTTACCGGATCCGATTCGGAGCCCTGTTTCCCGACCGAATCGTACGCGGGTCCGGCCGAGCGAGTACGATGCAGGCACCCGCGAAATCTCCGACCGACTCGAACGCGGCTTCAACACGCTCCGACCGACTCGCATGGACACGACTCGCACCGCGCTATGGAGACGTATCCCGGCCGGGTAAGTACGATGCGCGCCGCGAGCAGTCCGACCGACTCGCGCCCGTCCGGCTCGAAAAAGCTGTGGGAGCCGGACTTTGGGGTCCGCGTCGGACCCCCTGTACGCGTAGGCGCGCGAGTCGCACACAGGGGGACCCATGGGTCCCCCTACCTGTGCATGTACGCCGCGATGCGCATGGACGCGTACACACTGTAGGGGGCGCCCTTGTCCGCCTCGCACCCATTGAGTCAATGGGAGCCCGCGTACGCGTCGTACGACTGGCTCCCATTGACTTCAATGGGAGTCCGACCGACTCGAGTCCGATGGCATGCGTGCGCATCGTACTCGTTCGGTCGGACTGCCAGAGTCCGATTCGGTCGGAAATCTCTCCGGGTCCGGCTCGGTCGGAGAGATTTCCGGCCCGAATCGGAATCGGCCCCTTAGTGTTATGTGTGCCCTAATGAAATATTAATCAAACCAGCATCAGTATTGGCATGTGTGTTGATGTGTGCTTGTATTAATTGGCCTAGCCTTACTGATTAAGGGCCAAAACCCTCTCTAGTTGTACAAAGCATCAACATCATGGCAGTGGGTCAGACCCCAAAGCCCAACACATTCCGAAGCACAAACTGTTCATCAGCACTAGAAAAGGGTCTACTCCATGAGGCTAACAAGGGCAACAAGATTAGGCTATTTTGCAAGTGGTTTAATAAGAGAAGGTGTGGTGCAAAACTGAGGTAAGAAGAAAAGATGCCACATTTTTGGGACTATCTGCAGATAAAGGTTGGACCATTGTTTTGAAACCCTTAGAAAATGGAATCTCAAAATGGAAGGAGTCACCTCTTTTGTCTGCAACTCTGGCTAAGGCAAAGAACAGCAAAGGAGCGAGGTGAGGTAAGTGCCTGAGCTCAAGCAGTTTTGGATGAGAGGTCATATTTCTAACCACATTCAGAGAAGCTTGTGTAGGATCAGACATGACTGGAATTATATCATTGCTTGTTCTGACTTCGGAATTCATTTGAGTAGTGGAGTGCGACACAGCTATGAGGGAAAACAAGCATGAGCTAGAAAGGCTGGGGAGGAGAATGCTTTCTCTTAACAAGATTTCTCTCTGACTCACTAGTTTTGTCATTCAATTAAACAGCATTTGTAAAGTACAACACTGTCACCCCTGGGGATATCTGGGCGCTGAGTCTGTGTCGAAGAGCCAGGTCTTGAGTCTCTTAGTTTTAGTGATTATATTTTCACTTGTATTTAATTTCGCTACCTGGAGTTGCCGAGTACACAATTTGCCACTTTCTGTTCTAGACCGACGTTACATTCCAGGATGCTTCAACCTATTTCTCTGAAGAGGAGTGGAAGCTTTTGCACGATTGGCAGAAGGAACTTTACAGGAATGTGATGAAGGAAATTCATCAAGCTCTGATCTCACTAGGTAAAGTTACACTTTAATGTTTGTTTACAGTTGTTTACAGTGTGCAAAGCCTAGTTTCATAATTCTTCGGTCTCAGAATGGGGTTTGTTTTGATTAATTTTTCAAGTCCTTATAAAGTATACTATCACGCCTACTGCCTTCATTCTGATATGTTTAAGTACCTGTGAATTGAGAGTGCTTTCAACTACTACATTTTAATAGCAGCATGGCATTTTGTGGTAATGTTTTTCATTGTAGGTTTTCGAGACAGGGTTTTTTTTATTTACGGAATAGAGATTTTTACATGATCCAGCATGACTCATGGTTAGATAATGACTTGTTAGATATATTTATATTAATACCCTCCCTTCTCAAATGCAGTGAACTGTGCAAGATTAGGTATAGTTTTAAGTTAAATGTTTTAGTTGATATGCTTTAGTTTTCTGTAGTGAGACTGTAATTGTAACATTTATTTCTCTTTATCATTAACATGTAACATTTCTTGATTGCAAGGATATTCTGTTTGATTGTATTTGTTTATGTATTAATAATGTAGTGACAACCCATTATAGGGTCTCTTTGGGATCCTGCTGTTTCCACTCGGTCTCTTACTTTTTGTTATGTTGGGCAGATTTGTAGAGCGCACTATCACCTGGGAGGGTATGTTTGTCGCTCAGCAGGTGTGTCTAGGCCAGGAGTCTCCAACATTTTCTGTCGTGAGAGCTACTTATGATCAGTTAAAATCATTGTGAGCTACTGAAGGCAAACCCGTTCATGGTTACCAGACATCCTCACGCCCAGCTCCATGACTTTAAGCCTAATGTCCATAAAGCCAGATCCTATGGTTTGAACAAAATACTTTGACTAGGGTCACTATGACAGGGCTGCCATGTGTGTTAGTGAGTGCATGGTCTGTAGGGATGTATGAACATGTGTGCATATGAATGGGATAAATGTGTAAGGGTGACTGACAGCCTATGTCGTATGTACTTGTGGCACTGGAATACCTTTCATCATATGTTGCACCGTTACATGTATAATACAAACATATACCTATTTTAAAGTGCAGAAAACGTTCTGCAAAAACGTTCATGATATGGAACATTTTTCTGCACTTTAAAGATTTCCCGCTTAAATAATGGCTGTATTTTTCAGTTATAAAGTATGACACAGTGTCTAACAGCCACTGGGAGCAAGGTGCCCGCTTTGTGTAAAGGCGACACTTTGAAATGAGAGAAAATTAAACTGAAGAGTTTACATGGATTCCTTAAAACTCATCATTTAAATTTATTCATATTTCCAAGTGTCACATTTACAAACAACAGGCATCTTACTCCCAGTGGCCTGTAGACAAGATGCCATATTTATAACAGAAAAATACAGCCATTTTTTGAAATGGGAGAAATTTAAAGTGAAGAAACCTGCTTTATAAAACATTAAGACATAATTGGCTTAGTTGAAAGTGGAGAAAAACATTGACAATGTTTCATAGAAATATTTTTTTTCTCTTGAAATTTCTCCCATTTAAAAAAGGAGGACTGTATTTTTCATTTATAAATATGGCACAGTGTCTACTGGTTACTTGGAGCAGGAGGCCTGCTGTTTGAATGTGACGCTTTGAAATGGAAGAAAATTCAAATGAAGAGTTAACTTAATCATTAGGATAACTTCTCATTTTAATTTTCTACCATTTAAAAGTATTCAGAAACATCATTTTTTTCTCACACTTCAATATTAAGAGCCAGGTCTTCAGCTACTTGCAGAATTCAAGAAGTGAGGAGGAGGCTCTTATGTGTAGCAGCAGGTCATTCTATGCTTAAGGAGCAACGTAGGAGAAGGCTGCCAGAACTCATTTTCCGTATGCGTGGGATTTGTGCAAGTAGGAATCCGGATGAGCAGATGTGTCTGGAAGGTTTGTGAAAGCAGATGCAATTGTTGAGGTATGCTGGGCCAGTGTTATGTAGTGCCTTGAAAGTGTGGGTGAAGAGTTTGAATTGTGCTTGTTTGTGAATGGGGGGCAAGTGGAGCACCTTCAGGTGTGGTGTGATGCGAGTACGGCATGGGAGGTTGAGAGTGATTCTGGCTGTTGAGTTCTGAATGGTTTTCAGCCTTCTGGTGAGATTTTTGTTGATCCCGGCATAGATGGTGTTCCCATAATCCAGTTTGCTTGTGACCAGGGCATGAGTGGCGGTTTTCCGGATGCCGCTTGGGCGCCATATGAAAATCTTCCTCAGCATCTTCAGGTTATGGAAGCATGAGGCAGTGACGGCATTGACTTGGGCATTCATGTTGAGTTTGCTGTTGATGATCCCGAGGTTCTTGGCGTGGGTGGTAGGGGTGTGAGTCTGTCCTAGCTCTGTTGGCCAACAGGTAAAGTCCCATGGTGATGTGCTCTTTCTGAAGATCATAATTTCGGCCTTGTCGGTGTTCAGCTTTAGACCGTCTTCTTCCAATGGTTGATTTCAGTCATGCAGGCACTGAACTTGATCCAAGTACTGAGCGTTTTATCCACAAGGGAGAGAGTGAGTTGCATGTCATCAACGTATGAGAGGGCATTGATATCCTAAGATTGAGTGATGCTAGCGAGAGGGATCAGATATGCGTTGAAGAGGGTCGGGCTCAGAATGGATCCTTGCAAAACTGCAGGTGAGATTGCGGGCATCTGAGGTGTACAGAGTCAGATTGACTGATTGGGTCCTTCCACTCAGGCTGCAGCAGATCCATTGGAGTGATTGATCTTGGATTCCGATGCCGAGTAGGTGTTGGATGAGGATGGGGTGGTAGACAGTCAATTGCTGTGTAGAGGATCAGGAGGATGAGGGCCGTTGTGTTTCATCTGTCCAGATTAATGGAGATGTCATCCGTGGTAGCGATGAGGGTCTGAGAAATTGTTTAGTTGACCACACACCCGGGTTTCATGTTGCGTATTAGTCTATTTTCTTTTACCATGGCACGCAGAGCCGATCTGACACAGTGCTTTGACCTTGCAGAGGCATGTGATTGCCTTCTTCCACTGGAAAGCTTGGGTAGATTCCATCAACTAGGTCTCACATGACAAAGGTCATTGTGCGATTGGCAGCTGTTTTGGTTGGGGCACTGATCAATTGAAACACCCAGTTTTTGTAAGAGAGGTTGCTGGCCGTTGTTGTGAGGTAACCGTCCACTTTTCATCTGTGTATTTACCCTGTTTGAGGTAGTTTAGACGTACTTTTGTTTTTTTAAACAACCTAGACTGAGGTGAGTTTGACGTTATGATTGTGGAAGAAGTGGGCAGCTCTGTTTATCTGAGGTCAGGAGTTTATTATTGCAGGAGGAGCATATGTATCATTTATGATTGTAAAGGAGATCAAACTTTATCTCAGGAAGACATAGGATTGGAAACTAGAAAGGGAAGAATAAGGATGATAGGGAAGAGTGGCCCAAGCGCCATAAATGAAGTGCAATAATATTAAACTGTGTGTTAATATACAAACAACTGAACAATTCCTAGTCCATTACAACAGGCCATAGTTGCCTGTATACACGTGAATCACAGGATGGCAACTAGTTTGTTTGTATCACATGTCAATGACGTTTCAAACCCACAGTGAATCCAAGGGTCTCAACAGGACTTGGGTATACCCGAGGGACATCTGCTGGAGTCCTGATTGAAAGTAGTGACCCTTGGCAAGGCTATAGCTTACAGCATGCACAGTACACTCAGAAATAATTACCTCAGTGTATATGAAATTATATATTTACGGGTGCAATGACCCGTGTATCCATTGGAATAATTGCTCAAAGTGCTCAGGAGGTGTTGGACACGTTGGCCAATAGATAGTCAAGTGGTCAGTAAGATGCTGTTTGGACCAGGGATAAGGCCTGTGTTAAACGTTGCTCACAATGGGAGACACTTCTCTAGGAACGCAGCGCGGATATACTGTTTGCTATCTGCAATTATTTAACTGATAAAGAGGTAATTGTACTTATACAACTGAGTGACTCAGTCACTTTTTTGGAGCTCGAATTCTTACAGCAGCGCAAGGCTGCCAGATACGGCCAAGCAGGGCTCCACTAGCCTGGACACCTTCTCCGCAATGTCCTGCTGAAACGGATTTGCTGCAGCGGAAAAGCTCAGAGTGGAAGCAACCTGATTCTATGGCAGGTCTATTCTTCAGGCAACAATTCCTTGAAAAGTTTCCAAGTCCCAGGATTTAGGGTAAGGCAGAAGGAGTACACTCTGACACTTATCTAAGGGCCACTACGTAGGGGTCAGTACTCACTCCAGCAAAAGCCACCAGGAGGATCCAGGACAGGTCCAGTTGGAACTGGTCAGCTGGGCTCTTCAGGAAAGTTGGTGTCTTGCAGCTTTTGTGTCTCTGTAGCTTAACAGGAGGTCAGCCAATTGACAGCAGTGCCCCAGTGTGCAGAGTCTAAAAACCAGCAGAAAAATCTAGTAAAAAATCTGGTGACCGCACACTAAGGCGCATTTTCCTACATGGACCACACCAAAAAGTTAGTGTACTTTGTGCTGGCCCTACTGATTAGCATTGGTTGGTTTTCTTGTTGTCAAACATTTGCTTGCTTCTTATTCAATGGCTTTCCTTCCTCTTCTTGTGTTTGTCCCTGCCCTGGAGCATAGCTTCTTTACCATCCCTTTGGTTGGATGTCTTGTGTTTTTCCACTGCTTATAGAGAACTACTTTATTTTCCAATCAGCACTCCATGAGTGTGCATGTTTTTTCTTGCTCTCTCTGTTGTGTGCTACTTCCCCTCTCGACTACCCACTCTCCCTATTGCCACTTCAGATTGCTCCCTTGGTCCCGCACCCCAAGCTTATTACTTTATTTAAAATAAAGTGTTTGTGGGAGGGTCCAGCAGTCGCATACTAATGTGGGCCACTTGCACTTTGCAACTCCTCACCACTGCTCTATTAATTTTATTTAATTTTTTTTTGGGAGGGCCCGTGATTGCACACTGCTTCATGCAGCGCTCTGCAATGTACACCCATCCAAGGGAGGCGTGTGTGGCCGGTGGTGTGAACCAGAGTGCACTATGGGGTCTCCTTTTATAGCATTCCAAAAAAAAGGAAAGCCAAATCAGTACTTAGCAGCTTCTTGCATTTTAATTGTGGCCACAAGTTTTACATAAAGGTGTTTCTTGCAGTTTTCCAAGCTCTGTTGCCAGCAGTTGGGAAATTTTCTTGCCCTTGGTGTACTGTCTTGCGTATAAACAGGGGTTAATAATGACATAAAAATAGTAGCTGCTGTTCGAAAGCAGTCAGCATCATGCACCTCGCTGCAGTCTTGCGTGGGACAGGGCAGACATCTCATTTTTAATTTCTACTCTAAAGCTTTTTAAAGGTCTTGTGCATTGTTGCCCGGCATTCCTATGCAAGATTTTTTCAACGCACATTTTACAGCCTTCAGTGAGGAGTTTGGAGAATTTATCCTGTAAGCATACACAAACATTTTCATTATCACAGCCGGTGATTATGCATGCTATGCCGGGGCAGTGGAATTATGCTATTGTGCAGCTGTGGCGTCTTCCCGCATAATGATAGATTTCCTGCATCTGGGACATAATCCATCATCTGCTGCATAATCTGCAGATTTAACCAAAAAATGTTTCTAGCTGAAACAGTACAAAAGTTATGAAAAACGTAGCAACAAGTGTTGCAGCGCAGTGGAAGGCCCTTTGCAAAGCTTGACTGGCCACTTTTCTGTTGCTTATTATTCAATTTGGGTGTCAAACTTATGTGGTGCAACCAGTGTCCTGATAGTGTTAACAAGAGTAACAAGCATTGGCATAGCCAATAGGTCTCGCCTTTGGGACCTTATAATTTTTTAGTTATGCTTTACATTATCGTGGGTGAAAGCTAACATATTTATTAGGCATATTATAGAACTGCATTGAGAAGTACGTATTTAATGTGTTATTTTGTATAACTAAACTGCAGGGTACATATGAACAATAGTAATAATAGGGTAGCAAATTAAACTGCCAGAGAATTGAACACAATTGGTGCACATAGAGAGACACGCAACAAACACACCATCACTGAAACACGTGCTCAAAGAGCTACACATGATGCACCCCGTCACTCAAACCAAAACTTAGAAATCATCATTAGTACAAAGAGACATTCACACAACATTGACACAGGCGCACCAACACTCAACATAACTGACTAACACAATGCACACACACACAGCATTACTGAGCAACACGGACACACTAGCACAACAGTACTGCCATACGGAGCTACATAACCTCATGGGTGCACATAGAGAGCATTACAACAAACACAGCCCTCTGATACATGCACACACAGCTACAACACACACAGCGCCACACACGCACCAGCACATCTACACCATCACTAGTACAGAGAGTCACACAAACAACTTTAAAGACACTGACACTCGTACACAAACATAATTGACAGTTACACAAAGCACACACCGCATTATTGAGTTTCGTTTATTGTTTACACGCTCTCATCACTAATACATAGAACCGTGCAATACACCTACACAAGTGTCACAGACACACCTACACATAGCATCTCATACACCAACACACATCATTGACACACAGCTACACAACACAGTGCTACTGAAACCGATACAACAATACGCTTACAGCATAACTGATCGTAACACACAATAACAGAACTCGCATGATATTATACCGAGCAATAACACAGGCACAGCATCACCGACAGACACACAACACAGTACATTAAACATACAACCACACAGTTACAGACCAGGACTCAACAAAACAGCCTCTTTGATACAAACACACCTGCACACTCACTATATAGCTGACAATAACACAAACTGCACACAGAGCAGAACCAAGGAAAACAAGCACACTTATATAAACCTCAAGAGACACAGGCACAAAACACGAGCAGCATCACTGACAGTAACGCAGTCGCCATTCATACGTCTTCACTGACAGCAACAGACACACCAAAGTATCACAGACTGCAACACTAACAAAAACACACACAGCATTCCCTATCATTAACACGCACGCACAGTAACATACATACTAGCGCACATAGATTGCTGCGAAGACACAGACTCACACATACACAGCAACAAGCCAAATGCTTTACTGCCAGCGCTAGGAACCCGGGCACAATTTAAATACCCATTTACAGCATCACTGAATAGCACAGACATCCATCAACACACACGCAGCATCATTGGCAATAACAGCAACACACTCAGGCACGCTGCTGCACCTAAAGCCACAAAGAAGCACAAAGACCCCACAATACACCTTCTCACATACATCACTGCTAATCGCACAAGAGCATTCCTTCCAGTAACTCACACATACAGTAGCAATGGCAGTTAACACGAATCAGTACAACACCATTAAGATTACTAGCCACACTTACATGTATATGTACATACCAACACATGCACAGCATCATTGACAGTAACACGCACACCAACACTCGAAGCACCTCAAATAGAGACACACACGGGCAGCAACCCACGTCCGCCGTAACAAACTCACAATAAAACATGTCATGGCAGAAGAAAACATGACTACACGTGCTGACACGCTTGAGTGGATAAGCAGGCAGGCACCGGAAGGCACACGTGTGCATGAGGCTGCGCACACACGCGTCCCTTGTACGGCACTCACACGGCAACCACACACAGCCTCACGCAGACATCGCAATAACCACACTGCGTGCAACCACAGAGAAGCGCGCACATTCAGGTGTACAATATGACAGGTGCACAGTGAGTGAAACTGTAATCCTCATTTCAGTCGCAGTTGAAAGTAAAAACCCCAAAATATCACTATTCCACTCGAAGCAAAGAGAATTCCCCAGTGACGCGCAATCCGCTTCTAAACACAATCACGTATTCGAGTCCACCCAGAGCCGGAATAAATCCCTTACTCTGCCAGAAAGGTAGACCTCCCGCGGCCCCTACACCAATCATCCTCTCCGGAGACGCCCAGACGCGAAGAAAGTGCGGAGGATGAATTTCTCAC
The DNA here is from genome assembly GCA_963921515.1 of Calotriton arnoldi. NCBI lineage: Eukaryota > Metazoa > Chordata > Amphibia > Caudata > Salamandridae > Calotriton > Calotriton arnoldi. The sequence continues at coordinate 809,946 of CAWUFW010006699.1, read as the reverse complement.
GCGGCGGTGGCGGCGAAAATTACAAACTGCCGCGACTCGTGTGTTTGTGTGTGTCGTTGAAAAAGGCGGCAACGGCGTTGTAGAAGCAGCCGAAGGCAAGAGACTGCACGCTGGTCAAAGAAAAAGGCTGTTAATAAGGGGAAACACGAAGCGGCTCGAGTCAATGAGGGAGATGCTGCAAGAGGGGGGAGAGAGACTGCGTGGGAGACAAGCGTGGCCACGCTAATTAAAAACAGATGGCCCCTGCGCGCCGCTGCTGGCTCCCGAGAGCAAAACGCTCTGGGAGTAAACATTTCCCAAAAAGCTGGGACATCCACACGCCTTTGGCCAATTGCGTGCTAAAGCCAGACGCAAAGGCCAATAGCGTGTGAGCACCACACGCACGAGCTTCTACAGAAGCTGAAGTGATTCCAAGAGGCCGATTTCCTAGGGCAGCGCATGCGCGCTGCGCTAGGCTCGACCTAAAAAGGAAAAAATAATGAAATAATACTTTCACAAAATGTACTGTATTATGCCGCATAATTTGCCTTTTCTTGCCGCATACTACCAGTGGCCATGATGTTATGTGATGGTCAGCTAAGGATTTGGTTTTCAGAACTAGTGGGAGTCTTGTACCCTTAACCTGGACCTGAAATCTGTTACAGCTCACTGCCCATGTAGGTAGCACCTAGCAAGTCACATGGGCAGTGTTCTTTTAGCATGGGGAGATTACGTGATTTGCCCAGAATCAAAGGATTTTGAGGTGACTCCGTAACTCAAACCTGGTTCCCAAGTTTCAAAGTCGGCTGTTCGGGCGGTTACACCACATCTCCTTCCCTTGTAATCTAAAGAGCGACATGCCATCTCCAAAAATATCATTTTATGTACACGATGCCCATGTCATTCCTTCTGAACGCAATCTCTATGTATTCACAATGTTCCTTTAAGGAGAGCATCACAAACTTAAATCATATTCTTGCAAACCTCTCGCACAAAAGGGAGAATCTCTGGTAAAGGGTGATGTTGGTGGTCTAACATTGTGTCTAGAGCACAATTTTCACCAGTCGCTACTGAGTCAAGAATTCCTTTCTGGCAAGCACCCTTGCACTGGATCAGCAATTAGTTCCAACTGTTGAATATGAAAATAATGCTTTCTTTTTGGTGCTATGTCACAAAAATGTCGTAATCTTATGCAGACGTGGATCATTCCTCAGAAACTTTAGTGCGATGACGACATTTTTCACCCTGGTCAATGGAATCCTTCACGTGTGAATAGGAAGAATGTGTGAAACTACTTGTAGCCTCCAACATTCATCCCTTCAACCAAATGTAAATTCATTTCCCATAGTTACTACTTTTCTGCAGCTTTAACAGTTTTTCAAAACGTGTCACCATTCTTAAGGTAGGATGTGTGCCTTGTCTTTTATTTCCGGTTTGAAAATATTAAACTTAAGTAATCTAAAAAATCAGTTCCATTCTGTGATTGTCAAAAGGTCTGTAACTATAGTCCAAATTGGATCGAATGAACCCCGCCCTCTGGGTCCCCAGAGGCGAGGCCTACTGGCTTACACGTTCTTTGTTGACTCCTGACTTAATGCAAATCATTTTGTATTATGACTCTGGTTCTGTGTTCATCCATCCCCTTTGATATAACATCAGGGAAAAGCATATCTTTTATCACTACCACAATGTGTAATACAAAGGTATAAACTCATTTGAATAATATATATTTGTCATTATATAAATGCTTTTAGAGTAATATTACTATGACTTCAGTGTGGTCTGTTTTAGTACCATCATCTCTATAAACTTTTTTATAGATTTAATTTTGTTTTGCCCCATGTTAACATTCCTCGTATCTGTGGTACTTTGCACAATATGCTGCTAGTCTGTAGAGTTTAGTTCTTTCCCTAACTTTTCTAAATCTGTTGACTGTAGTAGTTACTGAGGCATGTGCATGAACTGGTCTTTTCTTTTCTTGTTCAAACAGGGCCTCTTATTGCCACCACGGTCTGCTCTCTGAGAACTAAAGTAAAGGAAGAGTTGTACCCTAGTGATGACCCATGCTCTGAGAGAAGACCCAGGTGTAAAGCTTCCCCAAGTGAGTAAGAAGTTTATTCGCTAAGACTGGGTGGTATTGTTTTAACCCCGCCGTTTCAGACTCGGCACACTTATGTTGAAGTCACAGAGGGACCCTGTGTACCTTAAATACAGATCGCTAACACTTTATATCATACCTGCATCAGCTGAAGACACACGAACCTAAGGCTATCATTTGAACAATATTTCAGTTTCACACACAGCCACCATCTCGGACCTTCAATACACTCTTACTGCTTAAAAAAATGTAACCCACAACACATTGCAGATTGCTTACTCCGTAATTATCATGTGTAACTGCATCCCCAGTGGAGTTATCCAAATAAAGCAAAAGGTTAAACGGGCAAATTAAAGAAAAACATGACTTGGACGGTAAATCACTGATCGTCCTCTCGAGGAATGGTTGCCAGCTGGGAGCAGCGCCGAAGACAGGAGCAGCTTGGAGCTGCGCCATCGGGATGACCAGTGGAACCGTGCACGCGGAGGGGGAATTGCGGGGAGTGACAACAGGTGAAGCACCAAAAACAAAAGAAACACGTGTGCCAAAGAGCGAAGCCCGGCCCCTGCAAGCACTGCCTGGTAGGCACTGCCTCCTTCTGCGGGACAACCAAAAAGGAACCATTAGTGAAGTTGTCATGGGAGGGAACGACCTACACAAAGGTGGGACAATTGCAGTAATAGACCAATAATAAGTAAGCATTTCAGAATGCCACAGAAAACAATCAATGGCAATCGATGGGCGTGCCAAAAGCACCCCACTGGATACACTTTTTTATTGCTTTCTTAAAATAGCTTGTTTCCCCACCTCATTTTATCACTTTTTCTTTTTTTATGTGTGAGTCCTTCATAACCGTATTCCTGTTGTTAGGCCCTCATCCCGCCCTGCCTCAATTCCTGTTTCCTTCTCTTGAAATTTTGGCACGCCTTCTCTGGTATAGAAGTCTCTAGTGTTTTTTTATGTTTTTGGTTGGACCACAGGGATGAAAATTGGGCTTATGCTTACGGCCAGCAAAGTGAGAGCAAAATGGAGGTGAGAACCATGTTAGGTGCACATGGATTACGAGAAAGTGAAGAGAAGAAGTGATAGTAATTAGAAAGAAGAGGGATATTACTAGACATTCTGTTGTTTCACAAGCATGCAGTTATTTGAGAATTATTTGGCTTGTTAGTGGGACACACACCAAAGGCAGGATGACAGGGTAAATTGTGGAATCTTATCTTCAAAATGCAGATAAAACAGTGGCTGATCCCGATGCGGCTATCAGGGAAAATAGTGAAAAATCCATACGCTTGAAGAATCCTCAAGGCTCTGGAAAAAGAGGAAGGACTGATCGTAGGAGCACTAAGAAGGAAGAAGGTATGTGAGGTGTTATGTTTTTCATTCAAACGTTTTTACAAAGAATCCCGTCTGCAACTTATGTTCATGGTAACAACATTCAACCGAAACCCCCCCTTATCCCCCTCCTCCCCAATGTGACCCAAGAGGGCTCACATTTCCACTTAACATCCATAGGGGTACACTTACAGGTGCTGAGATTGAGCTGGCACAATAGAACATCTATGGCCCTGCCTTGAACCACAGTGTACATTGTTTTCAAGCAAATGATCGAGCTCGTAGGGGTGCCGGAGTTCAGTCACCTGGCTCTCCTAGGCCTTCGTCGACCTTCACTTGCAGGTCAGTCATCTCTACAGTCTCTCCCTGGTCCCCAGACCATCTCATATTTCTGCAGGCAGTACCGTGTCTGGTAGACCATTTTTTTTTTCAGTCTGCATGCACCAGTCCATATTACGCATCCATTGCTGAACCATTGGTAGCGTCTTGTTACCGCACAGTCGGATTACGTCTCTACAGTGCAACATTACAAAACAGCCAGGTTGTATTTTGGCAGCGTCTGCTCTCCCCAAATTCCCAAACAAATTAGCCGGGCATTCAAGACCAAATCAATGTCATGTGCATTCGTGAGAGACCTCCCAATGCCCCGCAGGTCTGGGCATGACCACAGTGTATGTAAGCGCGTACCATCCTGGTGGCATCACCTCAAGCACTTGTTATTATCCAGCTTTTCCATATGGTATAGTCTGGTTCGGGTGTAATATGCCCGTTGTTAGGTTTTTATGTACCGTTCTGAAGCCCGCCCTAATGGACTCCTCCGTCGGGTATTGACATGCATTGGCCCAATGGGAATATTCCATACATCCCAGATCTTGCTCCCATCTCTCTCTAAGGGCACACTGTATTCTAGTGGGGACTCCTCAGGCAAGCCCCGCAATTGGTTGGAGTATTTATGTAGTGCATGACTCGGCTGCATATATTTATATCTTTGTGAGTCTGTGTGTTCGTACTGTTTCTGTAGGTCCTGGAATGAGACTATCCCCTGAGTCGTCCAGGAGACATGTAAGCGGCTGATCCTGATTGGATCCCACTGCTTAACCCTGTCTAGTTTTTTTTTATACTGTCCTCATATCACCATAGTGTCTGCAAGTCTCAGGCCATTTTTAGGTCTCGCCTACGCAGCGCGCATGCGCTGCATAGGAGGACCTTTAGCCGTCGTTCAGTTCTTTTTCGAAGCACATACTCGTGCTTGTGGCGGCATACACCTTGCGGGAGTGCGCAGCGGCGCGCCACAAGCACGAGTATGTGCTTTGAAAAAGAGCAGACTGCGCGCTCACGCATACAAGCACGCACCACTCCCGGGCAAGAAATATCAGCATTAGTGAATGTGCTTTAACATTTCCGCATTGCTTTTAAATATCAGCCTTATATCCGCATTGCTTTAAAATATCTGCATTAGTGAATGTGCTTTAAAATATCTGCATTGCTTTCAAATATCAGCCTTAGTTATTCACTTGTGCACGGCTCTTTTTAAAAAAAAATGTATTAGCCATTCACGCACGCAACACTCCCGGGCCAGAAATATCAGCATTAGTGAATGTGCTTTAACATTTCCGCATTGCTTTCAAATATCAGCATTAGTGAATGTGCATAGCCAATAGGACTCGCCTTTGGGACCTTATAAGTGTTTAGCTATGCAACAGTTGATGTTGTTGCACCCAAGGATATTGTGCTGGATAACTAATCACTTATAAGGTCCCAAAGGCGAGACCTATTGGCTATGCCAATGCTTGTTACAATTGCTATCTGCCACACGGTCTGCTGCGTTCACGTTGGGCCCAGCCGACAGGCCCGTTACCTAGAGCGGTGCCTCGTGTAATTATAGGACCTCTTGTTCTGTCGATTCTACTCACAAGATTCCACTCCACCTAGTGAAATAGGCCCATACCTTGTTCGCTCTTCCAGGCTTGCCCTCTCTATCCAGACGACAAATCCGATTTGCCGCTTTGAATCAGTCTGTGCACACGTAGCAGATGGATCAGTCCAGCGTTTACAAACCCTCCTGGCTAGAAGCACTAGATAGAACAAGAGGCCTCTCTGTTCTCTGCTCAGAAGGCTACGCAACTCCATATCGTTAGAACGAATACTGGGTTTAGCATTATAGTAACCCCCATGATATCCTTTAGAATGCTCTCAGTGTCCTCCCAAAACACCTTGATCCCAGGGCAAGTGAAAAAGACGTGTTCATCTTTAGCTCTTAAAAAAACACTTCTACTTCTGGAGGTTGGGTGCAGTACAAACTTTGCGATCTTTTGGGGGGTCCAGTATAGTCTATTGATAGTAAAAAAAAAAAAAGGATTTCGTTTTAGATTTGCTGGCTTAACCAATCAATACAATAATTTCAGGGAATTTTGCCATATTGATTGTAGCTCCGCCCCCTGAAAGGTACCTTCCAACACCGAATAAGGTGCCATTATCTTCATGTCCTCAGCCTCCAAAAACTTCCAATACCAAGTAGCAACCTCCTTACTTTTTGATCTCACATCCTGGTGTGTGGACTCTAATTCCATGTCTCCCACCGATCTCCTGAGCAGCACTTACAAGTCAGGAAGACAGCTGCACATATTTGAACCTTGATAGGGAATCCCAAGTCTTGGCTCTTAAAACTTCCCAGGGTAGTAGCGCCTGCACTGTCATCAGCCCCCCCCCCCCCATGTATCAATCCCAGCCCGCCTTAATGGAAGACTCCGCCCATCTCTCAGGCAGGTACCAGGGACGTCCCAGATGCAAAATCGGAATAATAACAAATACCAAGATCTTCGTAACTCAAAACCAAAGGCTTAATGCTGCCTTTAAGACCTTCAGTCGTACCTTCTAAAAACATTTCGGGGCACCAAACTTATATAAGAAGCCAGTGGTTCCCGACTCCCTAATCATTTCTGCTAATAGCACCCCCCCCCCCCCCCCCAGGTTGAACTATCTGGCTTACCCAATAGCATCCTACAGGTTTTAAACTGAAAAGCCATGCAATACAGATTCAGGTCATGGAAAGCTTAAGCCTCAACTTTTTCCAGGCCAGCTTGCCCCACGAGAAGCCCATAAAAAGCTAGTTATTTTCCCCTTAATCTTATCGATTGTTGATCTTGGAAATGTAAGCGGGATACAATTAAAAAGGCACGTCAATTTAGGGAGGATCGACATCTTGTTCAAATTCACACGCACATAAATTGTCAGTGGCAGATTCTTCCATCTAGCAAAAGACACACAAATGATGGACGGAATGAAGAACATATCAAAACATTCACCCCAGTCAACAGATCTGGGTTAAATCCATCGTTCTTTTGCTCACCATGCCACCCCAGTTTAGACCCAGCCATATGCAAATCAGTCTTGACCCTTTGCCTCATAGGAACAGGCCAGCCCGAACTGCCAAGCCGGGTCCTCCCTGGACTGGAAATAAGCATCCTAGGACCGGTTTCGGGGCATCACCCCATATCAGCCAGGATAGCTTGAATCCAGTGGCACAGTGAGCCCGGGACCCACGTCTGTGCCACTTGATTCAAGCTGGCCTATGGTGATCAGTTCTGCAGTAGGACATCACGATCTCACCTCCTCTTACTGTAATCAAGCCAGCTTAGCATCCCTCGAAAGTAGGGCTATATACAAGCTCCCGAACCTGGTCTGTTAGTGATCCAGGCGCATCTCCCCTCATTATTCCACCCACCAAAAATATTGCACATCACTATCCCTCACAAACCCCTTCTGAGCCAACCCTCATCTCCTCATAGCATCCAAAGCACCCACTCCGTTTCTGATCCTTATTTGGGTCCCTCCGCTGGAACTCACTCCCAACAGTATTGCACACAAGCCTTTGCCTCACCGAGTTCGTTCAAGGATGCACACAAGACACACCTGACCTAGCTTCAAACCCTACCCGGCTCATCCAGATACCAGTATCCACTCGAGCTTCCTTCACACTGTCCCCCTCTACCTATACCCGATGAACGTGCTTTCTGTAGCATACCAAGTGATTTCTACTATCACGGTTTGTTGCCTCCCTCATCCCTCACTCACACCCATCACAAACTCTAGATGTGTTCTTCCACATCCTTACTGTCCTTGTGAACCAATCTGTCATGTATGGACATATTTTTTGTAGAAACTTCTCCTCCACTAGAATAAATAAATGATTCACGTGAGAACTACATTAACTTCCTAAGTTTAAATTTGTGGTTTTTGTAAGGCTAAGCAATCCCACTTGCCGGCCTGGGATAATTCATTGATCTCCCCCTTTTGCTGGAAACTTTGCTTAAAAAAATTAATCTGTATTTGAAACGCAAAACATTAGTTGGTGTAATGTGGTGTTTTTGGAGATCCGTAATCGGTTTGTCATCAAGGAGGGTTAGTAGTCCTGGGACAGAATTCACTACCAAGACCCCGTCTGCCTATCTGCAACTGCATTGCGGTGCCCGTTCTCTTCTCAACCTGTGTTTTTAACAGAGGCTCTTCACCGCTTGGACTGGGATTACGATAACGTTTTAACAAGTCTTGTAACCACAGCCTAGTAGGTTAACCTTGGCCCTTAGGCAAGACCAGGTTTGTACCAACTTACCAGCTTGAGCAGGATGAACAGACATGCATCTCCCACAACTTACCTGGAGATAATGTTTATTAGATAATTATCGGATACCGCCAGAGAATGTCTAGAACAAAGGTTTATTTTAGTGGGTTACTGGAACACCTTTCCCCAAAGGATGCACACACACAAGAAATCTACACTATTATTTTGAAAGGTTGTATTAAAATATTAAAGCCCAGTTTTAGGACAGAATATTTATAGATATGAAAACTGACAGCATAATAGATGGCAGTTTTTGATGGAATCCCTTCTTCCCTAGTCCTGGTTAATGTTTACATTTTCCAAACATCAGCAGTTTTCCTAGATGGCACATGTGCATATCGGCTCATTGCTCGTATTTTTCAAGCATCCCGCCTACTGTAGGCAAAAGCCAATGTACATCTCTATTATGCTGCTGTTCTCAAGGGCGCCAGATGGCAAGCGAGAAAGCACAACCTTAACAAAGAATTTTTGTTGTAAATGCTCCTTCTGGAAAGTCTGAAACTCTTCTCGCCTCGAGAATCTCTCAAACAAGCTTCATTCCAGGCACACCAACAATTTTTCAGACCTAAAAATTCTTATTGATGAATTTTGGAATGTGTTGAACGGATAAGAAACTTTTCATCAGAGACCTTTAGATGGTTGGTCCGGTGAGTTATAACCACATCATATGAAACAAACATGTTTTAAACTTGTTATATTGATTCAGGATGGCTGTATGTGGGGAAGGCAGACTTCTAGGCTCTGTTTTCCAGAACAACATTTACAATGACATTATTCGAGTCACTTTCAATAACTTTGTTCAACATCAGAAAATGGAGCTTGGTGGTACCTGCATTAGGGTTTTCAGTGCTAGCGTCCTTCACACTTATAACTAATTGTTTAAGGGGGGCGTGGTTTGCGCGCAACTAAGATGGCCGCGCTGTGCTGAGCTCCGGCGGATCGCGGAGGCGGTCTTGCAGTTCCGGATGACTTAATCCCGGTTTTCTGCTCTTCAAACCGAAAATATCGGCAGCGGAACGGTGCGGGACCAGGTTGCGAGAATTTTAGCGTCTTTGGGTTGATTTTCGCCATGTGAGAGCGTTCGAGGTCATCTCCTCACAGACTCGATACAAAATGGCGGCTCCTGAGGAATCTTGATGGAGGACTATCGTAGTTGGGGCGCTGGCGCTGTGGTGACACTGATTTTCCTTATACTCATGAGGTATGGTGTCTAAACATGATTTTCCTCGGGCTTCCCTGAGACTGATATTTAATGCTGGCCTTAAATACACTACGCAGCTAAACTCCGATGCAAGTTGCCTGCTTAAGTTTGTCCGCCCATCCACGCGTGTATATTTATACATATGTGGCTGTTCGCGCTACTACCAATACTAGTTTGTGTCCTCCAGTGCGCTCGCTGAATCTATCATTTCCTCTGATGGCAAAGGTCTCTCGTGGGCAATTATTGGAGCCTGCTGTTGGCGTCATGTGATGTGTCTTGGAGGTCTTTCTGGCACAGTCTGTCAAGGGATCAATATCTGAGGCTCTTGCTTTTGGTGACTATATTCTACAGGTTTTGTCAAGAGGAGAATTTGAGCCTCAAGTGAGTAATAAACGACGCTATCTGGCTTCCTTTGTTTTTGCTGTTTTTTGTCTTTCTTTTTTTTGCCATCCCTGAAGAGAAGTTTTGTGATTCTCATTTGATATAACGAACTCTGTATTATCCTTCATCTGCTCACCTATTTGCCCTGCTTCAATGGCTGCGAGTATGGGGGTCCCCTTGAAAGATAAGGACTCTAAAGCAGCTCTAAAGAGGGCTAAGCAAGCCTCTCCCATACCGGATATATCACCTAAAGATAAACCAGAATCTGGGGCTACTTTGGACATCATTCTCTCTCGCCTCAATTCCGTCCATGAGATTGCGCAGGGCACAAAAACGAACACTGATCTACTTCAGGTGGAAGTGGCGGCTGTCAGTAATGAGCTTAAACACTTATCATTACGTGTTTCCAATGCTGAAACCCGGATTGGGGCAGTTGAAGATTCCACACATAAGCAGAGCAAACATATGCAGAGCATGGAACGTACCTTAAATTCACTGAGAAGAGATCTCACGGAACAGGAAGATAGGAACCGCAGAAGTAATCTTCGTATTTTTGGTCTGCCAGAGGACTGTGAAAAAGAGGCACCATCCATGTTGGACTTTTTACTCAAATGGATTCCCACGACGCTAAATCTCTCTTTTCAAAAGGACTTTGAAATAGAGCGTGCCCATAGAGTACCTACGTTTAAACCCAAGTCTCTCACTAATCCAAGACCAGTGATATTTAAACCTTTAAGACACCAACACTCTGAACAAATTTTAGCTCACATGAGGAGAATTAGATCGCTGCAATGGGAAGGACATAGAATCGCTATCTCTCAAGACTTTGCCAGAGACACAGTCATCCGGCGGAAAGGTTTCCTAAATATTCGACGTCGACTTCAAGAGATGAATATTCCGTTCTCATTTGCTGGTCCCTCACGCTTCAAAATAACTTTCAGGGGTCGCAACCAGATTTTTCACGAACCAGCGGATTTGTCCACCTTTTTGGACAATCAGTTTGAATCTCGGATGGACGCGGAGGCTATTGCAGGCCCATCAAACCCCTAATCTCTTCTTCTTCAGGTGGCTGTATTAATGAGCATTTGTGGGTTGCTAGGTTCTTATTGCTTTAATGTTATCTTGAAATTTGTGGTGAAACATGCTGGAATGATCTACGGTGTTTGAGTGTGCGGCGCTCTCCTCATGCGGCTACTAACTTTTTCCTTTCACGGATGCCTTTATTCATCCCCAAGATAATGATCTCCTAGTATTTACTGGCTTTATATGTATCTTTGTTATATATGTCTTCTTGTTTTTTTTTTGGTGTTTATATATTCTCCCTTTATATATATTTCTCGTCATCTTCTTTGACTCACTTTACCTCTCTCATTATCTGGTATGTTTTTGTATAAACTCAGATATCCTTCTCTGATTTCTTCATCCTGTAATATAGATTTTCTATCTAGTATTTCTGTGCTGGATGTCGGTTATATCGTTGCTTTTTGTCCCAGGAAGTAAAATTGGGTGGGGTTTGTCCTTAGATGTTCTATTCACCCTCTTATTCTCCTTTGGCTTTTCTTTTATATATCTTAGTCTGTGCAGTTATTATATGTTAATTTATAGATTATCGTAAACATTATTAGACATGATCAATAAATTAGTCGAGATAGATAGTATGTTATGTATATCATTTTGTTAGGTATTGTTTATTGCTTTCTATGTCTATTATCTTTTCTACTAATAGTTATGGAGTAATGTTTTATACTTATCTTTAGGCTGCTCTTAATATTTATAAGATGTTTCTAATTAATTCCTTCCCGGTATATAAGCTGTTTACTTCCTTGCATATTCTTTTAAATTCCATAATGACTTTTTATCTGAGTCTGTTTTCCCAGATTTATTTAATATTTTAATGCTAGGATTAGATTTTTAATATTCTATTTGAATGTTATTTGCCTTACCATATGTGATCTGAGATTTATTAGATACTGTTATTTATTTTTCTCTTTTAATTCAATATGTAGTATTTATTTTTATGTCTTTGATTAATTAACAGAATGAATATATACAGGGTTTCCTTTAGATTCAATCTTTAGGCCTTTTTTGATACGTTGGTAAATTTTAGTTTACTGAACATTAACAGACTATTGTTGCTCTGCTGCTTAAGCTTTATCTATGATGTTGAGCATACTGAGTTATAGGTGCTGGCCTCTGTGGTTGCTCCTCCACGTTTTCCTCCCATGCATTTTGTCTACTACAGACTACCCCTGATGGGGCCTTTTCTTTTTGATGTTAAGTTCTCTCTTGTATTTTCTTTTGCTATCCTCTTTTTTTCCTAACTTTTGTTTGCTCTTTCTTTTTTTCTTCTTTCTTGGGGACTTATGCTCCGGTTTGTGCTCTCTGTTTGCTTTATCTTCTATTCCTTACTATATTCAAGTTAAAATTAATGTGCCTCTTCTTTTTCATACACCATATGTGCTTATCTATGTTGTTTTCTGGTCACTATGCCCGGTCTGAATGTACTCTCACTTAATGTGCGTGGTTTAAATCACCCTGTTAAGAGGGCCAAGATCTTAGACTACTGTAAAAGCCTATCTGGCGACATTGTTTTACTTCAAGAAACTAAGGTTGCTTATAAGGAAGCTTTATTTTTACGGAAAGAGTGGGTCCTTGATGTAGCTTGTTCTGAAGCTTCTGGTAAAAGAAATGGGGTTATTACGCTGATTTCCAAAAACTCTGGTCTAACTATTGTAACTGCCGAATACGATTCAGATGGTAGATGGCTGCTTTCGCGTTTGTCTAATGGCTCAACGGATTTTTACGTTATGAATATATATGCCCCTAATATTGATGATCAATCTTTTTGGCGGGCTATCAGTAGGAAGCTGTCGGATATCCCTCAAAATGCTAAAGTGATTGTTGGTGGTGATTTTAACCTTCCTATGGATCCTATTTTAGACAGACAATCAGCTTTTAAGTTTCGTCCTCCTAGGGCGCACAAACAAATGTTGGATATGTGCTCTTCTCACCATCTTGTGGATGTATGGAGAATGCATAACCCTACTGGTAGTGATTTTACTTTTTTCTCCTCTCCACACTCTAGTTTTTCCCGTATTGATTATCTCTTGGTTGACGCAGCACTTCTAAAACATACTACTAATGTGATAATCCATCCAATACTTGTCTCTGATCATGCGGCGGTTTCGTTTACTCTGCTTAATTGTACAGATACTCATAGGTCGCGAACTTGGCGTCTAAATACAGAAATTTTGGATGATGGTGAGGAGGTTAAACATTTAAACGTGGAGATTCATAATTTCTTCAGAGAAAATGTGTCATCGGTAAGCTCCCCAATAGTTTTGTGGGATGCCTTTAAATGCACTATTAGAGGTCAGATTATAAAAACAATGGCGAAAAGGAACGCTGATATTAGAAGAACACTCATTGCCTTGGGGGATGAAATTAAAAGCAAAGAAATCTTACATAGAAGCTCCAAAGACAAATCCCTTTTACAAGAGATTAAGAACCTAAAATATTCCTATAACTCCATAGTTACCAAAAGAGCTCACTTGGGAGTACAGGCACAAAAATCTAAACGGCTATTATTACGGAACCGCGCAGGTAAACTGTTAGCTGCTACATTAAAATATCAGGATTCAAATGTTAAGATGACTCAGATTTCTTGTATCACTAATAAGGAGGGTGCCAGGAAGTTTCATACTCAGGACATTCTTGAGGTTTTCCGGGATTTTTATAAAAGCTTATATACGCCCAAAGATCAATGTAATCTTAGTACATGTCAACAATTTTTGGCTGCTATTCCCACAAATACTGTCTCTGATTCAGATATGGTTGATTTGGGGAAACCAATTGAATCTGAAGAAATAATTCAGGCTATTAAGAATACTAGATCAGGGAAGGCTCCGGGCCCTGACGGGTTTCCTATTGCCTTTTATAAGACATTTTTACCCTCATTTTTAAATTATCTCAAAGATGTTTTTGACACTTTTGCTTTATCGGGAAAGGTCTCTGGCTCAGCTGCGGAAGCCACTATAGTGGTAATTCCTAAAGATGGGAAGGATCATTCAGACCCTAAAAATTACCGACCTATCTCCCTTCTTAACATGGAAGCTAAGATTTTTGCTAAAATACTGGCTAAACGTTTAGAGAGCCATATCCCTCATCTTATACACTCTTCCCAAACTGGTTTTGTTAAAGGCAGGTTGGCTAGAGATAATATTCGAACTTTCTGTCATATTCTGGAAAAAGCGAAACTTTCTGACCTTCCGTCGGCAGCGATTGCCCTCGACGCCGAGAAGGCCTTTGATAAGGTCTCCTGGCCTTTCCTACAGGCAGTTCTTCAATCTCATAATCTAGGAGATCCATTTATCAACTTGGTAATGTCCTAATATGCTCAACCCAAAGCTAATATTAGAATTAATGGGGCTACCTCTGCTTTTTTTAATCTCTCCCAGGGCACGAGACAGGGTTGTCCGTTGTCCCCTCTTCTTTTTCTTTTGTCTATTGATCCTCTCCTGCGATTATTTAATCTAAATCAGGATATTAGAGGCTTTCAATTTGGTTCTCAGACAATTAAAACGGCCGCGTATGCGGATGATGTGCTCATTTTTTCTGAAGATATCGTAAGTGCTATCCCTGCCATCTCCAACACAATCAAACAATTCTCTCGTGTTTCAGGGTATACTCTGAACAAAGACAAGACGGAAATGTTCCCCCTGAATGCGTCGTGTTTCTCTTCTCATATGGGGACAGCGGGTTTCAAATGGCAACCGACTCATATTAAATACCTGGGGATTTGGTTCTGTACCAATATATCAGATACTATTGCTCATATTGAATCTCTCACCATATCTAAGGTTAAGGATTTACTGAACGCGTGGTCACCTAAATACATTTCCTGGTGGGGCCGCCTTCAGTCCCTGAAGATGATGATAACTCCCATTGTTAATTTTGTGTCTTCTATGCTGCCTGTGAGGCTCTCTTCCTCTTTTTTCCATGAGATTGATGTTCTTACTACTAAATTTTTATGGAATGATAAACGTGCTAGAATAGCATATAGACACCTGAGGAAACCTTATACTCTGGGTGGATGCAATCTTCCAGATTGGAACTTGTACCAAACTGCCTTCTTAGCGTCTCAAGGGGCTCTCTGGTTTGCCCCAGACTCCAGCCATACTCCTCCATGGATTTATATTGAACAGGAGTTGTGCTCCCCTCTTTCCACTTCTACTTTCATGACCGCATCTAAGTTGATCTTACCGTATTCAGGCCGTATTAGCTCAGATACAATTATGGCATTAAAACACAGACAAAAAGGTCTCTAAACCAATTCATAAATCCAGGTGGTCATCGATTTGGTATAACCCTAAAATTGTGACTAATTTTGACTATTACGGTGTCCTACTGGGCGACCAAGGGTATTCAGTTGGTCAAAGACCTTTATGATTCTAATCATGACCCGATTCCTTTTTCCTCCTTGGCCAGAGATTATAATCTCAGTAATTTGGATTTTTATTCTTTTCTGAAAGTAAAGGTAGCCTTATCTAGAGTACTCCTCTCTCCTGAGTCTACTACCATTTCGCTTCTTGCTATGTGGCATAGATCAGGCCATATTGCTTCCAAGATCTATAAGTTTCTATCTGACTCGTCGCCCTCACAACCTTCAGTCACACAGGAGAAATGGCTACACCATTTTGAACCTGATACGTTTCAACATATCTCACAAGAGACCTGGCAGATCATTGGCAAGCGTTCACTAAAGAATAAGATTGCGCCTTCGCTTATTCAATCCAAATTCTTTACGCTTAATCTCCTACACTGGACCCCGGTTCGTCTACACAAATTAAATCTTAAAGATGACGATCTTTGTTGGAGTTGCAAATTAGGTTCTGGCACCCATCAACATATGTTTTTTGAATGCTCATTATTGCAACCTTTCTGGGATTTGGTCCACAAACACCTCTTGTTCATTTTTGGTGTTAATTTTGAGCTTTCAATACCTTTAATTCTTTTAGGTCCATGGGCTGCGCCGTCTATGTTACCGCTTGATGATACGGATATGCAATTGCTAGATTTGCTTATATCAATTGCTGTTAAGATTATACTAACAGAGTGGAAATCGTTTAAATCAGTATCATACCATACTTGGTGGGCTTGGGTATCTTTCCTTCGAGGGGCTCATACCTTAGTTGAGGAGAAACGGTATACACCTGTTATTTCTAGTGGGGTCTGGAGTTCTTTGGATAGATATATGGACTTGGCTTCGCAAGGGCTGGTTGAGCAATTTCCGTTTGTGTCTTCCTCCTAGTTTATGTTTTTCTACGAAGCAGACGTCCCCATCTCCTGCACTTGCTCTCTCTTGTATCTATCCTCTTTTTCTCTCAATATCCTCCTTCTTTCCTTTCTTTACTATCCTTTTCGATCTTTACTTTCTTCTCTCTTTTCATTACTTTGCATAAGTTGTTTTATTTATGCAATACAACCAGCTCCATGAATTTGTTTTTCTGCTCAAATAGATATCTATATATTACTTAAGATTTATTTATTACATGAAATATATTTCTATTTATGAATTGCTTACCTTGTTCTGGTTCACAAGATCAATTGTATTGCATTATATATATATTATCTTAACTATTTGTATTCCTTTTTTATAACAATAAAAATATTTGAACAACAAAATAACTAATTGTTTAAAGCTAAATAACACCGATGCACTACCTTGAAGTCTGGTTTTTCCATTTATGCAACAACCTGTGGTTAAAATCCAAGAACTGCATTAATGTATCTTCTCCCGACAAGGAAAAGAGATGGGGTGATATTGTGCTGACCAATGAGCAATAATCTTCATTGTTCTTATCCACAGAGTACCTGAGACCCTCCCTACTATGAAATGGTCTTATTCACTGACCCAGGGGTGTCCCGGGAATTGGGACTGGGACGAGAAACACAACTGGGTGCCTGTTATCCCTCCATCTCTTCACCATAGCGGTTGAACCGATGGCAGACTGGGTGAGGAAAAATGCTCCGGTGCAAGTCCTCCGCTGGGACCCCGGATGGGAGGATAGAATCTCATTATATGCGGGTGACATGCTGTATTGTACTTGACAGACCCAGAGAATTCGATTCCACGAATCCTTGACATACTCAATATATTCACAAAGTATGCCAGAGTGCATATTAACTGGCACAAGTCTGTGGCGTACTCCTCCACGGGGTGGAGACCCCCACGCGATTGGGGGTGCCCCCTGAAATGGTTGTCGCAGGGGTTCAAACACTACATAATGACAGAGCCCAAGGAATTCCAGTGTCGCAACTTGGGGTGGGTCCTTGACGAATACAAAGTGGATGTTGGGCAGTAGAGGACCCTCCCGCTATCCATGTTGAGGAGGGCCGAGTGCCGCCCAAGTTCCTGTCTAGGCTGAGGAATATATTATTTGCAGTCCGACTCCTTTTTCACAGTGGTTAATGCAGTCACCTGTTCTTTATTGTGGGATGGGGGGGCACCGAGAACTGTACTGGGAACACTTACTAAGGGGCAACAAGAGGGGGGCATCGCACTGCCTTACTTGAGACTACTCCTGGGCGACACAGCTACAGGTGAGAAGAGATTGGGCATTTGCTGACCAGTCTGAGCTGTCCCTGCTGGCGACAGGAGAGTTATGTCCGAAAGAGGCTACATAAGAGAGCTGTATAGAGCAGGTTGGACTGGGGTGATGCATAGCCCTGCAAACGTGGTTATTAAAATATGGAAGAAAGCTACACATGAAACAGGGTGGCATAGGGGACTGACAATGGAAACGCCCCTATGGGATGCAGACTTCCTTGCAGAGCTTAAATAACTAGACTGGTTTTGTTGGGGAACATGGCGGCCGTGCACTGAGCGGCCGCAAGCCCAGGAGAGGAATGTATTAACTGGCGCGGCCCCCGCCCTCACTGCACGTACCAGGTGGAAAAGGCTAATGTAGCCCACAGATCTGGGTCCTGATTGTTTTACTCTGGGGGCCCTCTTTGGCGGTCGCAGCTGCGTTCTCGCCTGAAGCGGCCAACACGGAGGTTTCACGCTGGGAGTTGCAGCGTAACCAGGCGGCCCGTGCACACACTCATGGCTGCTGCGGCAGCACAAGTCAGCAAGGAAACCAGGAAATCCTCCCGCCTCCTAAAGCAGTGCTCTCAGAGGCATACAGCAGCTCCCAGCCCCAGGGCAGTGGTAGGTGGAGTGACTGGGAGGCTGCATAAGAAGACCAGGGGGCCCAGTGCCCTATGCATATGCATAGGAGCGGTCAATCAATTGGCAAGGCTGGCGGTATGACCTCAAGGTACACACTGCATACCAGGACTACAGAGGCAGCGAGGGAAAGTTCTAGTTTTAATTCCCCCCCTTCATATGTTTATGCCACTGCAAAGGATATAGTGAAGGGGCAGCCATGCCTGCCTGGAAGGGCACGAGATGGTGAGACCATTGCTCCTAAATTTGGGAAGCCCACAAGGCTGCCTAGTAAGAGCCCTGGTGGTAGGGAGAGAAAGACTCCGATCCCCCAGATTAAGGTAACCCCTTCTTTTGAATTCTTTTTTGAAGTTGTGACCCTGCCAACCTCACAAAGTGCGAAGGGAGGTTCGGAAGAGGAGGCGAGCCCACCGGTTTTCAGCATGGAGAATGTTGCTACTGTTGCTGGCATGAATGCCTCGGCCAGCAAAATCATCACCCCTGAAGCAGGAAGTGGGTCGGGTGAAGGCCGGTGCAGGGTAGCCCAGAGCCCCACAAGCAACAGGTTCGAGGCTCTCGCAGTAGAAGAGGCAGGATTGATCGAAGAGCACTGTCAGCAGTTGACGGAAGACGGCGGAGTAGCTAGGAAGCAACCTGAGGATTCACTGGCTGCCATTCTCCTGGGCCCAAAAGACGAGATGAAAAGTATCGGAGGCCAACCAAGCGGACATTCAAGCCTCCTGTTCTGCCCTAGCACAGAAGCTTAATGAGGTGGCTGCACGTACTGCAGGAGGCAGTGTTGGTTAGACAGGATGTTGCAAAAAATACCTCTGGCATAAGCTTGTTGACTAAGCAGAAGCAAGGATTAAGGGGGATCCCGAGAGGATTGAAAATCATTCCCAGAGGAATAATCTTAGGCTCTTGAACTTTGCGGAGGCCGAGGAGGGTGCCGATATCAAGTCTTTTGTCATTTCTTTGTTGCGGGACACAGTCCTGAAAGACAGGCCCGATATTAATCCTGACCCAGAGATACAGCGTGTGCATAGAGACCTCTTTAAAAGGAACCTTCAAAGGCAGAAACCAAGGAAGATCCTGGTGAATTTTCTCTCTTTTGCAGTGAAGGAGGCAATACTGAGCATAGCTTTAATGAACGGTCCTTTTTCGGATGGAGCGTTCTCTTTTACTATTAGATCAGATGTATGCAAGGCAACAGATCAGAGGCAGTGGGAGCTAGGTAGGAGAATGGAGGAGCTGCTTAAACTGGGGGCAAAGGTACAACTAAAGTTCCTGGCAATGCTCCGTATCATGTGAAACAACCAGATGCATAAGTACTGAGCAGTGGAGGATGTAGATGCATTGATTGATACCATTAACAAGCATTGGCATAGCCAATAGGTCTCGCCTTTGGGGCCTTATAAGTGTTTAGGCAGAGCTATTGACTTTGCCAATGTGTTTAAGCTGAGCTGTAGAGAAGTGTGGCTGCTGTGCGGCATGCTGAAAAGTTGTAATAAAAAAGTGCCAGAAGCATTTTTGTTACCTTATATATGACCAAGAAGGCATTATGTCCAACAGAACGACCATATTAAAAAATTTATGTACAATAAAAAAAATTCTCAATTTTCTTATGTTCTTGCAATGCTGGCAACTTGTTTTTGCCTATTCCAATGGTTGTTTGTTAAAGTTTTTTTTTGAGGGGGCATAAACAATTGGAGGTTGAAGGTTGTGAACTAGTACCTGTATTATAACACTAGCAGCGACCAGACGCTAGGGGAGAATCAACAGATGGCAGATTCCGAGAGCAGGCTGAGGTGGTGTTGAGTGATGTTGAGGTGGTAGTGGTGGTGGTGGTGGTGGTGGTGGTGACTGGTGCTGAGACGATGCTGAGGTGATGCTGAATGATACTTAGGTCTTGCTGAGTGATACTGTTGTGGTTGTGCTGAGTGATACTGTTGTGGTGGTGCGGAGTGATACTGTTGTGGTGGTGCTGAGTGATGCTGTGGTGCTGCTGAGTGATGCTGTGGTGGTGCTGAGTGATGCTGTGGTGGTGCTGAGTGATGCTGTGGTGATGCTGAGTGATGCTGTGGTGGTGCTGAGTGGTGCTGTGGTGGTGCTGAGTGATGCTGTGGTGGTGCTGAGTGATGCTGTGGTGATGCTGCGGTGGTGCTGAGTGGTGCTGCGGTGTTGCTGAGTGGTGCTGCGGTGTTGCTGAGTGATGCTGTGGTGGTGCTGAGTGATGCTGTGGTGTTGCTGAGTGATGCTGTGGTGTTGCTGAGTGATGCTGTGGTGATGCTGAGTGGTGGTGCTGAGTGGTGCTGTGGTGGTGCTGAGTGATGCTGAGTGATGCTGTGGTGGTGCTGCGGTGGTGCTGAGTGGTGCTGCAGTGGTGCTGAGTGATGCTGTGGTGGTGCTGAGTGATGCTGTGGTGTTGCTGAGTGATGCTGTGGTGGTGCTGTGGTGGTGCAGAGTGATGCTGTGGTCGTGCAGTGATGCTGTGGTGGTGCAGAGTGGTGCTGTGGTGGTGCTGAGTGATGCTGTGGTGGTGCTGAGTGGTGCTGTGGTGGTGCTGAGTGTTGTGTTGGTGCTGAGTGGTGGTGCTGTGGTGATGCTGAGTGGTGCTGTGGTGATGCTGAGTGGTGCTGGAGTGGTGCTGGAGTGATGCTGGGGTGGTGCTGAGTGGTGCTGTGGTGGTGCTGAGTGGTGCTGGAGTGATGCTGGGGTGGTGCTGGGGTGGTGCTGGGGTGGTGCTGGGGTGGTGCTGGGGTGGTGCTGAGTGATGCTGGGGTGGTGCTGAGTGATGCTGGGGTGGTGCTGAGTGATGCTGGGGTGGTGCTGAGTGATGCTGGGGTGGTGCTGAGTGATGCTGTGATGGTGCTGCTGAGTGATGCTGTGGTGGTACTGTGCTGGTGCTGAGTGATGCTGGGGTGGTGCTGTGATGGTGCTGAGTGACGCTGTGGTGGTGCCGAGTGATGCTGTGGTGGTGCTGAGTAATGCTGTGGTGGTGCTGAGTGATGCTGTGGTGGTGCTGAGTGATGCTGTGGTGGTGCTAAGTGCTGCTGTGGAGATGCTGAGTGATGCTGTGGTGGTGCCGAGTGGTGTTGTGGTGGTGCTGAGTGGTGTTGTGGTGGTGCTGTGCTGGTGCTGAGTAAAAGCTGGGGTGGTGCTGAGTGATGCAGTGGTGGTGTTGAGTGACACTGTGGTGGTGCCGAGTGATGCTGTGGTGGTGCCTGGTGATGCTGTGCTGGTGCTGTGGTGGTGCTGAGTGATGCTGTGGTGGTGCTGAGTGATGCTGTGGTTGTGCTGAGTGACGCTGTGGTGATGCTGAGTGATGCTGTGGTGATGCTGAGTGATGCTGTGGTGGTGCTGAGTGGTGGTGGTGTGGTGGTGCTGAGTGGTGCTGAGTGGTGCTGAGGTGATGCTGCCGTGGTGGTGCTGCCGTGGTGGTGCTGCGGTGTTGCTGAGTGATGCTGTGGTGGTGCTGAGTGATGCTGTGGTGGTGCTGAGTGATGCTGTGGTTGTGCTGAGTGATGCTGTGGTGGTGCTGTGGTGGTGCAGAGTGATGCTGTGGTGGTGCAGAGTGATGCTGTGGTGGTGCAGAATGATGCTGTGGTGGTGCAGAGTGGTGCTGTGGTGGTGCAGAGTGGTGCTGTGGTGGTGCTGTGGTGGTGCTGAGTGATGCTGTGGTGGTGCTGAGTGTTGTGTTGGTGCTGAGTGATGGTGAGTGGTGCTGTGGTGGTGCTGAGTGGTGCTGGAGTGATGCTGGGTTGGTGCTGAGTGATGATGAGTGGTGCTGTGGTGGTGCTGAGTGATGCTGGGGTGGTGCTGAGTGATGCTGGGGTGGTGCTGAGTGATGCTGGGGTGGTGCTGAGTGATGCTGGGGTGGTGCTGAGTGATGCTGTGATGGTGCTGCTGAGTGATGCTGTGGTGGTGCTGTGTGATGCTGTGCTGGTACTGTGCTGGTGCCGAGTGATGCTGTGGTGGTGCTGAGTGGTGGTGCTGAGTGGTGGTGCTGAGTAATGCTGTGGTGGTGCTGAGTGATGCTGTGGTGGTGCTGAGTGATGCTGTGGTGGTGCTAAGTGCTGCTGTGGAGATGCTGAGTGATGCTGTGGTGGTGCAGAGTGGTGGTGTGGTGGTGCTGAGTGGTGTTGTGGTGGTGCTGTGCTGGTGCTGAGTAAAAGCTGGGGTGGTGCTGAGTGATGCAGTGGTGGTGTTGAGTGATGCTGTGGTGGTGCCGAGTGATGCTGTGGTGATGCCTGGTGGTGCTGTTGTGGTGCTGAGTGGTGGTGTGGTGGTGCTGAGTAATGCTGTGGTGGTGCTGAGTGGTGCTGTGGTGGTGCTGAGTGGTGCTGTGGTGGTGCTGAGTGATGCTGTGGTGGTGCTAAGTGCTGCTGTGGAGATGCTGAGTGATGCTGTGGAGATGCTGAGTGATGCTGTGGTGGTGCTGAGTGATGCTGGGGTGGTGCTGAGTGATGCTGGGGTGGTGCTGAGTGATGATGAGTGGTGCTGTGGTGGTGCTGAGTGATGCTGTGGTGGTGCTGAGTGATGCTGTGGTGGTGCCGAGTGATGCTGTGGTGATGCCTGGTGGTGCTGTTGTGGTGCTGAGTGGTGGTGTGGTGGTGCTGAGTAATGCTGTGGTGGTGCTGAGTGGTGCTGTGGTGGTGCTGAGTGGTGCTGTGGTGGTGCTGAGTGATGCTGTGGTGGTGCTAAGTGCTGCTGTGGAGATGCTGAGTGATGCTGTGGAGATGCTGAGTGATGCTGTGGTGGTGCTGAGTGATGCTGGGGTGGTGCTGAGTGATGCTGGGGTGGTGCTGAGTGATGCTGGGGTGGTGCTGAGTGATGCTGTGGAGATGCTGAGTGATGCTGTGGAGATGCTGAGTGATGCTGTGGTGGTGCTCAGTGGTGGTGCTGAGTGATGCTGGGGTGGTGCTGTGGTGGTGCTGAGTGATGCTGTGGAGATGCTGAGTGATGCTGTGGTGGTGCGGAGTGGTGCTGTGGTGATGCTGTGGTGGTGCTGAGTGATGCTGTGGTGGTGCTGAGTGGTGGTGCTGAGAGATGCTGTGAAGAGAGAGAAAGAGAGTGTGGAAATAGTGAAAGACAGAGAAAGTGTGTAAAAAAGTGGGGGGATCAAGAGAGACTGAAGAAATAAATGCCGAAAAAAATAGCCAATGTTGCCTTCACAGAGAATGAACTTAAAAAAAAAAAAGTCAAAGAATGAGTAAGAATAAACTTTAAATTAAACAAAAAAAGCCAATGTGTCCTTGTCCGGTGGTACTGTGCTGGTGCTGAGTGATGCTGGGGTGGTGCTGTGGTGGTGCCGAGTGACGCTGGGGTGGTGCCGAGTGACGCTGGGGTGGTGCTGAGTGGTGGTGTGGTGGTGCTGAGTGGTGGTGCTGAGTAATGCTGTGGTGGTGCTGAGTGATGCTGTGGTGGTGCTGAGTGATGCTGTGGTGGTGCTAAGTGCTGCTGTGGAGATGCTGAGTGATGCTGTGGTGGTGCCGAGTGGTGGTGTGGTGGTGCTGAGTGGTGTTGTGGTGGTGCTGTGCTGGTGCTGAGTAAAAGCTGGGGTGGTGCTGAGTGATGCAGTGGTGGTGTTGAGTGACGCTGTGGTGGTGCCGAGTGATGCTGTGGTGGTGCCTGGTGATGCTGTGGTGGTGCTGTTGTGGTGCTGAGTGGTGGTGTGGTGGTGCTGAGTAATGCTGTGGTGGTGCTGTGGTGGTGCTGAGTGGTGCTGTGGTGGTGCTGAGTGATGCTGTGGTGGTGCTAAGTGCTGCTGTGGAGATGCTGAGTGATGCTGTGGTGGTGCTGAGTGATGCTGTGGTGGTGCTGAGTGGTGGTGCTGAGAGATGCTGTGAAGAGAGAGAAAGAGAGTGTGGAAATAGTGAAAGACAGAGAAAGTGTGTAAAAAAGTGGGGGGATCAAGAGAGACTGAAGAAATAAATGCCGAAAAAAATAGCTAATGTTGCCTTCACAGAGACTGAACTTAAAAAAAAAAAAAGTCAAAGAATGAGTAAGAATAAACTTTAAATTAAACAAAAAAGCCAATGTGTCCTTGTCCGGTGGTACTGTGCTGGTGCTGAGTGATGCTGGGGTGGTGCTGTGGTGGTGCCGAGTGACGCTGGGGTGGTGCCGAGTGACGCTGTGGTGGTGCCGAGTGACGCTGTGGTGGTGCCGAGTGACGCTGTGGTGGTGCTTAGTGATGCTGTGGTGGTGCTGAGTGATGCTGTGGTGGTGCTGAGTAATGCTGTGGTGGTGCTGAGTGGTGCTGAGGTGGTGCTGTGGTGGTGCTAAGTGCTGCTGTGGAGATGCTGAGTGATGCTGAGTGGAGGTGTGGTGGTGCTGAGTGGTGTTGTGCTGGTGCTGAGTGATGATGGGGTGGTGCTGTGGTGGTGCTGAGTGATGCTGTGAAGATGCTGAGTGATGCTGTGGTGGTGCGGAGTGGTGCTGCGGAGTGGTGCTGTGGTGGTGCGGAGTGGTGGTGCGGAGTGGTGGTGCTTAATGATGCTGTTGTGCTTACTGATGCTGTGATGGTGCTGAGTGATGCTGTGGTGGTGCTGAGTGGTGCTGCTGAGTGATGCTGTGGTGTTGCTGAGTGATGCTGTTGTGGTGCTGTGTTGGTGCTGAGTGATGCTGTGTTGGTGCTGAGTGATGCTGGGGTGGTGCTGAGTGATGCTGTGGTGATGCTGTGTTGGTGCTGAGTGATGCTGGGGTGGTGCTGAGTGATGCTGGGGTGGTGCTGGGGTGTTGCTGTGGTGGTGCTAAGTGCTGCTGTGGAGATGCCGAGTGATGGTGTGGTGGTGCTGAGTGATGGTGTGGTGGTGCTGAGTGGTGTTGTGGTGGTGCTGTGCTGGTGCTGAGTAAAAGCTGTGGTGGTGCTGAGTGATGCAGTGGTGGTGTTGAGTGACGCTGTGGTGGTGCCGAGTGATGCTGTGGTGATGCTGTGGTAGTACTGTGTTGGTGCTGAGTGATGCTGTGGTGGTGCTGAGTGATGCTGTGGTGGTGCTGAGTGATGCTGTGGTGGTGCTGAGTGATGCTGTGGTGCTGCTGAGTGATGCTGTGGTGGTGCTGAGTGGTGGTGGTGCTGAGTGGTGTTGTGGTGGCCCTGTGCTGGTGCTGAGTGATACTGGGGTGGTGCTGAGTGATGCTGTGGAGATGCTGAGTGATGCTGTGGTGGTGCGGAGTGGTGCTGTGGTGGTGCTGACTGATGCTGTGGTGTTGCTGAGTGATGCTGTGGTGGTGCTGAGTGGTGCTGTGGTGGTGCTGAGTGATGATGGGGTGGTCCTGTGGTGGTGCTGAGTGATGCTGTGGAGATGCTGTGGTGGTGCGGAGTGGTGCTGTGGTGGTGCTGACTGATGCTGTGGTGTTGCTGAGTGATGCTGTGGTGGTGCTGAGTGGTGCTGTGGTGGTGCTGAGTGGTGCTGTGGTGGTGCTGAGAGATGCTGTGAAGAGAGAGAATGAGAGGTTGCATAGTTGTGGAGAAACTGGTAGAAGTCCCCTGTGTAAAATGGGCAGTGAAGGGTATGATAGAGCTGTGAAATCCCTTCCTGTGTGGCTGTCCTGTAACATCACACCACATGACGTCACTGTGCATTGCCTAGGATATGTTTCTGTCTTCTAGGGCTTGTGTTCTGTCTGCATTATCATATGCCGATGTCTCCGCACTATTGAACATACATTTTGACATCCTTCACAGCGACATGTACACAGATGGACCTGTGTTGTATTGCAGACTCCTTGCCATATCCACTGTGACACTGGAAAAACAACCAGTTTGCTTCCCTGTCTCAAGCACGTCTCTTAGCAAACTCAATAACACTGTCTTTATAATAGCAAGTCTTAAACATACCCGTTAGTGCTGTAGCTTTGTGTTTGTTACCAGGATACAGTGATTGGTGGCACCTGAAAGGAAAGGCAGGCACATGGCATCTGTGTATTCATTGCCCACATTCATGACATTTGGCCATTTCAGACAAAAGCTGTTCAGCGTTTTTCACCTTTTAGCTGAAGCCACAATTTCAGTGTGAAATCTGTGCATGTCAGCATCCTTCCAGCAGGCTCCACGTGATTTACTTTAAGCCGACCTCAGAGTATGGTGGCTTTCCTAGATTCCACAGCAAGCAGGAAAAAAAAAGTTGTGGGGGATGCTTGTTGGTAGTGTGTTCTACAGTGCACAGCAGATTTAAACAAAAGAGAAAAAGCTAAGGTCTGAGCAGGAGCACAGCATCAGAAACATGATTGCGTCACTCCCGACTGTTTTACTTGGTACACAAATTTACCTCAAATATATCAAATTATTTTTGTGGACATTTGCCTAGCCGGGTACTGAACCTTCAATTTATTTTGCCTAGAAAATTAGTGAAATTCTAAGATTGGGGCTGTGTTATGAGGAAAAGATCAACTCAAATTTGTATCACTTTTTAAAACTGCCAAATCAATTTAGATCTCTACGTCTTTTTTCATTTGAACATATAGCCTTTCATTCAAATGATATTTAAACAGCGGCCTGAAACACCAATGTTTGTCCTTTCGAAAGATGGCTCTCAAAGTGGATTTTTCGTGTGTGTGTGGGGAGAGAGGGGGGGGCTTGTCCAGCAGGAAGAGTCGATGTATCGTTGGTTATTTGTGAATGTTTCTGTAAAGTTTTTCGAACTCTCGAGTGGCACGAAGGTACAGAGAGTAGGAAGCGGAAGTCAGAAGCCGTATTCTAGCAAAAAATATGCGCCACAGATTAAATGGTGCCTTGTAATTCCGAAGGACCTCTCCTTGTGTGAGATGCACAAGTTAGACTTCCAGTAGTAATGTTAGAGGGGGCAGGGAGCAGAGAATCCGAGTGTGAGCAGCGTTAGCTGAAAGGGCGGTGAGCACGGGAGAGCAGTGTATGAGCAGAAAGAACAGTTAGTGTTCGCGGGAGACAAGAAGGATAGGTGGTCAGTGTTTAAGCAGAGAGGGCGGTGTGCGTCCAGAGAGGTCAGCGAACGTTCAGAGAGAGCAGATGGTCATTGTGTACCCACGACAGGCAAGGGCCCAAAACGTATTGAGGCGACATCAAAATTACCTATCACAAAACAACCTGGTTTTGCAAGGGTGGTCACCTGGGTTTTTGGCCCCGGGCTCGGCGGCCATCTTGGGAAACCTACCAAACTAGTGCTGTTTTTTCTTGTTAATGCTGGATCGGCTTCGCTTGAGGTAATATGGGATGCTTTTAATGCCTACATCAGAGGGGTTATGCGAAGCCAGGCACATTTAAAAAATAAGGAGGAAAAAGTGGGGTCCTTGGAGGCCCCTACACAGCTGCAAAGTAGGGGGCCCGATAGTGATAGGGAAAGGCTCTTAAAACAATTGGAGGAGGCACGGTTAAACTATAAAATCAAGTAGGAGATGAAGTGTAGGGAACGGTGGCATACTGGGTGTATGAGACTGTTTGAGTATAGAGAGAGCTGGTGCGTTGTTGGCATGGAAGGCAAGGGTTTAGAGGTCCAGGAATGACATCAGGGAACTGCCAAAATGCTTGTGAAAACCATTTAATCCACATTCAACAGGGAGATTGGGCGATAGGAGTCTGCCTTCCTGGGGTCCTTAGCAGGTTTTAAGACCAAAACAATTGTGGCTTCTTTCCACGAATTTGGGATCTGCCCAACCCCCTGATATATCGAAATAAACAGTGTCTCCCATTCTGGTGCAATCTCCTCTATTAAGAGCTTATAGAGTTCTGATGGGATGGCATCCGGACCGGCAGCCTTCCTGTTCGTAATAGGTGACAGATGCTCCCTGATTTCCCCCTTAGTATTTGGTGCTTCCAAGCTTTCTTTCCCTTCCACTGTAAGCCCCGGGAGCTCAATACCAGTTGACCAATCTCTGACCCTATCCGGAAAGACCTCTTCCGAATACAGTTCAGAAAACAAGGAGGCCAAAAGTACCTGCATATCCTCGACCTTATTCGAGACATCCCGCGGAGGCCTGATGATGCGTTATCTAGAAGAACGCCCTGCTCACATTATTATTTTGCAAGAGACTCATTTGACTGCTAGCGCGAGTAGAGCTCTCTTCTCTAAATTTTAATGAATGGAGAGGTATGTTGCTTCGGACCAGGCTGAGTATTGTAAGGGGGTGATGATCGTGGTACGGAGGGGCGCTGGGGTCGAGGTAATATCCTCAAAAACTGATAGCTCAGGGAGGTGAGTCTTGGCAACTATGTAGTTTGCTGGCTCTGAGGTTGTGTGTGTTGGATTTTATGGTCCGAATTCGTATGATCCTTATTTGGAGTTGGATCTAGTTGAGGTAATGGCCCTGTTGGTTATTGGAGGTGATTTTATTACTCTTTTGGACCCCAGATGAAATGATATCAGAAAGAGAGGTGGTGGAAAGAAGAGTGTGACAGAGGGCTGCTAGGTGACACCAGTTAGTGGGGAGTTCAGTGCCAGTGATGCCAAGAGATGCCCCGGTGGCTAACATTGTGGGGTGGTCCCCAGCAGGAACGCCAGAGAAAACCCTGATAAGAACAGAATAGAAAGTAGGTGATCATGGTGAGGGAGGTGATAACGTTTGGTATGAGGGTGGGGCAGAGGCTATGAAAGCCAGATTGGAAGTGGTTAAGGATTGTGCGAGTTAAGTAGGAAGATGCTTGAGTCGTTTGCGAGTCAGATATGTTATGTTATATACATTTGTAACGTGCTCGGCTACTCCAGAGAGTGTCACGACGCGGGGATAGGGAGGAGGCAAGTTGTTTAAACATCAGCCAAACCAGAAAACCCCTGGATATCCAAAAACAACGGTCTCCAACCTTTTCTATAATAAGAGCTACTTATGTTCAATGAAAATCCTCCCGCGCTACTAGTCTTAATAAAGATTTAACAGTAACCACATCAGACAAGATTACATTTATTGGCTACCATATGCAAGATTATCGGAGGCAGTCGCCTCAGTGCATCAGGTATGGCTGCCGGCAGTAATGTAAAAAATGCTTTCTCGATGTGGCATGCCTCTACATGGGAAATGCATACAGCTATAGATGCAGTGCCCCTACCACCAAGTTAAATGTTTGTAATATTCTCCCCGACACCTTTTGCTTTTATCACTCAGATATCAGTTTTATACATACTTTGGAAATTCAACCATTTTTCTCCAAACATCAGCCTATGAATTCGGAAAATACACACATTGTCTTGTTACAAATACATATTTTTCAATTTTGATAGAGATATACTAATTCAGCCAAGCACAATCTTCTAATGTACTTCACTGTGCTGCCCGCAGGAGAGCTCCTTACAGGTAGCTGGAGAGTTACCAGTCCATCATGAGCTTCTCATTGGAGAAGCCTGTACTAAATTCTAAACATAGCTGTATGTATTTGTTTTTAAATCATGATTTAAAAGCTGGGGTTGCGTTACGTGGCAGAGTCGGATAGTAGCCAGGGTCCGTACCCATTTACACCTTTCCTTTAGGGACTTGAGATACATGCACACGTTCCAAAGAATACAAGTCCCTGTAGATGCAGAAGGAAGAGCCTGCAATGTGGGAGCAACATAAGGAAACCGTACACAACTATCAGACGAGATACGCGGAAGAGCTTCAGGGAACATACAAATGGGTTTATCTTATCCAGTGTTTAAGTGGTTTTGAATAAATTGTTTACAATATTGTGAGCTCAAATTTACTTACCTTTTCAGCAAATTAAGATTGTTATCTTGTTCCGTAGGATCTCCATTTACCAACACTGACATTCCTTTGCATAAAGATGAGCCAGTTTCAATTTTTATTGATCATCTCGGTGCAGAAATAGAAGAAAACAGAATTGACACCAACCCAGGTAATTTGAATTATCAGTTCATTAGCTCTCTCCGTTGAGGCATAGTTGCACCTGCAGTATTTAATTTCTCAGATTTGGCAAAATCTCTTCTCTTTTTCGCTAAATTAAAATGTGTTCTTGCGGTATCACATTTTTAGGAACTGTTAGAGCATAAGACCCTTGTACCAGTTGAATGGATGCGTGTATACATAGTGTTTTTGTCTACTTCAAGGTCGCTCTTAGTGTTTAATTCAAGACCAGTCTAATGAGTCTTGTGACTAAGTGAAGGAACAGAAATTACTGGTCCGACATTCTCAAGACTGGTCCTTTAGAACATAACCTAGGGATGTCCTCATCCAAAGTTGCCAATCTGTGATATAGGTGGCACCTCTTCTTATAAGCTGTGTGTGCATGACTGTCAGGGGTTCAGCGAGAGACCTGTTATGGACCACTAAAGAGTGGCCACGTCTCCCACTTCCAGCCAGGCCACAGAAGGGCTGAGAGATGATTATATTTTAGATGTGCTGTAATCACATCCTTCAACCAATCGCTCATTGATAACACTTACACAGCGCCATAATACCCTCGTGGGTGATAGAGCGCTTTACAAATACACATATCAGGGCAGAAAATCAAATAGCGGTCTACGTCCGCTCATGTAAATGCAACTGTGAAGTGTTCAAAGAGGCGATTCCCTCCCTCAGCCACTACTAGAGAATGCTCCATGATGAATAGCTTGTGAAGTAATGTTCTATCTAAATGTCTCTTACAAAGCAGACTATGAAGTTGTTTCATTCTGCATAAATGATGAGATGGAGGACAGCTGCATAGACCATGAGGACAGAAAGACTTCAGAAAGCCCCCGCAGTCCCACCGGTGAGTATGTTGGAATCAACCAATTTTTTTTAAGTCTCACGATCTATGCATACACCCAAACTTGTTCACTTTCATTGCTTTCTATATTCTCCAAAAACACAATCTATACATGAATGTGTCTTCTGAGCGGTGGACTTTATGGACTCTGCAGCACTGTTTGGTGATGCACAGTAGTTTAATAGTCCATAGAAACAGTTCCTCAGCCAGTCTGTGGAGGAGGAGGAGGCGAGATGGGGTGATGAAGGGGTGTTTCAGGGCCTTCTGTCGTGCGCTCGCTTGCATTTGCATTATGTGTTCCTGAGGATCTCTTTAATTGGTCACATTTCCTTTGTACCCCATATGGAATTTCACTTGTTAAGCAAAATAAATTTGCTGTGTTCAAAGTTGGATTTGTAGATGGACTAGAACTGCCCTGAGCTAGCAGGGTAGCCCTAGAACTAAATATTCACTGCAGACATCAGGTGTGTTTTGAAGGTCTCCGGGTTGACCCATTATAAGGACGTCTTCCATTCTTCTGAGGTTGGTAGATTAAGTACCATTAAAATGGGAAAATGTAACTTCTGTTATTTACCGTATTTGATAAAAAAAAATACATTACTAGTCTTGAGATCATGAACTTACAAGTCTTACGCTTTCAGTGAAAGCACCCGTCTAGAGTTCTCATATGTACATATTGTTAAAGTCAAATACGTATGTTGTTGAAAGTAAAACTCCACAATAGCTTTTCTACTACATTTGTAATGGTGCATTACAAAGGAGGACAGTGCAAGCACCAATATCTCTTGACTGTTTGAAGCAGCATTGGCACATAAACATCAGTGGTGTGAGGCAGCATAAACGTCAGTGGCCTGAGGCAGCATAAACGTCAGTGGCCTGAGGCAGCATAAACGTCAGTGGCCTGAGGCAGCATAAACGTCAGTGGCCTGAGGCAGCATAAACGTCAGTGGCCTGAGGCAGCATAAACGCCAGTGGCCTGAGGCAGCATACACGTCAGTGGCCTGAGGCAGCATAAACGTCAGTGGCCTGAGGCAGTATACACGTCAGTGGCCTGAGGCAGTATACACGTCAGTGGCCTGAGGCAGTATACACGTCAGTGGCCTGAGGCAGTATACACGTCAGTGGCCTGAGGCAGTATACACGTCAGTGGCCTGAGGCAGTATACACGTCAGTGGCCGGAGGCAGTATAAACGTCAGTGGCCTGAGGCAGTATAAACGTCAGTGGCCTGAGGCAGTATAAACGTCAGTGGCCTGAGGCAGTATAAACGTCAGTGGCCTGAGGCAGTATAAACGTCAGTGGCCTGAGGCAGCATAAACGCCAGTGGCCTGAGGCAGCATAAACGCCAGTGGCCTGAGGCAGCATAAACGCCAGTGGCCTGAGGCAGCATAAACGCCAGTGGCCTGAGGCAGCATAAACGCCAGTGGCCTGAGGCAGTATACACGTCAGTGGCCTGAGGAAGTATATACGTCAGTGGCCTGAGGCAGTATATACGTCAGTGGCCTGAGGCAGTATATACATCAGTGGCCTGAGGCAGCATAAACGCCAGTGGCCTGAGGCAGCATACACGTCAGTGGCCTGAGGCAGTATACACGTCAGTGGCCTGAGGCAGTATATACGTCAGTGGCCTGAGGCAGTATATACGTCAGTGGCCTGAGGCAGTATATACGTCAGTGGCCTGAGGCAGCATATACGTCAGTGGCCTGAGGCAGCATAAACGCCAGTGGCCTGAGGCAGCATACACGTCAGTGGCCTGAGGAAGCATACACGTCAGTGGCCTGAGGCAGTATATACGTCAGTGGCCTGAGGCAGTATATAAGTCAGTGGCCTGAGGCAGTATATACGTCAGTGGCCTGAGGCAGCATAAACGTCAGTGGCCTGAGGCAGTATATACGTCAGTGGCCTGAGGCAGTATATACGTCAGTGGCCTGAGGCAGTATATACGTCAGTGGCCTTAGGCAGTATATACGTCAGTGGCCTGAGGCAGTATATACGTCAGTGGCCTGAGGCAGCATAAACGTCAGTGGCCTGAGGCAGCATAAACGTCAGTGGCCTGAGGCAGCATAAACGTCAGTGGCCTGAGGCAGCATACACGTCAGTGGCCTGAGGAAGTATATACGTCAGTGGCCTGAGGAAGTATATACGTCAGTGGCCTGAGGCAGTATATACGTCAGTGGCCTGAGGCAGTATATACGTCAGTGGCCTGAGGCAGTATATACGTCAGTGGCCTGAGGCAGTATATACGTCAGTGGC
The DNA here is from genome assembly GCA_963921515.1 of Calotriton arnoldi. NCBI lineage: Eukaryota > Metazoa > Chordata > Amphibia > Caudata > Salamandridae > Calotriton > Calotriton arnoldi. The sequence goes on along the minus strand of CAWUFW010006699.1, from coordinate 777,219 downwards.
CTGAGGCAGTATATACGTCAGTGGCCTGAGGCAGTATAAACGTCAGTGGCCTGAGGCAGCATAAACGTCAGTGGCCTGAGGCAGCATAAACGTCAGTGGCCTGAGGCAGCATAAACGTCAGTGGCCTGAGGCAGCATAAACGTCAGTGGCCTGAGGCAGCATATACGTCAGTGGCCTGAGGCAGTATATACGTCAGTGGCCTGAGGCAGTATATACGTCAGTGGCCTGAGGCAGTATATACGTCAGTGGCCTGAGGCAGTATATACGTCAGTGGCCTGAGGCAGTATATACGTCAGTGGCCTGAGGCAGCATAAACGTCAGTGGCCTGAGGCAGCATAAACGTCAGTGGCCTGAGGCAGCATATACGTCAGTGGCCTGAGGCAGCATAAACGTCAGTGGCCTGAGGCAGCATAAACGTCAGTGGCCTGAGGCAGCATAAACGTCAGTGGCCTGAGGCAGCATAAACGTCAGTGGCCTGAGGCAGCATAAACGTCAGTGGCCTGAGGCAGTATACACGTCAGTGGCCTGAGGCAGTATACACGTCAGTGGCAATGGGCTATAACAAGCTGCTGGCGATCCATTTAGAATCTCAGGCACTCACTCTGGGGCAGACAGTCATGCACATGACTAACTACGCTCCCCACCGGCTGCATGTGAGAGTAAGGGCTGGCCAGGGATCCCGGACTGATTCTGAGAGCTGCAGGCACAGAGGAGGAGAAGCATACTTTCAGATCTTGGACTTATTTTCACTTGAGCGATTGAGACAAAATCACAGATGCGCCGGTCTCGGATGAGATGTGTGACTCATCAGAGGGCTTGTTTCGCAGTTAGCTGCCTCACATCTGGCATCCTAGTTGCTGAAAGACAAACATTCTGCTAATGGGTCAACCATTTTTATTGTAAAGACAGATGCTCTGGAGTCCGTTGCTGGTTTTCTGAATGGTTTCCACTTCCATACTTCAACACCGGCTTCCCAGACTTCTACCAGGTTAAATGTGGCCTGCGTGCTGGCTCTGATCTCTTGCCTAGAAAGACTCAAGTCTTGGGATGAGTCAAAAAAACGTGACTACTAGAGGAAGAAATCATTCTTTCACCAGAGCCCTCAGCAAATCGATTACACCATAGAAGAGACACCATCTTGATCAGTGTACCACCTACTTATATTGATGTCTTCAGTTGGGGTGCAGAACAGGAATCGCTGCAACCATTACTCATTTCACAGAGCTTATGTGTTGAACCAGGTGCTAGCTAATACGTGAAGACTGTTCCAGTCACTTTGAGCTTTCCCTCCCACATTCGGAAAAGAGGATCCAGTTCAAGTCTCATTTATTGAGCATTCGACTAAACTAACACAGTCTATTGGATTTCACCAACATGTTCTCCACTATCAGCAAAGCACCTTTTCAGATCAGCTTCAGATTCTAATCTGAAAATGTCTCCCTTCAGGGAAGCCATGTTCAAAGGCACAGCTTTCAGTGTGCAGGCAACAAGTATCTATCTATCTTTAATGCTGTTTATATGACAAACTATACGCTGTCGACAAGGTTTCTTGTTACAGAATAAATTACATCACCTGAAGTTCTACCAGGTGTTATTAAGCTGGCCATCCATTCAATAACTTGGGGATCTGCTCATAACATTAACTTCTCCATGTTCCTACAGGAGTATGGGGCTTGGATGATCGATCTCTTAATAAAGGCATTAAACGTAATCCAAAATCCTCAGCTATGCTCACCATCTCTGTAATCCATCTCCCTAATTGTGCCTGGCAGTCATTCACTGCACGGAGTGAGCCAGGTTGTAGTACTTTCAGTCGGTTTCTGCGCACCACCAGCCGGGCTCATTTTTGGTTAAGGGGTAAGATGGAAACACTTCTGCAATTGAGTAAATGTTGACAATCACCAGAGGTCTGGGAGGGCGGAGAGAGATGCTTTGGGAGGGTGGAGAGAGATGCTTTGGGAAGGCGGAGAGAGATGCTTTGGGAAGGCGGAGAGAGATGCTTTGGGAAGGCGGAGAGAGATGCTTTGGGAAGGCGGAGAGAGATGCTTTGGGAGGGCGGAGAGTGATGCTTTGGGAGGGCGGAGAGTGATGCTTTGGGAGGGCGGAGAGTGATGCTTTGGGAGGGCGGAGAGTGATGCTTTGGGAGGGCGGAGAGAGATGCTTTGGAAGGGAGGAGAGTGATGCTGAGAGGAAAAGGGGTCTTACAAGGGAAGTAAAGACAAAATAGGCTGCTCCTGGTCAGTGTCTGTGGCAGGTTGTGTGTTGGTCTGCTCTGTTATGTGTGTCTTTCTACTGCTCACATAAATGATCATGGGAGACCTTCAAGGACTGGTCAGCAGCATATGGCCGCAGATCTGAGTCTAACAATACACTCTTTTCAGGTCCAGATCTGATTCAGAAAACTATACAACCAGCAGAACACTGGTTAGAATCTTGCCAGGCTCTCTCTGACTTTCATCCATTACGGGTTGGCAAAATGTGTACCATTTAGTGTGGCCATAGTGATACTTATTATTATAAAGAACTAATTTTTATTGTTATACTCAAGCAGAACAATAATTGTGTTGAATTCTGCCAATTAATCCGCTGAATACTAACAACAGACATTCATTTTAAACAGGTGATGAAAGCACGAAAAGGAAAAGAAATATTGAAGATTCTGTAAAATGTTCGGAAGGAGCTCCGAAGCATAAAGTTTTGTCAAGAGAAATGGACACAACGGATCTCCAGCTCTCTAACAAGGAAGCAAACTCCAGAATTGATATGTGGTCACAATGTTTTCAAGATCTCAGGGAAGAGAAAACAGGTCAATATAAAGGTAGTTTCACCAATCCATCCCCTTTGAGTTCACCACACGGAAGCCCCAGCAGAGAAGGATCCGATAAGTATGATGAATTCGAGAGCAATCTGCCATATCCACAGTTTCCTGAAGATCATCCAAACACCCTGCAAAATCCGAAACCTAACACATTCAGCGAAGGCGACAAACGCTACCGAGTGCGGCCGTACGCATGCACCGAATGTGAGAAGACCTTCTTCCACAGGAGCCACCTGATCATGCACCACAGAATACATTCTGGCGAAAAACCATTTGTGTGTCCTTTCTGTCACAAAGGATTCAATCGAAAAGACTATCTTGGTGAACACATAAGAACACATACTGGCGAGAGGCCATATAAATGTACTAACTGCGATAAAAGGTTCATTCAGAAAAGTCATCTCAATGAACATCAAAGAAAACAAGCCTGTACCAAACCTGCAAAAGCAACAGCATAGGAATAAGAAATGTTAGAATTTAAAAGCAAACTGAATAGGCTAAAGGCGCAATGGAAAAACTATAGACTATTGAGGAAGCGTGTGTTGATTAGCATTATAAACAAGAATTGACAAAGCCATTAGTTTAGATTTGGAATAGTGCATGCAGACATGTGAATCAAGACCCCAGCATAGATCAGTCCATGCATAGGGACCAATGGAGAGCTATGTCATTTATACGGACAGACCAACGATACAAGTACACACAAGCCATGCATGCACAGAGATCAAGAGCTTTACTTAGACATGTGCAGTAGGGAGCATATTATAAAGTACAGCTTGACGCAAAGGTGGTGTGCTGTAGGGCGCAGGTTGTTGTGCGCAAATGCAGTGTGATATCGGAGATCTGGATTACGTTAACACATAGTGATGCAAAACTATTGTTTTGGACATAATTGACCATAGATGAGGAGCCTACAGGAAGCTTCACATGCTTGCTCTTTCACTGGTGCTTCCATGCAAGGCACGGTGGGTGCACACTGATGAAGGCATGGTGTATTGATCTGTTTTATTTAATTCGAGGATATGTTACAAACAGCACTTAGTTCCTTGACACTAATGCATCCCTATGTCTACAGATGGTTGTCATCACTGTAGCTATTATAACCCCCTCTGCCCCAGAGCCCGCTTTTTTACACTCCCGCTTGGCTAAGCTATCTCAGACCAAATTTGTCCTACCATCCTTGAAACAGAAAAAGCCAAAATGTGCCCATAAACTGCCTCCAGGTGGTAGGGTGCCTCCGAGAAGGTAGACTTGAAACAAGATACCTCAGGAGAAGTAAATGGTGCCTTTGGTGCACTGAGCCTCTTTCAGTGTCCTGGGGTGCTTGTAAGATCTTATTTTGGTCAACTGGAGGACTAGCTTCTGTATGTCACAAACAAGGACAGTTCCTAATGCTTGATGGAAGGGTGTGGCTAACTGATGAGTTGAATTCTTTGCTAAGCAGTAGGGAAATCACACCCTTTGGATGTGACCTGTGTCTGTGCTGCTGCCAGCTGCAGGGTAATGGGAATCATTTAAAACAACTCTATTCTGCCATTCACTAGTTCTCAACATTTAATGTGTTTTCAGTTTGTCAAAATTGTTTTCAACTTTGAATTGCATTTGAGTTTTAAATGAGCTGCCACACTCTTCTTCAAGCACCTGCTTGTGTGGCTTTTTACGAACAGGTCATAGTTTAAAGAAAGTGATTGTGTGTTTTTATTGAATGTAGCTTCGGTCGGCTATGCTGAACATTCAGATGTAGCATCCAGAACTCTTCAGATTCTGGAGACAATTGCTTGGGCAGTAGCTTCTCAGTAAGGAAGTTGGTTTTTACCTCGACAGAAAGTAACTGGAGATGCAAAACCTCAGCCGCTCGTCTGATTATTATGGCAACCAAGGTAGACTCCTCTGTGGGAGAGCCGGCAGGGTCGGGTGATTGGTTGGGGCAGTAATGTGTGAATCTGCTGTTTACCGTATTACTGTGAGCAGCAATGGCACCTTGACAAGAAAGTTAGGAATAGCAACAACATAGTGCATAGGATCATTAACAGTCTGGGTGACTAACAACAGAGGAGATTGAGTGATGATTGAGAGGCAGTAGCTACAGTATGCATTCAGTTATCACATATACACATTCACAGCAGGAGGCATTGAGCAGTACCGGAGGAGGGGGGAGGAGGACATAGTGGAGAGAAAAGAGGCTAGCGAGAAGCTTACAGCAACGGCTCTCTCGTTTACGAAGGTGCAGTGCCAGCCGTGCTGGGTCATCAAACTGCCACCACCATGCCAGTCAGTTAAAGCACTATCAGGGTTGTATCCATCAAGGGTGAAGTGGCACCAGGGCCCACACGCATAGGAGGCCCACTGAACCCAGATTACTGCTGTATTTTACTACCAATGCATCAGTTAGCACACCCGTTTTCCTTGCTTGCACTAGGGCCCTTGGCACACTAGGTATGCCAGTGCTGTGCCAAGCTATTGACACTACTTTGCCAGACTGGTAAAAACACTGCTCTTATTTTGTTTTCTGTCTTGCACAAGAACATTCGTCTGAGGGTAAATATGGAACTGGTTTAATTTTTCAAACTAGATTTATGCATGCTATAAATTCCAGTCCTAGCTTAGAAGCAGACTCCTCTCTGACTCCCTCCCCGCTGCATTCGTAATGAGATGAAGCTCACAGATGAGGGGAGCATTAACAAGCTCACAGATGAGGGGAGCATTAACATGCTCACCTCTCATGCACAGATTGCACAGACCCAATCACAGCTGCAGCCCATCAGATACCAAAATATGTTTGATTTTCCTAAAGTCCGGCTTTTTCACAAGTCCCTTAGCGAAGATCTCGCTTTGGCATGGAGGAGAAATGCCAATGTAGCTAGCATCTCTAATGGGGACCAAAGCTGTCCTGCTTTTAGACTAAGTGCCCAGTGCGTAAATCTTCTGTACGAATGCCACACTGACGTGCTTGCTTCTGCGCTGTCAAGCCTGACATTTTCATTGTTAAATGGGTGCGTTTGTAATGGTCGGGTTTGGGTACTCAAAAAATGTCATATCAGTTGTTTATTTAAAATATTCTCCAGAAAATGTAATACACTTCTGAACTTAATTGAAACAGAAACTCGCACAACTAATCTCTGTGGAGGGCGACTGAAAATAATAAAACATTTCTCCCTGAGCTTGAAATTGTATTATGTGCCATCCAGGGTCACAGAGGAGGAAGGAGGGAGCAGAACATACGCGGGGGAAGGAGAAGGAAGAGTTGTTGAACAAGAGGGAGCAACAGCAGACAGAGGGGACGGGGGTGTGTGAGGGCACACCAAACCCAAGTGGACAGTGGGAAGGGGGTGGGGTTGGAAAAGCAGCAAGCAGGGAGAGTGCAATTAAAACTAGAGATAAGAAACGAGCAGGAAGGAAAGAGCGAGTCTTCACAGCTGTTTAGAAGGAACAGATGGACAACCAGAAGGAACCCTGAAACTGCGATGCACAGATGGGAGGAGGGGCCATCGAGCCTGTGCCAGGAAGAATAGTGAATGGTTGAGATGACCAACAAAAAAAGAACTACTTAGTGAAAATGCCTGGGAGGGAACCAAGCACCTAAAGGAGTTACAACGAATACACCAATAAAAAGGCAGCATCTCTGAATGGCACAACAAATAACAAATGGCAAAGATGGGCATGCCAAAAGCCCACAGAGGAGATACAACAGACTTGCAGACAGCGCAAGTGCTCTAGGCTTGCCCTAAAAAGGTGGTGTAGGACGGTTGTACTTGCAGAGCCCGGAGTTCAATCACGGGATGAGCCGAGGTGATTGCAGTGAGGAAGAGAGTCCTTAATGTTAGAAGATGCTAGGAGTAGCTGTGCATCGGTTCGTATGGAGTACATATGAGAAACATCAGCTGATAAGGTCCCACTGTGGCATCACAAACGGTTTGAAAGGGAACTTGTTTAAAACCTTTAATAAGCCACATCACAACAGGTGATTTAAAGAAGAACGATTGGTCCGGCAAATGCTGAAAGGCTGGCAAATAACCTTTAATAGTGCCCACTGCAAGGCCTTCCTAGGCCAAAGACAAAACAAATAATAGAACATCTCTCAGTTTGTCTTGTAAAGGGTCTGTGTTGAGGGCTCCACACCAGACCACAGATTTGTCCCAGTGCCCGGAGTAAACACTCATAGACAGACGCCTAGCAGCAAGGATTAAATCCACAACCTCAGGTGGTAGATTGAACGCAGTCAACTGCTGTCGCTCAATTTCCATGCATGGAGGTGTAGGTTCTACATGTTCAGGTGCAAAACCCTGTCTTGCAGCCCAGACAGACGATCCTCTCAAAGTGGTAGCCTGATCGAGGGGGAGACTCATGCCCAGAAGCTTCGGGTACCAGACTTCACTTGCCCAATCTGGCGTCACTAAGATGACTTGGATCCGGTCGTTTCTGATCTTCAGGGGTCAGGCAGAGGAGGGAAGGTGTTCAGAGTCCTGTGTTCCACTCCAGCTGGAATGCATTTTCTAGCCAGATCATTTGCTGTAACTCCAGTGTGCAAGGATATGGACACTGCGCGTTCTCAACAGTGGCTTAAAGATCTAAACAAGGTCCCCCCACTGTTGGAAGATGCCTTGTGTCACCTTGGGATGCAAATGCCGATTGTGATCCACCAGGCAACACCAGCTGAGCTTGTCCCCCTGGCGTTGAAGGATCCTGCTAGGGGGTTCATGATCAGGGGATGCCCTAACACTCCAACCAACTCCAGAGATGCAGAACCTTTTGGCATAGGATACCATTCAGCCCTGCTTGTTGCAATACCGCATGGAGGTGGTGTTGTCCGTGAGAACCTGCACCAGCATCCTCTTAATGGAAGCAGGAAGGCCATCAGTGCTAGACAAATCGCCCACAACTCCAACAGATTGATATGAAGCTAGGTTTCCACCGGAGAGCAATCCTCTGATCTCGACCTCCCTAAAGCAGCATTGACGCATCAGTCACCACCATCGGCTGTAGATGCGAAAGGGAGAGGGGTCTGCCGCTGGTCCAGTTGTGGTCAAGCAGCCACCATTGCAGATAGCGTATAGTCTCCTGTGAAACCTGAATGGCATCTGACAGGTTTCCTTGGTGCTGGGCCCTCTGGGACTTTAAATTCCACTGCAGAGCCCACACATGCAACCTGGCGCCAATCAGGACAATTGCCACAGCAGTAAAGCGCCAACTACATTAACATTCCTTCTGCAATTCAATGTGCAACTCAGAAACATTTGGTTTGTGTCCGCCGTCAACTGGGGTGTACATCAATAGCAGCAGTAGCAGTGGTTTCTAGTCTCGTGGCAGGTCCAGTTCAAGGTTTTATGAAAACTATCATGAGAGGATACCCCCTTGGGGGGAGCAGCTTCGCTACCACCAAAGGCTCCTATAACCTTGCAGTGTTGTCATGTTAATACTTGTGGAGTGGGCGGGGCTCAGGTGCCAGTGCTTTGCTCAGTGTAAAAGGCAGCTAAATCTACCAACAGCAAACAATGCGCACATCTTTCGGGGAGGGCACTTAGCGGGGCATGGAGCAGAAGAATGTGCTGATGCAGCACCTCTAGCTAAGGGGCAGAAGTGTATAGGGTGGCAGGCACTGTGCCACTGCAATGACTGATGCACAATTGCACCTATTGAGGATCAATCACATATCTTCAAGAAACACTGTGTACATCATAACGTGGAGTGCATTCCACTAGATAGATATGATGCGCAGGTGCGTTATGTGCTCCAGGAGCTGGCACTAACAGGGAAGGACTGGAACCGCTGGTGCACTAGTGCAGGGTTATGCAGGTGAAGGGGAGGGCTCTGGCGAAAGAAGTTGCTAACTTCAGTTACTAGAGGGTTCTCCAAAGCAACACTAGTTTGGTTCCTCTGTTCCAGGGCCTCTCTACTGCAGACAGATTGGTAGTGTTGGTACTCCACTGTGACTCAGAGGTAGCACCTCCGAACAGCAGGGATCAGCAAATGGACACAGGAGACCTAAAAGTCCATAGATCCAATCCCCCACATAGTGAGTCTGCAGCACCTGAGTCGGACAGCATTTTCAAATTCTCCTTCCAAATGAAGAGGGTTAGGAGTCTGAGGTGATGAATGGACTTGAGACTTGGTCTATCCTAGGGACCAAGAAGAAAACAGAGCAACATCCAGTGCTCCTCTGCTCCAAAAGCACCTCCTCTATGAACCTTTGTTCAGCAGGACAAAAACCTCTGCTTCCAAAATCAAGGCATGCATCAGAGAGCACTTCCTTGCAAAAAGAGCATGCACCAGGTAGAAGACCAAAAAAAAGGGAGGGCGTAGCTCTTGCAGATAAACATAAGCACCCACTGATTCATTGTGAACATCCCCAATAGGCGGTGGAGAGAGTGGGCCTAAAAGTAGCTGGTGATAAAAGGAAGACGAGTCAAAGGGTACTTGAAGCAACACCCAGCAGAAGATGGGGGGACTGGAGCTGCTGCTGCTATTGGCATCCCTTAGGGCCGTCCACATCATGAAAGAGCAGGCAGGACTGCTGTGCATGCTGACTGCTGGTAAGGTGGCCACTGCAATCAAGGTTGTATCTTGAAGAAGCCTTGGAAGCGAAGGTATTGTTGGTGGAACTGTTTCGCTAGAGAGAGAAGGCTCAGAGAACAGTGGTGCGCATGTTCTTAAGTGTTCTATGGAGAAGTCAGCCTTCTCTCTGAACAGCCTCTCGCCATTAAATGGCATGCCCAATTATTGTGTGTGGACATCTCCACAGAAGCTTGTTGAATGCAATCAGGTTTGTTTTCCACAAGTGACTGCCATAGCAAGTGATAGCGCCACGAGTAAACAGCAGGCAAGGGTATTGTGGTTGGAACTCTGAAACCACTTTTTACAGCACCTAGAGTCTAGAGGGCTAGTTCAATGACTTTAACATTCACTGTTGTGACAAAGAAGTGATCAGTTCCATATGTGTGAATTGTCAAACTCTCCGTAATAGGAGAAATCAGAAATTGTACCTGATTTGCGTGCTTTGGTGGCACACATTTTTTAATTTAAATTTTCCAAGTGGTAGGTCAGCGAGTTTTAGCCTGGCGCAGCCAGCCCATTACCCAGAGATGCCTAGCTATACCCTAGGTTGAGACTTGGGCCAGGGCTTATCAAAGGTATGAACAACTGAAAAGTTAATTTGCAAAAGAAATTAAACAATGAGTAATATAACAAACACTGGTTGAAATGTGAAGACCTTTTTTTTGTAGGATAGTTTTATACTTGATCACACTTACACAAGAGCACTGGAAAGTGACTGAAGGCAGAAACACATCTTCCATTCCTCCCATTATATTATTTTTAGTTGTTACTTCAGTACATGTTACTAATTCTCCTTGATGTGACCTCCTAACCATAGGTTCCTTTACTCTAATCTCCTGATGATCATGCAGTAGGAGTAAGGATGTCGGACTAAGGTATCTAAGTAGGCGATGTGAATCACCTGGTGTCTCTTTATGCAGACGACACCCTCTTTTATCTTACTGCCCAGCGGGAGTCCTTACCTCTGCATCTACAATATTTAGACCCCTTAAGGGAGCTTATGGGTCTTAAGATCAATCAGGCAAATCGCTGCTATTTTTGCCTGGTGCGTTGGTGACTTGGGACCCTGCTGCCTTTCCTCTCCTGTCTCTGAGATGGAAACTGAGCAATTTCGTTATTTGGGGATCATGGTGGCACGCACTGCGCTGCAATATTGACAGAGTTGTGGAGGGTCTGGGTGCTTCGAACCGATTTTGGAACACCCTCCCGCTGTCCCTAATGGGATGAGTAGCCGTGGCTAAGATGGTGTTTTTACCCTGGTGTCTGTGTACTATGCAGCATTCGTTTGACACTCTTCCCCGGGCCATATTCGGAGATTGCGCTCTCTTCTCACGATGCTGGGCAGGAGTAGGGTGGCACATGAATTCCTGTTTTTGCCCACGATGGAGGGTGGGTTGGCAGTGTAAAGGCAAAAACAAATGGAATTGAAATTTTTGCACCTGCTCTTGGCGAAGAGGAGAGTCGCAATTACCTGGATGGAGCAGGCTGGGCCTAGTGTGGATGGGTGGGCAAGGGATGTATGTGAGTGGGGGGGGGTTGCAGAAGAAGTATGCCTCCAGAAATGCAGACATGATGATAAGGTGGAGGACAACCTGCAGGCTTGGGGTGAGCGGCTGACTAAGTTTCTGGGACGGGAGGGGGGCTCGCAGGAGGTTTCTTCTGAGGATGAGGCACGGGTACCTTCTGTTACAGATGCTATTGCGCCTGCGGTGCAATGAGAGTGTTGGGATATGATACTTATGATTTTTAGTTCGAGCCTAGGCAGCGCATGCACTGTTTCTTCGAGACATGCTGTATTCACTCTGTGGGCTTACAGCCCGCCCATTGCCTTTTCATTCATTACTTCGATTGTCCTTTAAAAAGGTGTGCTTGCTATTGGGTAATCTTTCCTCTTTGTCCTGCCTTTTGTTCATTTGTTTCCTCCCACAGAGCAGTGCCTAACTACTAGTATCGTTCCAGTTTCGTGGTTAGTGGCTTTCTGTTCGTGTCTGAGAATATATTTTTCTTTCTTTCATGCTTGTCTTTGTCGCGGCAGCTTAAAGGCATCCAGCCGCTACTGCGCACCCTCATCCATGCAGCACTCACTCCAGGCTTCCTCATAAACAGGCCTGTAAATATTGGTCTTATTACATTTGCACGTTGTTTTTCGAGAGTGCCTGGCGTGAGCTGTCAGTCCAGACTTGCCTCTGCAGCGCTGCCGGCTGCTCCCGGGTACAACTGGTTTGGCTTTCTGCCGAAAACGTGCTCAGCTGATGCCATCTTTAGTTTACAAACACATGGCATTTTTCGTTTACAAACACACATTTTGCTTTGTTTTCCAAGGCTTCTGTTTTATTTGATTGTTTTTGGCTTTTCAAACAAAACACGCTTAGCTGTTGCCATTTATGTTTTATGAATGTTGTCTTTTTGGGCTTTCCGTACTCCCATTTGCCTTTGATGTCACACAAATCATTCTTAACAGTGTTTTGAACTGGCCGGCCCCTGGGATCCGTTCCGAGTCTCTGTGTGGACATGCTCACAGAGTCGGAGCGGTTTATTGAAGCATTCGTTCCTCCCACCTCTTCCCATGTCGCTGCATGCCCGGTCTTTGTTTCCTGCTCGTGTCTGCCGTGGGTTCGTCGGCGTGTGCCCCACCTCAACTATTTCTACGATATTCCACAGCAGCGAATATTTAAAAAAAAAACGCTATGACACTGTCAACGGTGGCCGCGTCATAGTGCTTTCTTATTTACTTAGAGCATGTCTAAAAACACATTTGCCAATAATTGGTATTTACGTGTTGCAGGGTGCTGTAGCTTGCTTCCTTGACCAGTTTTTGCAGTTTGATATAGGGCAAACTCGACCAAGGTAATTGAAGTACTTTACTTGAACACCAGTTACATTACACAAGGTCACATTCATTTTTTAAAGCACAGGGAGTTTAAGTGCTTTGCCCAGAATCACAGGCTATTGAGCTGATGCCTAGACTTGAACCTGTTTTCCCCGCATTTTATTTAATTTTTTGCATTTTAAGTCTGCCCAGACTGTGAGACTTTGCCAGACTCTGCTCCTTTCAGATGCTAAAGAAAATCTTTGCAACAGCCCTATGAGCTATAGTACTTTTTAGGTTGAGCCTAGCGCAGCGCGCATGGGCTGCTCTAGGAAAACGACCTCTTGGAATCACTCTGGACTTTTCACACGCTCGTGCGTGTGTTTTTTTTTAGTATTTTTTGTATTGGGCTTTGTCTAAAAAAGACAGCACGCAATTGGGCAAAGGCGGGTGCATGTCCCATCTTTCCCAGGAAATTTATCCGCCTACGGCTTGCGGTTACGAGAAGGGGCGCCATCTGTATCTAATTAGCGCGTTCGCCGCGCTTGTTCCTTTCCGCTCTCACCCCAGCCGCCATCTGTTTTCAATTAGCGCGTTCGCCGCGCTTTTTTTTAGAGACTTGTCAAAGCAGGGGCACTGGTTAACGCTTTGAACGTGTGTGTATAATACGGTGCCGTGAAACACCAGGGCACCTCTGTGCTCTCGCGCTCCGTCAGACGCTGAGCAGAACTTGAGGCTTGCAATAATTCCCTGCTTTTGGAAGATCAGCATTTTCGCTCGGATGCACAGGGCGCGCGGTCCCTGCTTTATTCTGCATGTCCCCTCACAGTCCAGCGGAGAGGTGCAGGCATGAGGAGTGAGCGGCCAGTGACGGGCTCTGACCTGCGCACAGCAGGCGCACGGTGCGCTCCTCGGCGGGCCGGGCTCAGCAGCGGAATGTGGAGCCAGGTGACTCGTGTCTAGTGCCCCACGCAGCACTAGGCGGTCCAAGGAATGCACGCAGGTGCCACACGGCTCCCCCTCCCGCGGGCTCGGCACGGCTGCCTGGGTCGTGCAGTCCTCGACACTGCGCCGCTGGGGGCACCGGCACTGCCCTTCCTGCCATCGAACCAGGCCAGGGGCAGGCACTGCAGTCCTCGCGCGAGGATGCCCGGGATCTGATCGCGTCCACCGGCCGCCGCAGCTGGCTTCCCCAGGCAGGGCGCACCGGAGGGAGCTCTCGCATGCTCCTGCCACATCCGCCCGAGCGGTACCGCAGGCACCGCTGAGCCGGGGCCGCCGCCAGCAGGGATGATCACCGTCTCCTTCAAGTGCCGTTGCCAGATCCTGCGGAAGCTCACCAAAGGTACTGTGCGCCTCCGTCCCCTCCCTAAAACGGTGATCTCGCGGCGTGGGCTGGCGCGCGATAAAATGTTGCCGACACTGTAGCGCTGATGTAAGCGTCGTCTTTTCGATATAATGCCTGTGCGATGCGATGTCGCCGACACTGTCGTGATGAGGACTGTGCAGAATTTGGGCAAGTCTTTCGTTGTAAAGCACACGCAATATAATGTTGCCTATGGTTGCGAGGTAGTATGTGTACGATTTAATGTCGCCGACATACTTGCAGTAAGTGGTGCGATATAGGGCCTTCGGTGGATGGTCGCAGTACGGTGGCCATCGGTCTGTCTGATCCGAGCTGCTTTGACATTTCAAAACCCAGCCCTCCATTAGCGAATTATTTCGAGTGGTGTGCTCGCATGAGTGGAATAGATGCGCATCCGATGTGGGCTGGCGAGAGTTGATATCAGCGCTATACAAAACTGGGGGTGAATAAACCCAGAAATACAAGCGAGATGTGTAGATGAGGGAAATGTAGCGAAAGGCTCGCTGCAAAAAGCAGTGCATTTAAGCAAGCCGTCACCTGCCGTTATCTTTTTTGACAGGATGAAACACATGTAAACTTTAGCATTAAACACATTGCATTGGCTCGGCTACGCTTACACAATCAACTAAAGGTGTGTTTCGTGTTCTGAAAGTAAAGATTGCGTATGCATCTGGTAAATTTTTTTTTCAATACATCACTTTTACCGTTTAGCAGTGCCCTCCGCATATTATTCTGTGTACAAATGTTGGGTAAACCTCAGTTTTCGTTTTAATTAGGATCAGTAGGTCGTTAAATATATTGCTGAACCGTTGCAGTGCTGCCACCTAAGGAGCCATGGGCGCAAGGAGATGAATGGTTTGCCCAAGATCGCACAATGAGAGGGAGATAAGATCGGAATCCTAGTCGGGTTCCAGATTCCACCTTTTCAACGCTAGACCAAGTTCCCTGTGTGCTGTTTTGCAGCCTCTGATTGTCACTGCTTTGGCTGGCGCTTATACTGTGGAAGTGAGTTGTGCAGTGCGTTCACAGTTACGGAGGTGTGTGTACTAGATTCAGGGATTTTTACCATCTCTTTCTCGGTTTGTGGCTCTTGTCTGGAGCAATTCATTTAATTTCATACAGGCTCGCAGCAGTGCTCGTATCGACCCCTTAATATAGTTCCTGACAATCGCTGCTTGTAAAGTGATTCACTAATTGTGCTCGTAGCGAGGACGAGGCAGAGTCTTGTGGGTGAGCGTCTATGTATATTCCAATTTTTTTTAAATATAAAGCGCAATGTTGCGTTGAGCCCGCTTCTAAGCACATCCAGTTAATTTGGAGAAGATTAGGGAACTGGAGAGGTGGGAGATAATGGTTCGTCCAAGTTCGCACAAGGTTGGGGTTCAGGGTTACAACTGAAACCGGCCCCCATCCGCACAGTCGTGAGATCAGTGGCTCACTTTGCACTTGTTGCTGATATAGCGCAGTGGGTTAATGCGCTTGCTGCTGGAGTTATCTGGAATGTGTGCGCTGTAGGTGTGACACGTTTGCCTCACAGCAGAGCCTTTGCGCCTTCTGATGTCGATACATTTTTTTCAGGCCCACGCCCATCCACCCACCCTTCAACCTGTCCAACACTGACCCACGTCCATCCACCCACCCTTCAACCCGTCCAACACTGCCTTGCTGCCTTCCATGTCTGGTTCGCACCCACCACATCTCTGTTGTTAATGCTCTTGCTTAATCCTTCTCACAGGGCGTGCAGGGTGGAATTATTCTGGTCCTGCCGCTGATACATGAAATGTAACCGGCTGCTGAATGTACTTTCTGATGTTTGTAACCTCGCAGCTTGTGTGCTGCATGGCTAAACACTTATAAGATCCCAAAGGCGAGACCTATTGGCTATGCCAATGCTTGTTTCCATTTACTGGTACATTGACATGAATGTATCTCATTATGAGATGTCATTTAACAGTGCAGATTGTCCATGCCGGTCCTTCCACCTGGCCCGTGACATCAAGAACAGTAGTTATTAAAAGCAACCAACCTTGCATAGGTAAATTCTAACACTTTTTTGCGTCATTTGACATTATGTCTGTCTATTCACCTGTGTCATCCAGCATGAGTTAGTTGAGGGAAGCAAGAGACCCAGGAGAATATGCTGCGTGTCTAAACACTTATACGGTCCAAAAGGCAAGACCTATTGGCTATGCCAATGCTTGTTCCTTCTGTGGGCACTGACCTGGAATCACTTCTTACTGCATGGCAAATGTTTGGAGATGGCTGTAGTTTTTTGTCATTTTATTATTTGTATTGCTGTTATTCAGCTGTAAACAATAAAATGTCTTTAAAAAAAAAAAGACCCTGCAGTAGGAGATGCACCTTGACTGCCAACCAGCAGATCCATGCCTCTTTCTCCTCTTGCTTAGACCATCTGTAATGCCTCTGCTACGCATATGAATATATATTGAAACTGGAATGCTTAATTCATTGGTTGACTACTTGTTCCTTCTCCTTTCGAAGGAAAGAATATATATTATACTCCTAACTTAACCAATGTGATGTACAAATGTTCTTCCATACAATGCCCAGTAACATCCTTTGGTATAATATCCGCGCTATACGAAAAAACGAAATAAATAAAAATTAAAACGTTTGTGAAAAAGAAAACTGTTAGCGGCGTGAACTCTTTCAAATGCATACCCATGGTTTTCGCACACTGTGCGACCAATCACTGTGGCGTTCTACAGAACAGGATGTAGAACAATGTTAGAAAGAGAGTCAATGTTTTCAGAGAGTCCTGCCGTTTTCTTTCAGAGGGGTGGAGATGGGCTCCTTTGTGGTGTCTTTCATCGTCCCATATCAAAGGAAAGAAATGCTTGTTGAGTGGTCCTCGTCTCTCCCTTGAAGATAAGACGCGAAGGTGTGTAACGTCTCCATAGGCGATGAAGATCCTACTATCAGAGGAAGCTCAGGCGGTGTGCCATCTGTCAGGGGGGCCCCCAACTTCCACAATCCCCTGCTCGCCAAGGTACTCAGAGGTTCCTGCCTTGAGTAGCATGTCGCTGCCCCAGCACAACTTAAGAAATGGAAAATGTGCAATCATTTGCCTCTTGGGTTCCAAGATCAGCAGACCGAAGGTCCAGAGGCCGCTTCTGCCCCTGAAAGACACACGATTCCTAGATCCTAACATGCAGGAACCTATTCCAAAGACTACAGAACTCCTTTCACCCTTATCCCTTCCTGGTGAGCCTAGGGCTTTACATGGCAGAGGCGGTAACTGATACAAATAGGAGATGCTCCCCTCTAAAAAATAGTTACCCCATCTCTCTGTGTCACCCAGGTGCAGCTCTGACTGCAAAGTAACCAGTTTCACTCTACGATGATGCCAAATTGTGGGCCCATTGGTACATGTAGCGAATTCACCAAAGCTCTCTGCCTAGAAGAATGACACTATAATGTGCTTGATGACTGAGACCAGGCGGATGTACACGCTTCAACGATATTTACTGAGTGCTGGACACTCCAGCAAAATACCAAGTAAGCGTGCACTACAAACTGCATTTACCATAATGCTAAGGGGCGAACTGTGCTGGGAGGTCAGCAGTGTGCTCCCACCCCTTCCCGAGTGCTGGAAAATGTTTATACCAAGATACCAAACATCCCTATTTTCAGTGAAGCCATCATGTAGCTGGGGAACTCGTTTTCACCAGTGTCCAGCACATATTTTAAAATGACTTCTCTGGTCACTGGTACTGGCAGTAATTGGACTGACCAGCGCAGGGGTGTATCTGCTCATGCAGGTATTTATTTATTTATAAAGTTTTGTATAGCGCAAACATGACCCTGAAGGGTATCAGAGCGCTTCATATTTTGGAAGGGAAGGACATAGGAGAGGGAAAATGGCAAAGGGGTAACCGAGAATATCATATTTAGCTAATACCATAGTGTACTAGGAGGAGAACAAACATTACATAATAGGGTATATCAGACAATCCTGAACTTTACAGTTGTTAGACCAAAAAGAACGTAGTCAGAGGGGCATTGAGAAAACAGATGAGCCATTAACATTTAAGGCAAGAACTTGTTCATTAGGATTATTTTTACTTCATGTTTGAAGGCAGCCCTGGAGGAGATTCTGCGAACTTCCGGTGGGAGAGAGTTCCAGATCTTCGGGGCCGAGCAAGAGAAAGCTCTGTGCCCCGTTCTCTTTTTGCGAAAAGTCTGAGGTTTCAAGAGGAGAGAATTTGCACTTCTTGATGGTCTACCCCCTCCTGATAGTTCTAGCTTTTGAGCCAGGTAACCGGGGGTTTAGAAATGGAGGGCTTTGTGCGTCAAAAAGGCAATCTTTAGTTGTATTCTTGCTTCGTAGGGTAACAGTAATATTCAGCACCCTGCCTTAGGGCTGTCAGGCCTGCTGTAGGGGTGACTTACAAATATTACATGCAGTGCTAGGGACATAGCACAAAGGAATGTGTGACGTGTTTTCACTTTTGACTGCACCAAGACATGCAGTCTGCTATGGCAGTCTTGCATGTACTTGGTGAGTGGTCCATTAGGGTGGCACACTTTGTGCTGCAGCCCTTAGGGGCCATCTTTAGTACCAGGGTACCATTTACTAGAGACTTACCAAGAGTGCTAAAGGTTTGGGGGGACAATTGTACAATTGTTAGGGAAAGAACACTGGTATTGGGGATCTGGTTAAAAGGAACCCAGTAGACTTTAGTCAAAGGTGCATCAATACCAGGAAAACAAGTGTGTGTGGGGGGAGGGGGGTGCGTACTGCCACAAAAACCCAGTTTCCTACACAAGCATCCCCCCAGCCCACAGGCCAGGAGACTCAGCCGAACCTGGGAGCGTCTTCCTAGTCTGTCAGGGGAGGAAGAGTAAGGAAACAAAGGGGCATATTTACTTTTTGTGACGTTCCTGTGGCGATAATCCCTTCGCCTTTACAAGGCGGCGTTAAGACACTTAATGTGGCTTACGGCCTCTTTTCACGCTACACTTAGTGTGAACAATGGGTGTTGCGTAGGCTTTCCGCCGCAACACCCATAGATTTTGACGCTGCCCCTGTGTACAAGGGTGATGCAAATATGGGGCAGCGCCAAAATTAAGACCAGGGAAAACCTGGTCTTAACATGGCGAAACGAGGAGAAATGTTTAATTTCTCCTAGTTTATGCTGTTTCTATGTGTGCTGCATTGTGCAGCACACTTAGAAACAGCAAATCGCCATGAATGATTGTTTATGTGCAGGAAGGGACACCTTCCTGCACATAAACAATCATTAAAAAAATTATGATTTGCAACAGCACACATAGGAGTTACAAATCGTCATTAGTGATTGTTTATGTGTGGGAAGGGACACCTTCTTGTAAATAAACAATCATTCCCTCAATGCACTATGGCGCAAGGGTGCCTGCGTTGGCGCTAGGCAGCTGAGTTTAGCGCCAGCGCTAGGGAAAATGCAGGGATGTGCCATACTATTGTAAATACGGCGCATCCCTGTGTTTTCTGAATGGTGGAGCGTTAAGTTAGCAATTTTTGCTTAATGCCACACTTCGCCATTCACTTGTAAATATGCCCCAGAGTGTTGCAGGGCCTACTCTGCCTTACATCCTTCTGTTTAGGTCAGTCCCTCTGGGGAGCTGACCGACCTCAACAGGGTTAGGACCCAATTTAAAATGCCCTTTGTCTGCTTCTTTAGTGTCCTCGCCCAATCTTTTTGTCTTGGGATCACTACCTCTGCTAACCCTATCTTAGCCTGGGCAACCCCCAGCTTACCCAAAGAGGTCACCCACAACTTGGGTAACCGCACCAGGACCAACAGGGTCAGGGGGCCTAGCTTGCTATTTGACATAGGGTCAGACCACCATGCCAAGGACAGTGTAGCCACAATGGCTAACACCCAGCAGAGGCCACTGACAGCTGTAGCTCTTTGCGGACAGGTGACGGTGCTAACATACAGGCTTCTTTGGGTCCAGGTTGCCTGTCTGCTGTTTTAGTTTTGGGGGGGGGATACTACATCCTGTAGCAAACACACTCCTTCCAATCTCTCTTCTGTTAGCTGAAGAGCCACCATCTCATGCTTAACAGCTGCCGGACTATTCACGACTTCTAGGGCTTCACCAGGGCTACTAAGGGGGGCTTCACCAGGGCTACTAACGGGGGCTTCACCAGGGCTACTAAGGGAGCCCTCCCCAGCAGGGGCAGGACGTCCTTGGCTTACTGGAATGTTGGCTAAAAGTACCCCACGTTCCCTACACTTTCTATTTTTCCTCTTCTTCTGGGGCTTACTTGCACTAACTGCATGTTCAGCCCCTCCAGAGTCCTTGGGTGAGGACTGGCCCTGGAGCAGTACCTCACTTTGGCTCAGACAAACCTCTGGGTGGTCATTTCCAAGGAGACAGTCAAGAGGGAGGTCTGTATTGACAACCACCCTTCTCCAACTATGGGACCCAGCTATTTCTAGGGGTACTAAAGCCACAGACCTAACAGTGACCTCCCCTGGGATAGCCCTTACTCTTCTAGTCTCCCCTGGATATACTGGTTTTAAAGTACCAGCCTATCATGCACAACCGTGTGATTGGCACAGGTATCTCTTAGGGTAATGCCTAAGATTCAATTCAACGGTAGGTAGTGAAAGTGTCTGCTTCTCTCTGGAATCTCCAACTCACCTTTTGGTCCCACTTTCCAGTTAAAAGCTAGAAGGACTTCCTCTTCTGAAAAATCACTTTCAAAGGCTATAAAGACAGAAACTAAAGCACCCAAACAGTATTAAATAACAGTACAAGATCCAAACATTAAGAACTGATTTTTGATCAATAGTTCACTGCATTGTAGATGTGGAAGATCATGTGTTCTTTGGTACATTCAAATTTCATAAATTCTTTCTTCAGAAATGGACAACAGCCAACTCGTGTTTCGTCACATAGTGACTTTTTCAAGGCTTTGATTAATATAAATACACGGTCACAAGTTCCATGTGAGCAAATCCAGGTGGTGCTATAACTGGGGACACCGAGCAAAATACTAACCTCAGTAAGAAATCCACCTTCATGCCACCACCGCATATGGTCCCCCCTGAAGTCATCACTTCTGAGAAGGCAGTCCGACAAGACTTTAACAAGGGCCTTACAAACAAGAATCCTGTGTTCAAGAACCTCTCGAGATTGGAACAAGATGCACTGGAAAGGCTGACTAAAGATGATTCCATAACCATCAAGCCCGTCGACAAGGTTGGCGGCATCGTGGTGATGGATACCCACGCCTATCGAGAGGAGACAACTGGCGGATTCGAATACATACAAACCGCTGAGGTTGGACCCCACCAAGAGGCTACTAAACATCATATGTGACCAGGTCAATGCGGCCAAGGAAGAAGGGTGGATCACCACTAAGGAGGCTGATTTCTTGGTGAATACCAATCCAGTGATTCTGTACTACTACATCCTTCCCAAGATCCATAAGCCTAAGAGCCCCCCCCCCCCTTGAAGACCCATCATTTCAGGGATTGGCTCCCTCTTGGAACCACTTTCCCAGTTTGTCGATTTCTTCCTCAGACCGATTCTCAAAGGCATGCCTACGTTTCTTCAAGACACTAAAGATGTCCTTTGGATATTAGAAGAACTAGAGTTTAACAGAAACACTGAATACCTAGTCACCTTCGACGTAGAGTCTCTATACACCTGCATACCACAAGACCAGACATTACGCACAGTTGAGACTCTACTAAACAACACCGATCTGGACCCTATCACCCCGATGCCTTTTATTGTGACCTGCGCCACCTTGGCCATGAAAGAAAACTCTTTTCAATTCGAGGACACGTTGTTCCTGCAGATTTCGGGCACTTCGATGGGCAGCACTTTCGCCCTGAGCCTGGCGAATTTGTATGTCCACTCGATTGAACAAAATACCATCCTGACGTCAATTAACCCTTTTGAGGTGAATATTCGCCTCCGGAAACGTTATATTGGCGATATCCTTGTAGTGTGGCGTGGCAACGCGGATGAGATTGAGAGCTTCCACCGTTGACTCAACTCCTGCAACGAATTTCTGAAATTTACTTGCGGATGCAGTAAAGACCAACTTCCCTTTCTTGATCTTTTGATCTACACAACAGAGGATGTCTATGCACAGAACTATACACCAAACCAATGGCAAAGAATTCGCTCCTTTCATATGCAAGTTACCATCCAAAATCCCTACGGGACAACTTACCGTTTGACCAATTTCTGAGGATCTGGCGAAACTGCTCTGAAGTAGCTAATTATAAGAAACATGCCTCCACCCTGGCAGGCAACCTCCTGGACAGAAAATACCCCCACTCCCTGGTCCAGAGATCACTAGAAAGAGCGCGCAACAACCATCGGCAAGCTCTACTGGAGCCTCACCCTGTTAAGGAGAACACAGACAGACTGATCTGCGTGAGCACATTCAGCAGTAGGTCCAGCCTCCTCCAAAAAAGTATCAACAAGAACTGGCATATCCTTAATAAAGGCAGCGGCAGTCTGACAAGGCCAATGTTTGCTTTCAAACGCAGCGCCAACCTCAGGGACCAGTTAGTCCACACGAGACCACGAGCGAAACAGGTATCCCAACAAACCACACTTTGGAACCTTCCACCAATTAAGGGTCACTTTCCCTGTGGCAACTGCAGTATGTGGACAGACATCACACACAACCACAATAAATATTGGCACAGACCATGAATGGGAGCTAAGACACCATACCAACTGCAACTCTGAGGGCCTGATATATTTGATCACTTGCCCCTGTGATCTTAGGTACCTTGGTATGACGACGAGAAAGGTAAAAACATGTATGCTTGAGCATAAGAGCACTATAAGATGCAGGAAGCAGATCAACAGGCTCACTGCACATTTCCTGGAAGCAGGACACGATGCCAATGACTTTAAGTGGGTGATTCTGGACAAATCCAACATCACCTGTTCCATTCCCAACTTGACCCAGTTCCTCTTCAGAAAAGAACAACGTTGAGTGTTCAGGCTGCATACTGACACCAACGATTTAAATGATGACATTCCCTGGTCCAGCCTTAACTAGGAGACCAGTCTCTTTGGTTCATCCTGGGTCCTCACCACCTCTGGACCCTACCTTTGGGCATTATTTATGTCTCCCACAGCGGTTCTGTGCCCTTAGGTCACATCTTTAACCACAGTGAGGGTCCCTACAGTGGTCCCAAACCCTTTGGTCACATCCCTGGGTTCCTTCTACACCACTGTTTTGTTCAACCACAGTTGAACCCACTAATATGGCCGCCCCCTTTCTCCCTTAGACAGGGCTGGCTCCGTGTGCGCCGTATCTTTGGCCCTTGGATCCTTGATCTGCTAGATCTTTCCAAGATGGCCGCCCCGCTTCCACCATCAGCAGGACTTACATTGAGTCCGCCGTTCTTTTTGAAACTCTGATCTCAGATATCTTCTGGCATGGCTGATTTCCAGCCCCAGCGAGTTTCTTTACTTTGTTTCCCGAGTGTCAGACCACCGTGGGTGAGGTTGTTGCACTCTATTGCTGGTTGTTCTGATGGGTTCGCACCACTTCAAGATGGCCGCCATGTTTACTCCCGGCAGGACTCTTCGTAGTCCGCCGCTCTATTGTGTATGCCTTACGGTGAGGTGGAGCCATCGGTCCTCATAAGATCTCCGTTGCCGGACTCCCAGGATCACCTTCCTCGTCCCAGCCGCACATATAGACTGCACAGGATCTCTCGCAGAGGTAAGCGTCAGCGGTCTGCACCACTGTTTGTACTGCTCCACGTAGCAGCGGCAGTTAGGCTATACACTTTAACTGCGTCCCACCTTCTCATTGTGGTTTTTAATTAATTGGGCTTGACGGCGGGGACACTTTCTACCATATTCCTGCCATGTTGCCCATTAGGTTTGGACTCATCCCGTCTCCATCCCTCCTCCCCTAGAGTACCCCGACAACGGAACGTACTCATTGTAGCCTCACCACAGGAGGTGCGACATTCATTAATTATGCGCAGTTCCACCAACCCGGTGGCCCCCCCTCCCCATCTTCCCCTCCAATCCATCGAGGGAAACGTCTGTCTCACCTTGATGTCCCACATCATTGTGAGCACTTTCCAGTCTGGCTCCTTCTGGGTGTCTTCTTCTTTTTATCTTGCCCCAGATACCAGTGGCATCGGTGTGCTTGTTGCTCTGCTTCTTTGACGCTCAGCAGGCACTGCCATTTATGACCTATCTGTGTTTGGACAGTTATTGTTCACAGTTTTTTTACTATGGACCATAAACTGCTTACCTTTTTACAGCTGCTTATCAGTACCAGGATGTATAAATGTTACACATATCATTTTTCTAAGCATAAAACTTAGAGTCAACTGTATAGATATTTTTGATGGACCCATGACTGTGAATCACAGCCACACTTGCCCCCCAGACCTCTTTCAGGTTTTTGGAACCCACCTCAAGTGCGCTGAGGATGAGTTGCCACTAGCTCCCCCAACAAGTCAGGTAAACTCTGGAATAGCTTTTCCATTATCACTGTAGCCATTACATTTCTATAAACCTTACTAACTGGCACAGCACTTAAGGAGTGTTTTTGATATGTTGTTTATGCTTGGCATTAACTCATTTTTTGTTTATAGGGACGACGCTGAACATCAGCCCACTACAACTGATGTACCTATTCATCAGTTGTCTGTATTCTTTTCACACCGACCGCAGTTGGTACAGGGGTTGAGTTTCACACACTTTCTCTTTCATCTGGTCCTGAAAAAAGCCACGCACCTCCACGGAGGGCACTTAGGCTGAAACATGTCGACCGTATGCCTACACTGAACCATGCTAGGTTAAATTCTCCAGGCATGGCTCGCTCACTTATTTTAGTCCTGACCCCCGGATGTTCTATTAAAATTGTTCTTTAACATACTAGGGAGTTAGTTTTAACATCACATCCACCACTTCTACACACTCCCTCCACACCCGGCTCATCTGAAGGTTTTAGTATACCTCTTAACCACAACTAAAAACATCCCTGAGCTCCTCCCTCACAGTGAGGGGGTTGTAGCCCGCACTGCGACCTGGTTCGCAGTGCGAGGAGGTTCCCGATGATGAAGCATGCCACCCACGGGTGGGTGAGGGAATTAGTCCTATAAAAGGGAATCCCCCTCACTCTTCTCCTTCTTTTCTTTGACCCAGGGTGGCTCGCTTAGTGCTGTTACATTACATTAGAGGGGAGTCGCCCCCTGCTGGTCGGTAAATCTCCTCAGGCCTTTTTGTGTGTTTACAGATCCAGGTGGAGTCAATAGATATCTGCTGTAATGTTCCTGGAAGTGGTACCGCCACACAACATAATTTAATAATAGACGAATATGGAAACGACGGAGATTGGTAAACTGTCTATGTAGACTGCTGTAAGGTGAGACGCCAACAAGACACCGACAGATTGGAGCTTACTGTGGACTCCATCTACTTGTAATGCACACTGGTCCTTAACTCTAAAAATTGGCTGTTTAGTGTGGAACGATACTTAGTTCCTAGACGATCTTGCACCAGGACTTGCATTTTTTATACGTCCTATACATTTTGACAGTGACCTACCTATATTCTAAACCCAGGATTTGTGGTTTCTCACCACACCTCACAGCCGTTTACATAGACAAGTTACCCATCTCTGTGAGCAGGGTTTTGGAGGCCTACAGAGAACTTCTTACTTTTATACTTGCCTTCTTCTCTTGGGGGGCCTTTTGGCCTCTTTCTTTTGGTCGCCTCCACCATGCCTAGTTTTAGAAACTTGTTTTTACCCGAAGAGCAGGATTCCTCCCCAGCTCTTGGGGAGAGACTGGCCACAGGTCCGCCAGGTACTGATGCAACTTTTCAGAAGGACAATGCTACTTACCAGTATGCATCTGTTCTTGGCATGTAGAGCTGTAGATCTGTATACTTGTGCATAGATCGCCATCTGGTGTTGGGCTCGGATGTTTGCAGTTTGTTTTTGTCTTGGAAGAATCTTTGTAGTCACGAGATAGGTGACTCCTCCTTAGGACGATAGTGCGCATGGGCATCAACTCCATCTCCAGATTGTTTTCGCCTGATGGGTTGTGATGGAGTTAGAAAGAAATATAAATAATAATAGTAATAGAAAAAAGATGCCCATGTATAGTTATCTAAGTAAGATAATACTGGAACAGTTACAGGCAACCGGAGAGGAGGGTGGGCGTATACAGCTCTACATGCCAAGAACAGATGCATACTGGTAAGTAGCATTTTCCGTTCGAGGCATATGAACAGCCTGGCCCACAGTAGCATGTTGTTTTGCTGCACATCTACACAATAGTGCTTTGTGAAGGTGTGTGGTGTAGACCATGTTGCTGCTTTACAGATGTCATCTATGGGGATGTTTCCTAAGAATGCCATAGAAGCCCCTAGTTTGCGTGTGGAATGCGCTCCAGGAGGAACAGATAATGTACGCTTTGCCTTTAGGTAGCATATCTGGATGCATTTAACAATCCACCTGGCAAGTCCTGATTTGATATGGGGTTGCCCTTATGTGGTGGTGAGAAGGATACAAAAAGTTGTTCGGTTTTCCTGAAAGTTTTTGAACTTTCAATGTAGTAAAGGATAGCTCTTTTGACATCTAGTGTATGAAGAGCCCTCTCTGCCACTGACTCTGATTGAGGGAAAAAGACTGGTAGCTCAACAGACTGGTTAAGGTAGAAGAGAGAGATGACTTTTGGTAAGAATTTAGGGTTTGTCCTAAGAATTACCTTGTTGTGATGTGTTTGCAAGAAGGGTTCTTGTATGGTTAAGGCCTGGAGCTCACTAACTCTTCTGAGAGATGGGATTGCTACAAGGAAAGCTACTTTCCATGTGAGAAACTGTAGCTCGCTCCTATGCAAAGGTTCAAATGGGGGGCCCATGAGCCTAGTAAGGACAATGTTTAGATTCCACGCAGGAGCTGGTGGAGTTCTGGGAGGAATTATTCTTTTAAGGCCTTCCATAAAAGCCTTGATAGCAGGTACCTTAAACAACGACAAATGTTGTCTGTTTTGTAGGTAAGCAGCTATGGCTGCAAGGTGTAACCGTATGGATGTGTATGCTAGATTAGTTTTGTAGATGCAAAAGGTAACAAATGATGTTGTGAATTGACGCATCTAAAGGATCGAGAGCATTGTTATTGCAGTAGATCACAAATCTTTTCTATTTGGCTGCATAGCAGGCTCTAGTGGTAGGACGTCTAGCCTCCTTAATAATATTCATACATTGTGGAGGTAGGTTAATGGATCCAAACTCTAAGACTTCAGGAGCCAGATTGCTAGGTTCAATTGAGCTGAATTTGGGTGTCTTATTTCTCCATGGTTCTGCGTGAGAAGTTCTGGAGAAAGGTACAACTTTTGATGTGGGACTAGTGAAAGTTCCAGCAGGGTTGTGAACCATGGTTGTCGAGCCCATGTTGGAGCAACCAGGATCATTGTGAGCGACTGTTGTCTGAGTTTTCGAACCACTAATGGAAGGAGTGGGAGAGGCGGAAAAGCGTACGCAAATTTGCCTGATCAGTTCATCCATATCGCATTGCCTTTGGACAATGGGTGTGGGTACCTGGAGGCGAAGTTGGGCATTTTGCGTTTAAGTGTGTGGCGAACAGATCTATGTCTGGGTGGCCCCACTTGTGGAAGAATGGATGAAGAACTTGTGGATGAAGTTCCCATTCGTGAATCTGTTGTGTCTGACGACTGAGTAGATCCGCAATTTGATAGTGTAGCCCTGGTAGGTGTTCTGCTAACAGGTATATTTTTTGCGGAATGGCCCATCTCCATATGGTTTGCGCCAGGCGGGAAAGCTGCAGTGTGTGTGTCCCCCTGTTTTTGTATGTAGTACATTGCAGTCATATTTTCTGTCCTGACTAGGACTGCTTTGTGTTCTAGATGTACCTGGAATGATTTTAACGCAAGAAAAATTGCCAGTAACTCCAAATGATTGATGTGGAGTACTTTTTGCCGAGGGGTCCATATGCCCTGAATGGTATAATGTAAGAGATGCGCTCCCCAGCTGGTGAGCGATGCGTCCGTTGTTAGCACAATCTGTGGAACCGGGTCTATGAACTGCCGCCCCTTGGATAGGTTGTGTGTGTTCCACCACTGCAGAGAGCGATGTGTGCGGCTGTCCACCAACACCAGATCTGTAAGCTGGCCCTGGGCCTGGTTCCACTGTTGTGCCAGACATTCCTGTAATGGTGGCATTTGGAGTCTTGCGTAAGGCACTATGAAAATGCAAGAGGCCATCATTCCTATTAGTTGCATGAACACTCGAGCTGGGAGTGACTGTTGAGGTTGAAATCTTTTTATGAGAGCCTGTATGCCGTGTATCCTGAGTGGATTGGGATACGCAATGGCTTTTGAAGTATCTAGTGTAGCGCCCAGATACTGTTGTATGTGGGACGGTTGCAGGTGTGACTTGGTGAGATTTATTGTGAATCCCAAGTCGTGCAGGAGCTGAACTGTTTTGTGTGTGTGTTGAACACAGTGGTTGTGTGAGCTGGCTGTTATGTGCCACTCGTTTAGATAAGGGAACACATGAATGTGTTGTCTTCGCAAGTGTGCTGCTACTACTACTGCGAGGCACTTTGTGAATACCCTGGGTGCTGTAGTTACCCCGAATGGGAGGACTTTGAACTGGTAGTGCTGACCATCCAGCACAAACCGTAGATATTTCCTGTGAGCAGGGTGAATGGGGATGTGAAAGTAGGCGTCCCTGAGATCTAGAGTGGAAAGGAAATCGCCCTGTTGGAGCAGTGGGAGGACCTGTTGCAGGGTGACCATATGGAAGTGGTCGGACTGTATGTACAGGTTTAGTATTCTGAGGTCTAATGCACAAGTTACTAACTTGTGTAACGATATATCTGTAAGAGACAGTAGTTAGTGACAGATTCCTTACCTTAGAATATCCCCAGGCGTCAGGCTGGATCCGGAAAGTTTTTGCGTAGCAGTACCCTTGCGCGTCGGTAGGCGGCGTCGTGCGGCTCCGCGTCCGTCGTCGGCGTCGTGATCGCCGGGATGACGTCGCGGGCAGTACTTAGACGCCGCCCTGCGCGCTGACGTCAGTTCTGTACACGACTTTTCGCGCCAGGAACGCAGAGCCATGCAAGAAGCTGACATAGGTGTCTGAAAAATACTAGGGCCCTGAAAGGGATGTCCTTAACCCTAGAAATCAGTTCGCAGAACGGGGAGGATGGAGTGGGCGGTAAGGAATCTGTCACTAACTACTGTCTCTTACAGATATATCGTTACACAAGTTAGTAACTTGTGCATCTGAAAGAGACACGTTAGTGACAGATTCCTTACCTTAGAATAGATACCCCAGCAATACCAACCCCGGTGGTGGGTCTGCGAACAAAGATCAGACAAGGAAGTCCTGGAGGACAGAACGGCCAAAGAAGCCGTCCCTCCGGACCTGACTGTCAAGGCAGTAATGCTTTGTAAACGTGTGCAGCGAGGCCCACGTAGCTGCCTGACAAATAACCGGCAGCGGAACACCGCGGCCCAAAGCCGTGGTAGCAGCCGTTGCCCTGGTGGAATGGGCCCGCAGCCCAACTGGAGGCTCCTTCTTAGCCAAAGAATAGCAGGTCTTGATGCACAAGGTAACCCAGCGGGAGATGGTCCTCTTGTGCACCGCCTGACCTTTTTTGGCGCCCACGTAGCCAACAAAGAGCTGGTCATCCACCCGGAAGTGTTTTGTGCGGTCAATATAGAAGGAGAGCGCACGTTTTGGGTCCAGACGGTGGAGCCTCTCTTCCTCTCTGGAAGGATGCGGAGGCGGAAAGAAGGTGGGCAAAGTGATGGTCTGCCCAATATGGAAAGCAGTAACCACCTTTGGCAAGAAGGACGGGCGCGTCCGAAGAACAACCTTGTCCGGATGAACAGA
This sequence comes from Calotriton arnoldi, assembly GCA_963921515.1. NCBI lineage: Eukaryota > Metazoa > Chordata > Amphibia > Caudata > Salamandridae > Calotriton > Calotriton arnoldi. The sequence continues at coordinate 747,789 of CAWUFW010006699.1, read as the reverse complement.
CAGAAAGGGAGGTTTGCAAGATAGAGCCTGGAGCTCACTCACCCGCCGAGCGGAGGTGATGGCCACCAGAAAGGCTGTCTTCAGAGTCAGAAGACGAAGAGGACAGTTATGTAGAGGCTCAAAGGGAGCGCACATTAAAAAGGTAAGAACCAAGTTCAAGTCCCACTGAGGCATCACAAACGGAACAGGAGGGAAGAGGTGAGTAATGCCTTTTAAGAACCTGTTAACAACAGGGGACTTGAAAAGGGAGGGCTGATCAGGAAGCCTGAGGAAGGCCGAGATAGCACAAAGATAACCCTTGATGGTACCCAGGGCAGAACCCTGTTGGGCCAGAGAAAGAAGGAACAGAAGGACCTCAGAAAGAGGGGCAGAGAGGGGATTCACAGCCTTTGCTGTGCACCATGCCACAAATTTGTTCCACCTGCAGGCGTATACCACCTTAGTGGAGGGACGCCTGGCTGCCAGAATCACATCACAAACTTCGGGAGGCAAGTCGAAAGGAATCAACTGCCGCCGCTCAATCTCCACGCAAGCAGGTGTAGACTGGACAGGTTCGGGTGGAGGACAGAAGATCCTCCCGAAGAGGCAGACGGATCGGGGGATCTACGCTCATATTGAGTAGCTCGGGATACCAAACTCTTCGAGCCCAGTCCGGAGCCACAAGAATGACTTGGGCCCGGTCGTGCCGAATCTTCTTCAACACTCTGGGTAGAAGTGGTACAGGCGGAAAGGCGTACAACAGACCGCAACTCCACTCGTGACGAAAAGCGTCTCCGAGCGAGTGCCGCCTTGGAAATTCCAACGCGCAGAACTGATGACATTGCGCGTTCTCTTCGGTGGCGAATAGATCTAACCAAGGCTCTCCCCATTGTAGAAAGAGTCCTTGCGCCACTTCCGAGTGAAGACGCCATTCGTGATCCATCATGCACCTGCGGCTGAGTTCGTCCGCCCTGGCGTTCAGGGAACCTGCCAGGTGTTGAACCATCAGGAACATGCCCTGATGTTCCAGCCATGTCCAGAGGCGCAGAGCCTCCTGACAAAGGGTCCAAGACCCCACCCCGCCCTGTTTGTTGCAGTACCACATGGCGGTGGTGTTGTCTGTGAACACCTGCACTACCTTCCCTTTGACAGAGGGAAGGAATGCCTTGAGTGCAAGTAGGATCGCCCGGAGCTCCAGAAGGTTGATATGGAGCCGGGACTCCGCCGGGAGACCAGAGGCCTCTGATCTCCGCCTCTCCCATGTGACCGCCCCATCCCAGAAGGGACGCGTCCGTCACAACTGTGTGCTCTGGCTGGGGAAGGGAGAGGGATCTGCCCATGACCCATTGCCGGTTCGAGAGCCACCACTGCAACTGTCTTGCAGTCCCCTCCGAGATCTGGACGTGATCGGACAGGTTGCCCTGGTGCTGCGCCACTGGAACTTCAGGTCCCACTGCAGAGCCCGCATATGCCACCTGGCATGATTGACCAGCAGGATGCAGGAGGCAGGAGGCCATGAGGCCCAGCAGCCTCAGGGTCATCCGTACCGAAACCCAGGATAAAGGCTGAAAGATCGGAATCATAGCCTGAATATCCCGGACTCGCCGTTCGGGAGGATAGGCCCGAAACTGCGTCGTGTCCAGAACCGCTCCGATGAAAAGGAGCTGTGGAGAAGGAATCAGATGCGACTTCGGCACATTGATGGAGAACCCCAGCGAGTGCAGGAGTTCGGCCGTAGTCTGGAGGTGGGAGACGACTGCCTGGGACGAGCCCGCCTTCAGCAGCCAGTCGTCGAGGTAGGGGAAGACTGAAACCCCTGCCCGGCGCAGATGAGCTGCGACCACCGCCATCACTTTCGTGAACACCCGAGGGGCACTGGTAAGGCCAAAGGGAGCATGGTGAACTGAAAATGCTCGGGGCCTACCGTGAACCGAAGGTAACGCCGGTGGGCCGGCAGGACGGGGATGTGGAAATATGCGTCCTGCAAGTCCAACGCTACCAACCAGTCTCCAGGGTCGAGGGCAGTCAAGACCTGAGCTAGGGTGAGCATCTTGAACTTCTCCTTCCGGAGGAAGCGATTGACGTTCCGGAGGTCCAAGATAGGACGCATGTCCTCCTTGTCCTTTTTGGGCACCAGAAAGTAGTGGGAGTAGCAACCACGCCCTACTTCTGGGGTCGGAACACGCTCGATGGCCCTCTTGGTCAAGAGGGCCGTGACTTCCTTCTGTAGAAGCACCAAGTGATCCCCTGACATGCGGTGGAATTGAGGTGGCATGGCTGGGGGGTGGTCTCGAAGGGGAGGGAGTAGCCCCTTCGGACAATGTCCAAGACCCACCTGTCCGAGGTGATGGTACGCCAGTGGGGAAGGTGATGGCGGACCCTGCCCCCTACTGGCGTGCTGTGCACCTGAAAGGAGGGACTAGGAGGGCTTGGAGGCCACGGACGGGTTGGAGGTGGTGGCCTGACCCGCACGCTGGTTGCCCGATCCGCCACGGCGGAATCCACGTCCTCGGCCACGCGAAGACGCCTGCTGCGCGGGCCGGTGGCTGGGCTGCTGACGTGAAGGGGCGCCCCTACCGTGGCCACGATAGGGGCGAAAAGCAGAAGTCAGCGGAGGGCGTGTAGCAGAAAGGCCCAGGGACTTGGCAGTAGCCTGTGAGTCCTTAAAGCGCTCCAACGCATGGTCTGCTTTGGACCCAAAAAGACCGACTCCATCAAAGGGCATGTCCATGAGAGTATTCTGGACATCCCCTGAAAAACCAGTGGTTCTCAGCCAGGCGTGGCGTCTGAGCGCCACCGTCGTTGCAATAGACCTGCCCAGCGAGTCGGCGGTGTCAAGGCCACAACGTATTGTGTATTTAGCCGCATCCCTTCCTTCCGCAATGGCGCGGGAAAGCAGTGTCTGGACCTCCTCAGGACACTGGGGCAAAACATCCGCCACCGAATCCCACAGGGAGTGGGTATATCGGCCCAAAAGACAAGCGGTGTTAACGGACCGCAAGCCAGCACTGGAGGAAGAAAAACCCTTCTTCCCAAACTGATCCAGGCGTTTGGATTCCCTATCCGGAGGAGCGGTAGGGAAGGCGGTTTGGGAAGCGGAGGCTTGGACAACCAAGCTCTCAGGAGTGGGGTGGACAGAGAGAAACAGGGGTCGCCCGGAGCTGGGCGATGGCGTCGTGACACGTTCCGATCCACAGGAGCCCCTGTGTTGGGCTTGGACCAGGCGCCCAAAGAACGTCAGTGAGGGCGTCGTTAAACGGCAGCACAGTCTCCGCAGAGGAGGCTGCCGGCTGAAGCACCTCTGTCAAGATGTTAGGCTTGACCGTCAAAGTAGGGAGTTGGAGACGTAAGGCCCCAGCTGCCCTACGCAACACCGTACCAAAATTGGCTCCCTCCTCCGTAGCCACGGGAGGAGACAGCATGCCAGTGTCAGGGGAAGTATCCAGACCACTGGCCTCCCCTAGACTCTCTGTCCAGTCCTCATCGTACTGACACCGTCGTGTCAGAGGGTCATCAGACCCCTCCCAGTCCACCTGGTCCTCCTCTGGTTCAAAATAAGGAGGAGGAGGGACAGTTGGGATCCAAGGTCCCATCGGCGCCGGAACCGGCGTCGCGGCGGCGTCGGTCCGGATCCATGTCCGGAGCCGGAAGGAACTGGGAGACGACGCCGCCCGGAGCCCAGGGCGGCGTCGAGAACGGCACCGGAGACATCGGCGCCGGCGGAGGTGTTGTTAGGTCGACCGGCGTGGATGGAGGTTGTGGAGCCGGGATCGAGGCCGGGGCCGAAGCCGGAGCCGGGATCGAGGCTGGAGGCACGGGCGACGCCGGAGCAACCCCATCAGGGCCCGCGGGGCCCGAAGGCGCACCGGAGGGGCCTGGAGGCCCGAAGAGGCGGGCCATGGCCGACAGGAATTCCTGCACTTTGGCCGGATCCGCCCCCGAACCCGGGAAGGGCGGGTATGGCGGGGCGACTCCACAGGCATGTCCAGGGCCGCGGGGACGGTGCCGGGAGGGGCCTCAGCCGAGCCGCGAGACCGGCGAGGCGAAGTCCTAGAGCGATGATGCTTTTTGGACTTCTTGTGTTTCGACTTACCGGACGAAGAAGACTTCGACGCCGACGACCGGTGTGGACTCCGCGATCGACCCCTGGACCTCTCACGCGACCGGGGCTTCCGCGGAGCCGAATGCCGGGCCTCGAGGAGCTTTCGAGACCGCTCTCGCAAAGCTTTCGGGTTGAGGGCCTGGCAGTCGGTACAAGACTCCGTGTCGTGGCCTCGGCCGAGGCAGAAGAGACACTCCCAATGCGGGTCGGTGACGGACATCATCCGCGCACAGGCGCCGCAACGTTTGAAACCGGGCATCCCTACAACACCTTGATAGATGAAAAAACAGTGAAAAAATTCACCAAAAAGTATGGTCAAAAAATGACCAGGGCACTGCTCTTCCCGGATCTGCGCTTGCTGGCGCGGAAAAAGAAGAACTGACGTCAGCGCGCAGGGGCGGCGTCTAAGTACTGCCCGCGACGTCATCCCGGCGATCACGACGCCGACGACGGACGCGGAGCCGCACGACGCCGCCTACCGACGCGCAAGGGTACTGCTACGCAAAAACTTTCCGGATCCAGCCTGACGCCTGGGGATATTCTAAGGTAAGGAATCTGTCACTAACGTGTCTCTTTCAGATATTGGCCTCAGAGTACCGTCCTTTTTTGGATTGAGAAAGTAAAGGGAGTAGACCCCTGAGCCTTTCTGATGCAGGGGGACTGGTTCTATTGCTTGCTTTTGTAAAAGGGAGGCAATCTCCTGTTTGAGAAGTGTTAGATGTTCCGTGGACATCGGTCGATGCCTGGGAGGCACGTTTGGTGGAGTAGAAGTGAGCTCCAGGCAGTAACCATACTGGATAATTTGTCTCACCCACCTGTCTGTGGTGATGGAAAGCCACACAGGTAGGAACTGTGACAGTCTTCCCCCGACCGGTGTGGAATGGTCTGGGGGGAGCGTAGGGTAGTCACTGCTTTGAGGTGGGGGAGGTGCGGGTATTGTTACCGCGACCTCTTCCTTTGTTATTATTACCCCTGTAACCCCCTCTAAAATATCCTCTGCTAGGGGAAGATTGAGTGGGACTTTTGTATGAAGAGGTGTTGTCTGTGCCACTGGTTTTGGAGGCGCCCCTATAAGTGGAGCGACGAAAAGAGCCTCTATTTGCCGGAAATTGTAAGGCCTCCATGGACTTGGTTGTTTCTGTGTCCTTTTTCATTTACTCTAATGATGTGTCTACAGAAGGGCCAAATAGATGTTGCTGGTCAAATGGCTGGTTAAGAATTTGGGACTGCACCTCCTGTTTAAAGCCAGAGATGCGCAGCCATGCATGCCTGCGCAGCAGAACGCTTGTATTGACTGCTCTGGATGCTGTATCTGCTGCATCCAAAGCCCATTTGATGGAGGTATTAGTGATGGTTTTTCCCTCCTGTATAAGGTCGTTGGCTTTGGCCCAATACTGGTCGGGAAGGGGCTGCATAAGTGTCTCTAGCTCATCATAATGCGCCCTGTCATACCTGGCGAGTAAAGCCTGGGCGTTGACGCGACCCGTTTGCCAGATGCGTCCAGCAGTTTTGACTCCTTGTCTGGAGGAGGGGCCTCCCCTGTGGATTGAGAATTAGCCCGTTTACAGGCATTTGACACTACGAGGGAGTCTAGAGAGAGTTGTCCTTTAATATAAGCTGGGTCGTTTGGGGCTGGCTTATATTTTTTGTCAATGCTTGGGTTGATTATCCTAGCCCTGACTGGGTCTTTGAAGATTTCTGGGGCATGTTTAATCATGCCTTTTAACATTGGCAAGGTAGTGGACGACTTTTGAGAGTGAGTAAAAGTTTCCATTAAGAAATCTTCTTCCGCAGGTTCTGAGTGTAACTCTACCTGGTGGTACTTGGCTGCCCTGTCTATCAGTTGTGCAAAGCCAATGTTGTCATCTGGTGGGGATGGTTTGGATGGGTACGAGTCTGGCTCAGGTATATCTGGGATATTATGATAATCATTCCAAAGGTCTTGTGGTGGGATGTTATGTATGTCATTATCATCCTCTTGGAAATGCCCATCACTGTGGTCATCCCCACCGCCAAAGTCCTGTTCATCCTGTTGAAGGGCAGGTGAAGAAGGAGATAGGGAAAAAGTAGGAGAGAGATGTATAGGTGGAAGGTTTTGAAGGGGAGAGATAGGTCTAAGAGGAGAAGTAGGAATGTTCTTCCTCTTTAAAGGTATCTCAGGTGGGTCTGGAACGGCCAATGTCCTCTTTTATGGCGGAACTGTGAATGCACAGAGTTTTCTGCTTTGGATCCAATTGATCTGGCCGAAACAGTTCTTCGGAGGCGTCCGGTTTTTTCGGCACCGAGGGTTTTGGGTCCGAGTAGTACTTTGACTTAGCTTTGGGAGTGGTAGAACTGTCCTTAAGCTTTGTCGGAGTCTTTAGTTCTGTAGCAGTTTTGAATGAATGAATGAATGAATTGGCATTTATAGAGCGCATGGCTACCAGAAGGCCTCCCAGCGCTAGAAACGGAGCCAACCAAGATGACCGGCTTTAGACGACCGGGAACAAGAACGTTTTCAGTTGTCTACGGAAGGACATATAATCGCCCTCCAAACGAATGTGATTTGGAAGGGCATTCCAGCTCTTGGAGGCTATGTAGGAGAATTGTCTACCCCCACTCATAGACCTATATATTCTAGGGACTACTGCCATACGTTTATTTCCAGAGCGCAAGGCTCTACTGGGACAGTGCGGAATAACAATGGAATGTAGGATGGGTGGACCCTTGGAGGCCAGAATCTTGTGAGCAATGCATAGGGACTTGAACTGGATCCTCTCCGCAACTGGAAGCAAGTGTAGCGATACCAAAGGGGATGATGGACGGAGCGTTTGAGCTAATCAAACACTCACCCCCAGTCAACTGATCTGGGTTTAATCCATCATCATTCTTTAGCTCACTCCACCACCCCAGTTCAGACATGGCCATATGCAAATCAGTCTGACCCTGTGCCTCATGGGAACAGTCCACCCCGAACTGCCAAGCCATGTCTTCCCTGGACCGGAAACAAGCATCCTGGGACCGGTTTCTGGCTATTCAGCCGTCATCAGCCAGGCTAGCTTAAATCCAGTGGCAAAGTGAGCAAGGGACCCACGTCTGGGCATACCCTGCCAACTTAGGGCGAACAAAGCGATACCAAAGGGGATGATGGACGGAGCGTTTGAGCTAATCAAACACTCACCCCCAGTCAACTGATCTGGGTTTAATCCATCATCATTCTTTAGCTCACTCCACCACCCCAGTTCAGACATGGCCATATGCAAATCAGTCTGGGCTGGACTGTTCCCATGAGGCACAGGGTCAGACTGATTTGCATATGGCCATGTCTGAACTGGGGTGGTGGAGTGAGCTAAAGAATGATGATGGATTAAACCCAGATCAGTTGACTGGGGGTGAGTGTTTGATTTTCTCAAACGCTCCGTCCATCATCCCCTTTGGTATCGCTTTGGAAGCCAGTGTAGGGCGGCAATAGATGCTCGTGCAGATTCTCTGTGGGGGGGTCTGTAAAAGGAGTCGAGCTGCACAGTTCTGCACAGTCTGGAGCTTTTTTTATCGTTGAACGCGGGGATCCCAGATACAGGGCATTTGCATAGTCTAGACGAGAGAGAATTAAGGCTTGAACCAGCAGCTTCCTTGCCTTAAACGGCAGCAGGGGGAGAATTTTCCTAACCATCCTAAGTATTCCATAACAGGTTCCTGCTACCTTCCGGGATTGTTCCTTCATATCTAGATTATGATCAAGCCAGACTCCAAGGCTTTTATTTGTTCTTTAGGGGGGCATACTGTCCAGACATTTAGGCCATAAAGAGCTAGGAGCTAATGGGGAAGGTTTACCCAAAAACATCAGATCAGTTTTTGCTCCATTCAATTGCAGATATGAGCCCTCCATCCATGCTGACACTTTTTCCAAACAATCGGCCAAATTGTTTTCCCTGTTCCCAGATTGATTAAGGGAAACAATCAATTGGGTATCATCCGCATATGTGACGATCTGTATGCTAAAGGGTTTAACGATATTGGCCAGCGGGCTCATATAAATGTTAAAGAGGGTGGGACTCAGGGACGAACCCTGAGGAACCCCACAGCTCAATGACATACTCTTGGAAATAGAGTTGTCCTCAAAAACCTGAAATGAGCGGTCGTCTAAAAAAGACTCCAACCACCTTAGTGCAGTTCCCGACACCCCTTCTTCTCTAAGTCTAGAGACCAGCAGCTGATGATTAACGGTATCGAAAGCCGCACTCAGATCTAAGAGGACCATTGCCGCTGAGCCTCCGGCATCCAAGATTTTCCTTGCTTCCTCAACCACTACAATCAGAGCGGTCTCTGTGCCCTGATGAGGTCTAAACCCAGTTTGCGATGGACGAAAGCAGTAATTTTCTTCCAAGAAGGTGGACAAAATGGAATTGACATGCTTTTCCGCAATTTTTGCAATCCCTGGAAGTAGTGAGATCGGCCGGTAATTCGCCAAAATTTCAGGGTCGGACCCTGATTTCTTAAGCAGTGCTCTCACCATGGCTCGTTTCCATAGGGAGGGGACAGTCCCCGAAGCCAAAGAAAGATTAATAAGTTCTAAAATCGTGGGCGTAACTGTATCAAAAACTTGGTTCAGAACGGTAGGGGGGGCCATATCCCTAGGGGAACCTGATTTTAATTTATTCAAATAGATTTTAAGGGATTTTATGTCCAGGGGAGGAATGACCGCCAGTGAAGTAACAGATGATTTCGATTCGTTTTCCAACGTGAGGTCCTTCAAAGTTACTGGAGGAAATGCTAAATAAATAGATTGAATTTTTTTTTAAAAGAACTCTGCTATATTGTTGCAGCGTCCTAAAGTATCCGCAGCGGGTGAGGCTGGGGACGGGAGGCTAATTAGGGATTTGGCAATTTTAAAAATTTCACGCGGGGAATTAGAAGCTGAGGAAATCCTAGTTGCGTAATACAGGGATTGGGCTTTCCTAACTTCTAGCTTATAAATTTTTGTAGCCTCCCTGTACACGCGCTTCCTCTCGTCTGAGAAATCTTTCCTCCACTGCCTCTCTGATTGTTTACGTTTTAATTTCAACTCTCCAAGCTTAGGGGTGTACCATGCAATGCTCTTAGGGCCCTTCTTATTAGTTGTCCATTTCTTCGGAGCCACCAAGTCCAGAGAGGCTTCAATCCATTGGTTAAACTCATGGTTGGCTAAATCTGGATCGGCTTCCAATACCGGACGGGTATTGTTAAGAGTAATTGCCCATGCCTCAATAGAAAGCTTGGACCAGTTACGGCTAAGTTTCTTGACTGGCTCCAGTGGTAGATCACTGATCAACGGAGACCATGAAAAAGATATTAAATAATGATCAGTCCAAGGTAATGGAACAGGATTCTCCACTATTAAGTTATTAATGTTGGTGAAAATGGGATCGAGTAAATGACCTTTTAGGTGGGTGGGACTATTCACTTTCAGATTGAGGGAGAGGGCACCTAAGCTATCGATCAATTCCTCCGCGTAGGGTGAGGAAATATCAAAGTGGACATTCAAGTCCCCCAGTACAGAAAAATTGGACAGGGAACTCACTGAATTAGCTATTGTTTCAGGTAGGTCGTTGTTAAAATGCCCGATTGCTCCTGGCGGTCGATAAACTAAGACCCCAGAGAAGGTACAAGTCTGCGAAAAACAAATGGCAAACGAAACACTTTCACAATCGGAAATCAGACCTGCTTTGATCAGACAGTTAAAGGTGTCTCTATGTATAATGGCTAAGCCCCCTCCTCTACTTAATGTCCGATCTTGTCTTTGAATTACATAGCCCGGTGGAAGAGCCTGGACCACTGTCGGGTCTGATGAACTGGTGAGCCAAGTTTCTGTAAGAAACATCACATCCGGTTTTTCATCCTCCAGAATGAGCCGGATTTCAATGGCGTGTTTGGGAAGCGAGCGGCAATTCAGCATGCACATTTTATAGGCACTGTGAAGGGAAGTCTTGTCTACTGAAAGTAGGGGATCAAATACTAAGGAGCAGTGAGGGCATTTATTACTAACAAAAGGTGGCCCAAAGCTATGATAGCACACCTGCGCCTCTGTTCCTCTGAGATTGATCAGTTGACTCGCCGTGTAAGAGCAGGGTGACCTCTTGGAAGAGCCAGGGGTCGTAGCCCCTGGACCCGTTCGGGGCGCGGACGGGCGCGCCCGCTGCGCGGTCGCGTCATCCGCCCCTTTTCAATGAGGGGCGAGCGTGAGGACCGTGGCAGCTAGAGCGTTAACCTGTCACTGCCCCGAAATGTCTGCCCCCACCCGGAGCATTGAACACAGCTCCTTGCCCACCACGAGATTCAGGTACAAATTCAAGTAGACAGTTTGTATTTTAAAAGAGATTGTGCAAAATCGCTAATTCAACTTAAAATCACTTTAAAAATCACTTTAAAACCACAAACATGCTGTGCGCCACAGCCGAGAATCGGACTGCACGCGTCACCTGTTAGGCTCAATTCCGCTGCACGGTCGCGTCATCCGCCCCTTTTCAATGAGGGGCAAGCGTGAGGACCGTGGCAGCTAGAGCGTTAACCTGTCACTGCCCCGAAATGTCTGCCCCCACCCGGAGCATTGAACACAGCTCCTTGCCCACCACGAGATTCAGGTACAAATTCAAGTAGACAGTTTGTATTTTAAAAGAGATTGTGCAAAATCGCTAATTCAACTTAAAATCACTTTAAAAATCACTTTAAAACCACAAACATTCTGTGCGCCACAGCCGAGAATCGGACTGCACGCGTCACCTGTTAGGCTCAATTCCCGGCTCCGAAGGAGTATGGTGTTTCTTTGGATCCGAGGACTTGTCTTTGTGCTGCTTCGGTGCCTGAAGTGGTGGGCGTGGAGGCCGACTTCGGTGCCGATATAACAGGGCGTGGCCCTGTGCCTGGCTTTGGTTTTTCTTTCAGTGCCGAGGAGTGTTTTTCGGCACCGGTACGTGGCTGACTCGGTCTCGAGCCGCCTGAAGGCTTTTCTTTCGGCTTTGGAGCCGGGCCCAAGGGCGGGGCATCCGAAGACTTATCTCGGTGTTTGCCTGAGCCCGAAGGTGTCACCGGAGCCTTTTGTATTTTTACTGGGAGAGGAGCGTCAAGTTCAGTACTCACAGTTCGTTGTCCTGGAGTAATGGGCTGATCCTCGGCATCGGAGTCGTCTGCCTCGGAGACGCTGATGTTTCCCTCTTCCGATTCCTGTTGGATTTTGGCATCGAAGATGTCGTCCAGCGCCGAGGAAGTTGATCGAGCCATCGTGTGACGTCGAGCCCGGCGATCATGTATGGTCTTCTTCGATCGAAAGGAATCGCAGGCCTGGCAATCCCTGTCCTCGTGCTCTGGAGACAAGCAAAGTTACAGACCTCATGGAGATCTGTGTGTGGAAATTTAGCACCACACAAAGGATATTTCTTGAATGGAGTTCTTTCCATTTACTGCAGGGCCTGATGGCGAAGGTAGGCCCAACGGCTCGCGTCGACGAACGGAATCGAAGGTCTTGGTGGATATTCCTTGGATGCGCAAAGGGGAACTCAAGCGAAACAATACCGTCGAGTGGTGAAGGATTGCGCGTCGAAGGGGGATCGAATACGACACCGACCCGGAGCGCAACGTTTTACATCCGAACCCGATGGCGGAAAAAAACAATCTGGAGATGGAGTCGATGCCCATGCGCACTATCGTCCTAAGGAGGAGTCACCTATCTCGTGACTACAAAGACTCTTCCAAGACAAAAACAAACTGCAAACATCCGAGCCCAACACCAGATGGCGATCTATGCAGAAGTATACAATCTACAGCTCATATGCCTCGAACATACAGTTACTTAACAGATGTTCTTTCATACGTAAACTATAAAGACTTGCACCTGACTTCCCTTTAACCAACCACCTAGTGTTTTCAATGAAAAGTCTACAAAATCAACCCAGGGCTGACTCTGGGTTTTCTGAGTCTCCCTGAACCTGATGCTGGATTCCTCAGGGGTGAGTCCAAAGCCCTCAATCAGGGTGCCCTTGATGAGGTCATAGGTCTCCGCATCTGTCTCATCCAGAGTGAGAAGCCTATCCCTACACTTTCCTGAGACCAGCTCCCAAAGAAGAGAGCCCCAATATTTTTTTTTCCAGCCGTCTTATTTTACCGGCCCTCTCAAAGACTGTAAACCTTTTTTGTGATATCACCCTCGGTGTATTTTGGGACAATCCCTTTGGGGATTTAGGGTCAAAACGTTCCTCCCGGTTTATGATTTTGCTGCCACCAGAGATGGGTCCTTGGCCCATGTGGATTCTTTCTTTTTTTCTAGAGCCAGGAGTTTAGCCTCTAGTGCGATCCTCCTGGCTAGTCTCTGAAGATCACATCTTCAGGGTCTATTTCTTCTGGGACACTACTAGTAGTGGTCTCACCGGTGATGCTTTCTGAGGGGGTAGTGGTGGAGTCATTGTCCTTCTCACCTACCACTGGGTCTTCCTCACCTTTTATTTGCCAAGGCCTTGTCGTTTTCTACCAGCAACTGCTGCAGATGAGCTTTTGTGGGTTTAGGTCCCTTGGCAAGTGTCCATGCCTTACAGAGCCCATTAAGTTGGGGTACCCTAAGATGCTCTTAGGGAGCCAGGATGAGTTCCTGGGATGTCCCTTCTACATAGTAAACAACAAGGGGGACAATGAGGGCTTGATAAAGGTCCACCGTACTTGCCCTGGGTAGAACTAGAAGACAAAAGAGGTACGGTGTTCCTGGGTGGCAAGTTGGCCACCTGGTTAGTACTCTGAGTACTAACCAGGTGGCCAACTTGCCACCCAGGAACACCGTACCTCTTTTGTCTTCTCCTTCTCTTTCATGTCCCTTCTACAGACATGGTTTTAAAGACGTTGGGAACTTTTTAAGAACTTACAAAAAATGCTAAGTACTGCTAAAGGCATAATTACTTTACTACTTTTTAAATTCTGACCAGTTTTGCAAAGGGACTTAACCAAGGCCCTAACAGCTATTTTAAAACAATTTAGAAAAATCGAAAAAAATGTTTTTACCTAAAGACAATTTTGAATTTCTCGGTGGGATCCCCTATCAACCAAGTGGTACAGCAAATGTCAAGTCTTGTATCCCAGCGCTGCACCACCAATGTAGGAAGCGGGCTCTTTATGTGATATATCAATAATTTGACATACCGTGTAAAGAGTCCAGGGGTTCCCTCACGAGTGGACACGGCTTGCTATGCAATCCCAAAGTGCTCTATTAGGGGGTAGTGTGGTCGAGCAGCCTTAGGATCGACACAGAGGAGTGTAAGACATTTGCAAATACACAAAATGATTAATAAATGACACAGGACTCAAGGAGATTCACACCCATTTATAAAAATACCAAGTACCATTAAATATGTTTAGGCATCAGAGAAAAACCGTTCAGGTAAGTACTTTTTAAATATAAATTATTTTCACAGTGCAATATCTGAGTTCTGCAATGTTATCTTATGGAAACAGGTACAGTACATCGACTTACAGGACCAATCTTCAGGTGAGTGGTGGGTAAGGTCCAAGGCAGCACCAGCAGTACACCACCAGCGGCGTGAGGGCGGCTGGGTGCAGGGTGCAAATCAGCGTCAGGAGCCCAATGCGTTTCACTGGAGATCGGTCACTGTAAAAAGAGGCTGCAGGCTCTGGCTAGGAAGTCAGTCAGGCTGAAACAGCAGGAGGGCGCGGGTCTTGCGATGCTCGAGGATGGGGGGACACCTTTGGTCCTCTTCTCCAAGGCTCAGGGACGACGGGTGCGGGGGTGTCCTTAGGCATCAGGTTTTTCCTTACCAGAGCAGTCGCAGTAGAGGGGGCCTGCGTGCCGAGGCTGCAGGCTCGTCGGGGAGGGGTGGAACCACAATGGACTCGAGCTCTGGAGGGCTGAGGAACCTTCTTGGCACCTTTGGCCCAATTCTACTGGGGCCGGAGGCGACAGGTGCAGTGGTTGTTTCAGGTGTCAGGTTTTGGTGGTTCCAGAGTCTTCTCCTTTGGAGTTCTTTACAACAGGCCCACTGGAGGTCTTGAGTCTGTTTTGAAGGCAGGCAGTCCTCCCAAGTTTCTGGAGTCACAGCTGCAGGACGAGTCAACTTTAGCACCTTTTTCAACGGGATATGTAGACAGGCCGGCAGGGTTGGTACCAGGTCAGCTGCTTCTTCTCAGCTTTTGCGGCTCTTTGGTGTCCTCTCTCTTCTTAGGTCATCAGGATCTGCGTCTCTGGTGCCAGGTGCTACACTTAATGCTTAATTTAGGGGCTTTAGGGGAGTGTAGGGTAGTAGCCACCTTTGGAATGCGAATCTGACTCCCCTCACAGGAGAGAAAGCCCCCCCCCCCCGTCCAGAGCCCCCTTGGAACCTGGACAGATGAGAATATTAGCTAGTCGGGTAAGCGTGCCACCTCCAGACTACTAGTACCCCTAAGGTGGGCTACTGACCCTTGGGTCACTATGCCCCCTATACAACCACTTCCTGTGGGAAGTGGGCATAACCCTGTCCCAGAATTCCTAAGTATGCCATCACAAAGATGGCTACTTCTGAAAAATCATGTAAACCTCACAGTAGCCCACCTTAGGGGTGGTGCTAGCCTGGAGGTGGCACGCCTACCTGACTAGCTAATTTTCCCACCTGTCCAGGTGCCAAAGGGGCTCTGGACAGGGGGGGTGGCTTCCTCTCCTGAGAGGGGAGTCAGATTCACATTCCAAAGGCGGCCGTTTATTTGAAGCTTGCCGGTCCAAGGAGGCTAATCAGCAGGCCCTCCTATGGGAGTTGGTGTTACACCCTCTTCCCGGACAGCCCTTTGTTCTGGGTCTCCTGAGAGCAAAGGCTCTCAACCTAGGATGTCAGAACCGCATCTCGGGTGGCAGGCTAGCAGAAACCAGTCAGTAAGCACACCAGAGGCTGGTAGGTTTTCAGGGGGCACCTCTAAGGTGCCCTCTGCGTGCATGTATTGGTAAATCCAACACTGCCATCAGTGTGGGTTTACCAATACGAGATGTTTGATACCAAACATCCCTATTTTCAGTGAAGTCACCATGTAGCTGGGGAACTCGTTTTCACCAGTGTCCAGCACTTGTTTTAAAATGACTTCCCTGGTCACTTGTGCTGGCAAGTAAAGGATTGAAAAAACAAAATGAAGGAGTATGCCCCAGAGAGCCAAAGGCTGTTACGGGAAGCGCCGATGAAGAGAATTACCAGAGAAAATTTCTTTGGTTTAAAAAGACCCCTCACTCACCAACCTAGTTGGTGACATGCTTCATCATTGGGGTCCCACCCGAGCAGCCGAATGCCACTCGGGTGTGCTACGACACCTGATTACAGTGGAGCGGGTATTTTGAGTGAATCAGTGAAGTGGTGATCATAAAATTGTCTTTATTGTACTCCGTTACTTTTATTATGGAGCAAGTAAGACAAGGTTAAAAATGAGTACACAAGAGTATTACCGTAGTGGACCTACTTGTCCACGAGGTAAAGACTGTTGGTGGTGACAAAGTGAAAAGTGATAAGTGGGTCTACATGTTTCAACCTACAGTGTGTATTACTAGGTTTTCATCAGGACCTATGACCGGGCGGTGTACACACGCTAAGGTGTAACCTACCCTCGGTCACAATTAAAATACCATACTGTGTACTTACAGGATGGAAACCCTTTCAGTCTTCACGAAAGGAAACAAAAAAAAATTCTGAAAAGAAAAAAGCACATAGATACCATGCAGCAAATTAATCATGTATCCATGAATCAACATATCCGTGCATATCGCACACAGATCGCTTCCGTAATCAAAATGCATGTGCCTGGTGTCAGTGCTCATCTAGCACCCAAAATGTGTGAGATCACACTCATGACAAAGACAAACAATACATAGCGACAAGTGTCTAAGTGAACCCAACAAATGCGTGGTGTCATACCTCACTTGTCAAAGGTGTACTAGATGTCAAGGTACTATTTAATCCAGTAGATTTGAGAACAAGGAAAAAGTTCCTCTTGATAAAGCGTAGTACATATACTCTAATTACCACACTCAAACGAAAAATTGGATAAGAAATGCGAGAAGAGATATCAAGGTAGAGGCTTACATAACGACAAGTACGTCTTGCCTCATGGTTACCGTGGGGATGGATGCTGACTTTAGTCAAACTCTGCGGAGAAACATAAAACATTTAATGATGGTATAACTCTTCCATTAGGATAGTTGAAAAACGGAGCCCACCCGAGTACTCACTTCATCAAGTCATGCCATCCGGTACTCAAACCTGCGATGTGACCCAATCAGGAAACCCGAGGATAGTGAAACCGGCGTCCTCGCGGCCTATAACAAACCCAGAGGCTTCCGGGTGTGTCACGTGATCGGGTGAGATGCGTACTGCGTGATGACATCAAAAGCAAGCAATGGCTTTAGAAAAAGCCAAGGGGGCGTGTCAAAAAGTGATTGTCAGTTTTGAGAGACCGGAATCACTGTCTCTGTAGAAAAGAGGGAGAATAGGCATAACACAATATTGTGAAAGTCGGCATATATGCACGACACATAGTCCTAATCGTACAGATAACGATAGAACTAAATCTGAAAACAGGAGAGTCGTCACAAAGTTAGTTATACACGAAATCGCTACAGAAGAGGGCAATATAGACGTGGACCTTTTAAGGTGGCATGTGATCATAAATGCCAACAGGGAAGTGATATTCTTGAAAGTGAAAAGTGGCAGATGATCATGCCGTAAAAGAATAAAAGTACCCATAAGTTGTTAATAGGGTATACTGACATGGTAAGTGTACACTGATATGCCAATGTGATCCTCGTGCACAAAGGTTGCACTGATTATTTACAAATACCACAAGGCAGATCTATTGTCAATCTATCTATCTGGATAAAACAGTATTTCCTTATCCAGATAGATAGATTGACATATAGATCTGCCTTGTGGTATTTGTAAATAATCAGTGCAACCTTTAGTGCACGAGGATCACATTGGCATATCAGTGACACTTACCATGTCAGTATACCTATTAACAACTATGGGTACTTTCTGTTCTTTGCGGCATGATCATCTGCCACTTTCACTTTCAAGAATATCCTTCCTGTTGGCATTATGATTACATGCCACCATAAAAGGTCCACGTCTATATGCCTCTTTCTGTAGCGATTTGTATAACTAACTTGTGACGACCTCTGTTTTCAGATTTAGTTCTATGGTTATCTGTACGATTAGACTATGTGTCGTGCATATATGCCGACTTTCACAATATTGTGTTATGCCTATTCTCCTCTTTCTACAGAGACAGTGATTCCGATCTCTCAAAGCTGACAATCACTTTTGACACGCCCTGGCTTTCTAAAGCCATTGCTTGCTATCGATGTCATCACGCGTGCGCATCTCACCCGATCACGTGACACCCGGAAGCCTCTGGGTTTGTTATAGGCCGCGAGGACGCCGGTTTCACTATCCTGGGTTTCTGATGGGATCACATCGCAGGTTGAGTAGCGGATGGCATGACTGATGAAGTGAGCTCGAGTGGGATCCGTTTTCAACTATCCTAATGGAAGAGTTATACCATCATTAAATGTTTTATGCTTCTCGCAGAGTTTGACAAAGTCAGCATCCATCCCCACGGTAACCATGAGGCAAGACGTATTTAGTCGTTATGTCAGCCTCTACCTTGATATCTCTTTCTGCATTTCTTATCAATTTTCGTTTGAGTGTGGTAATTAGAGCATATGTACTACGCTTTATCAAGAGGAACTTTTCCTTGTTCTCAAATCTACTGGATTAAATAGTACCTTGACATCTAGTACACCTTTGACAAGTGAGGTATGACACCACGCATTTGTTGGGTTCACTTAGACACTTGTAGCTATGTATTGTTGTCTTTGTCATGAGTGTGATCTCACATTTTGGAGTGCTAGATGAGCACTGACACCAGGCACATGCATTTTGATGCGGAAGCGTCTGTGTGCGATATGCACGGATATGTTGATTCATGGATACATGATTAATTTGCCATAGTATCTATGTGCTTTTCTTTCAGAATTCTTTGTTTCCTTTGTGAGACTGAAGGTTTCCATCCTGTAAGTACACAGTATGGTATTTTAATTGTGACCGAGGCAGGTACACCTTGGCGTGTGTACACGCCCGAGTCATAGGTCTGATGAAACCTAGTACACACTGAGGTGAGACATGTAGACCCCTTATCACTTTTCGCTGTCACCACTAGCAGTCTTTACCCGTGGACAAGTAGAGTCCACTGCGGTAATACTCTTGTGTACTCATTTTTAACCTTGTCTTACTTGCTCCATAATAAAAGTAGCGGAGTACAATAAGACAATTTTATGATCACCACTTCACTGATTCACTCAAATACCGCTCCACTATGATCAGGTGTCGTAGCACACCTGAGTGGCATTCGGCTGCTCAGTGGGACTCAATGATGAAGCATGTCACCAACTAGGTTGGTGAGTGAGTGTCTTTAAACCAAAGAAATTTTCTCTGGTAATTCTCTTCATCGGCGCTCCGTAACAGCCTTTGGCTCTCTGAGGCATACTCCTTCATTTTGTTTTTCAGTTAATTCTTAGGGGACTAGGAGTACCCCCTTAAAATACCCTCTCTTATTGTTTTACGTGAAGTAATAGGATTGACCAGCACATGGGCATATCTGCGGGTATGCCCTCGCATGTAATATTCAGCACCCTGACTCAGGCTGTCAGGCCTGCTGTAGGGGTGACTTACAAATATTACATGCAGTGTTAGAGACATGGCACACAGGTCTGTGTGACATGTCGTGTTTTCAATTTCAACTGCACCAGGACACGCAGCCTGCAATGACAGCCTTGCATGTGCTTGGTGAGGGGTCCCTTAGGGTGGCACAACTTTAGTCAAAATGGCAATAAGTAGGATAAGATCAAATGGTGCGCCAGGCCCCAATGGGATTCCGAACTCAGTCTTTAAGGCCAAGACAGATCTTTGGTCAGAAATCCTGACACCTCTGTTCAATGATGTTGTAAAATTTAAAACGGTCCCCGAATCATGGCAGGGAAGCATAATCCAGCCAATTCATAAAAGTGGCCCACTAGATGATCCAGCTAACTACAGGCTGATTGCCCTAACAGATGTGGAGGCAAACATTTTCTCAGGTTGTCTGCTCAATGATCTGGAAGAATGGGCCGCTAGAGAAGAAATTATTCCAATATTCCAAACTGGTTTTCGAAGGGGCGAGTCAACGATTACGAACTTGACCTTATTGACTTTATTATCTGAAAGAGCAAAACATAAAAAGCAAACTTTATATATTTGTTTTGTTGATCTTAAGGCCGCTTTTGATTCTGTTCCCCGCAATTTACTTTGGGTGAAGCTATCCGCATGGGGCATTCCAAACCACGTTTACAGGTAAGGAACTTCTGGAGCTCGCAAACGCCAACACGAGCTGCTGCATCCTGAGTCTGAGTAAAGATCTGACACATGATAAGACAGCCTGTCCATGTGGTTTCTCACTCCCACTGCAACAGACGATCAGGGTGCTCCAAACTACCTCAAATTTTCAGATTGTAAAATCATTAAAACACTCTGATATTTATCGAGGCGCGTTGCGGCCTCATTAATGTCGGGTCCCTTGCTAAACACAAGTATGAAATAGCAGACATGATATCTATACATAAATTAGATGGTCTGTTCATCACAGAAACATGGGCCGATGCAGCCTCGGACCCGGACTTTGTAATAGCGGCCCCTCAGGGATTTCTGTCTTTTAGAGTAGACCGGCCTACCAAGAGAGAGGGCGGAGTGGCCGTTATCTATAGGGAGCAGTTTGAAGCTACCTTCTTCCCAGCCCCCACTCCTTTCCCTTTTTACATTTTATTTCTGTCTACCCTTACCCTACCCCCTTTTGCTCGTCACATCCCCTTCTCCTTCCCTTACCCCCCTACCCCGACAATTTGTTCTTCCCTGTCGATTCTCTCCTCTCTGCCCTGATTTGTTCCACCATCTTATTTTCAGTCGTATATAACCTGTCATCCACCCAGATTTTGCCCCCCTTAACTTAATGGGATAGGTACTCGCTTGCTTTGATTACCCTGAACAATTGATTTCCTTGATTGCTTCTACTCATGTAAAGTGCGTCTTGCCCCCTTTTAACTTAAATTGTATATGTACTTGCTTGTTTTGTTTTTTGACCCTGAACAATTGCTTTTCTTGACTGCTTCTTCTCATGTAAAGCGCTCTGATACCTCCGGGTCTAGCCAGCGCTATATAAAACCTTTCAAATAAATAAATAATAAATAAATATGAAGTCCTCCATTTTGTAATTGAACTAAATGCTAGAAAACCCTTTAGGGGCATACTACTCTATCACCCCCCAGGCGCCAGAAGTACCTTCATTCATAATCTCGATGCACTTATGGAACCCATTCTCGCCAGTAATGAGTTTACAATTTTGGGCGATTTTAATGTTTACCCAGAGGATATTGGGGACAAGGAGACTGTATCTTTGCTAGAGACTTTAGGGGCTTTGGGCCTATCTCAGAGAGTGCATATGCCCACCCATGAGGCAGGACATACACTTGATGGTATTTGTACTTCTGTACAGGGACTAACAGTAAAAGAGATTCTCCCGTTGACGTGGACAGACCACTCTTTAATCAGGTTTGATTTTTCAGTCCCAAAAGTCCAGATGGGAGGGATGACCAAAACCCATTCACTAATCTATACTGCCTGGAACAAGGTGGACAAAGTCATTCTCCAAACTCATCTGGATAGAACACGCCCACTGCTAAATGTCCCCCCAGAATTAGCAATCACTAAATACACGGACTGGCTAAACGAGGCCATCAAAGCCACGGTACCCACTGGCAAAACCTCAGGGAATCGTAACACTCCTTCGGCTCCCTGGTTTACTGACGTCCTGCGACAAGAAAAACAAAAGTGCCGCAGACTCGAAAGACGCTGGAGAGTTAAATATGCCATAGCGGACAAAGATATATATAAATCCGCACTAACTCAATATAAACATCTGCTGATGTCAGAAAAAAGGACTTTTTCACTAAGCAGATTGAGAGTGCCAAGAATACGGCAAAAGAACGGTTTGGGGTAGTAGAATAATTGTCATCGCTACCTAAGAACAAACGAATCAAGAGCAACCAAAGTTTTTGTGATATGATTGCAGTAGCTTTCAAAAACAAAGTCAAGGATATTTATGATGCTTTTGAACCCACCCCCTCTCGCAATCCCACCGAATCACCTTTACACCCTGAACCTAAGGGAAATAGTTTTCACTGCTTCTCACAGATTTCCACTGAGGTAGCGGAAAAACACATTAAAGAAATTAAATCTGGGTCCCCACTTGACCCCTGCCCACCCGCATTTCTGAAAGACATAGCGAAGGTGGTGAGCCCTGAGCTCACAGAAATTTTCAATAATATGTTCATCTCTGGTATTTTCCCAGCTCCTTGGAAAGACACATCCATACTTCCACTGTTAAAAAAACCCAACTTGGATGTGTCTAATCCTAATAACTACCGGTCTATAGCTCGGCTTCCGCTCCCAGCCAAAATAGTAGAAAAAATCATGAATAAACAGTTAGCCCACTTCATCCAGGAAAACGAACTACTTGATCACTCCCAGTTTGGTTTTCGACATGAGCACAGTACTGAAACGGCATTAATTAAGGCCACCTAGGAGATCATGACTGTGATGGACAGAGGGGGCAAGGCCACCCTCGTTCTCCTCGATCTGTCAGCCGTGTTTGACACCGTGGATCACAATCTTCTGCAGCAGCAGCTAGAATTGTTGGGGGTCAAGGGAACGGCACTGCTTTCCTCCTTTCTGAAGGAAAGGAGACAAACGGTGACATTGGACAAGTATAAATCGGATCCCTACGTCCTCCCATGTGGAGTTCCACAGGGCTCATCTCTTAGTCCATCTCTTTTTAACGTGTATGTATCTGAACTCGCCCCTAAATAGATGGATGGGAAAACACTTTCGCAGGCTTAATTCTGAGAAGACCGAGGTAGTGATCTTTGGCAACCTGCAACCCAGGTGGGACAATCTCTGATGGCCGGCGGAGATGGGTGAACCGCCAAAACCAGTTCAGAAGGCAAAAAATCTGGGAGTTTTGATTGATAATAAATTAACACTGTCTCACCAGACCAATGCCATCGTGTCTGCCTCCCACTTTCTGATAAAGAAACTCAAGAAGAATCTACCTTACATCCCCACCGACTCTAGAAGGACGGTTGTAACCACACTAATACAGTCAAAATTGGATTACTGCAATGGGCTCTATCTGAATATGCAGAAGCAATTTCAAAAAAAGCTCCAGACAGTACAAAATGCAGCCGCTAGACTTATTCTGAATGTCCCTAAGCACGAATCAGTAACCAAGAAAATTCGAAGACTCCACTGGCTTTTTTTATTTTTACAGAGTTTTATATAGCGCGAACTTGACGCGAATCGGGTATCAGAGCGCTTTACATAGCACCAGTTGCATTACATGAGGACACATTCATTTTTGTTAGGCACGGGGAGATTAAGTGATTTGCCCAGAATCACAGGATGTTCAGCGTCATTGCCGAGACTCAAACCCAGTTCCCCAGATTCGAGGTCGACCGCCCTAGCCGTTAAGCCAACTCCTCTCCTCGCTTCCGGTGGCACAACAAATTAAATTTAAGTCACTATGCCTAGCATACAAGGCACTGAGTAACACAGGACCACTATTTCTTAGAAATCTCTTTGCCTGGTATGAACCGGCCAGACAATTATGCTCCACAGGCACTAGACTTATGAAAGTTCCGAGGATCCGGTCCTCAAGCTGGGGAGGCCGAAGCCTCTCGTATGGCACTGCAAAACTCTGGAACATGCTCCCAATGGAGCTCAGAAGCGCAAGCTCACTCACCATCTTAAGAAAAGGGCTAAAAACTTGCCTATTTCAGAACTAGACGTTCCATCTGGATTAACCGCAGTCCTAGCTCAGACACCTTCGGGTATTTGTGCGCTCAATAAATTTTATTAACATAACATAACTGTTAGATATGATTATATTGTTATATTCAAATATGTGGGTCCAGGTTAAGGTGGGGATGGAAGCTGTACAACTAGCCGATTTAAAACGTATAGTGGTCTTAAACAAGGTTGTGTCTTAGCCCCTTGTCTTTTTAATCATTTTATGGTCGATTTACAGTCACAGTTTAAAAATGTTAATGATCATTCACCTAACCTTGCAGGACAAAATATAAAATATCTACAGTACGCAGATGACACCATACTGTTAAGTCATACTCCCATAGGTTTATGAAGATTAATAGATTCTTTTAACAACTATATATAAGCCAATGGTTTACTGATGAACACCAAAAAAACAAAAATTATGACGATTGGTTGGACCAAATCAGACATGAGTATTAATGGTTTAAAGATTGAAACTGTAAAATGTATAAATATTTAGGAATTACATTTGATGACAGATTGTCTTTTAAACAGCCCTTTCTTAATTTAAAAGCGAAAGCTACTGCGCTGTCTTTTGCTTTCAGAAAGCTGAGAGACACGCTGGCGTGTCCGAACCATGAACACCTACTTAAGGTAATGAAAGCGAAGCCGATTCCTTCCCCGGCCTATGGGTCAGTGATTTTCCAAGGAAAAGACTCAAAAATTCTTGACTATCTACAGGTAAACGTTTTCAAATCGGTCTTCAGGGTTCCAAAGAACATCGGGCATGCCAATGTCAGATTGGAATTTGGTCTGAAAAGACAATCTTTAATAAGACAATCTACATTTTTAAAATCTTTATACTCCTTCTTTTGTTCAGACCCAGGTACACTTGCGAATTTCTGCTGGCAGGAAATAATGGGATATGAGCTCGCTGAGGGTTGGAGATCTTATTTAACGGAGAGCCTAAATAACTTTAAGTCTCAGCCTTTTGAAGATGTAGCTAGAAATAAAGCAGTGTTCAGACAGACACTAAACCAATCAGCTAATTTCCTAACGATTCTATTGGACAAGGATGAGCTTGCCAAAAAAA
This sequence comes from Calotriton arnoldi, assembly GCA_963921515.1. NCBI lineage: Eukaryota > Metazoa > Chordata > Amphibia > Caudata > Salamandridae > Calotriton > Calotriton arnoldi. The sequence goes on along the minus strand of CAWUFW010006699.1, from coordinate 723,734 downwards.
GCCACTAATGGTCCGTTACTAATTCATTCACCAAATTGGAGCCACAATTTTATCCTATTTCCCATCTAAAATTACTTATAAGAGACAAATGTTTGCTGCTACGATTTGGGAGATATCCCACAAAGGATGGAACCCCCCTTGGGTACAAACTTGGCACTCAAACAATTGTAGGTTATGCAGCTTTCATAATGAATCACTATTGCATATTTTATCTATTTGTCCTCAACTACTAGAAGAGAGAAAGCCCTATTAAAACCCATCCTTAAAGAAAACTGGGTGAGGACATGTCGCCAAGCAATTACTACTTGCCTCTCCGGGAAATCGGCTCATTTGACCACACAGTTTGTAAAGTTTATTCATATTGCAGAAAAAAAGTTAACCTTAGAGTGTGCCACCTGATGTTGGGGGCTTGTGATAACTAATAATCGTCCTATTCAACGATGCTGTCCCAAAGATGTTATTGCCAACTATACCTCCATAATCTGACAATTATATAGAATGTTGATTGACGTAAGAAAGGCTTCTTTGAAAGGGTTTGCACACTAGCATTGTATCTATGGCATTTTATTTTTTTGACACTAAAAAAGGGGTAGTTTAAGCAATTCTTGGAAGACTTTGAGAAAGGCTCCATTTAAAAAGGAACTGCACAGTGGCACTTTACCTATGTTTTTTTTAATTATGAAATTTTTACCTTTGAATTTTAAAATACGGGGTAGTGTAGGCAATTTTAACAAAAAATTCTAGAAATTTTAATTATTAGTTTTACAAATAATGTAGCGTCGTCTTTTGTGATTTGTGTGAAACTTCTGATTTCTAATATTAGAAATGGAATATGAACCGGAGATTGTTGGCATCCTTGTAATGTTTACATATAAAGGCACTTTAGCAACGGCACTTTAAAATAGGATCTGGAGAAAAAATCCTCAAAATGCTGCTTAACTATGGTGTGATTACCAAATTGAAATACAACATATCTTCGATATTATTTTACACTTTACAATGTTTTGTTGTGTCTATGCACAATTTAATGTTTTTATATATACTTCCGGTTTGTAATGATTTTTATTAATCAACAATAAAGTATTTTCTTCTAGTACCTCAGGCCCTAGGTACCAGGGTACCATTTACTAGGGACTAACAGAGGGTGCTAAAGGTATTGCCAATTGGAGGAACAATTGTACAGTTTTTAGGGAAAGAACACTAGTTTTGGGGACCTGGTTAGCAGGAACCCAGTACACTTTAGTCAAAGTTGCATCAAATACCAGGAAAACAGTGGGGAAGAACTGCAACAAAACCCAGGTTCCTACAGTAGGTCAATAAAAAGGCAAAGCAAAATATTCAGCTCCAACGACAACAACTTATACAACTTTAATAAACATATTTCTGGAAAAACATATTTGTGTTATTTGTCCTATGTATTCTTGTGCACGTTCACGGTGTAACCATAGATAGCTTGCACAACATTCAGATAAATGATGCTAAAGAGAAAAAGTGCAACACCTGAAAATAACATTACATTATCTCGAGTCAGGATGTCTCAGTGCACTCGATACTGCTCTCCCAAGCGAACCGCACATGCTCGTCTTGGTGCTACACGTGTGCCAATAATGCCGTTGTTCTCAAGTTACTCTTTATCTCTGTCAAACAAAACTCGTTCAATGTCTTGGTTTCACCTTCTGTGATATCATGATCTGGTATCTGAGGAAAACACCTGCAGTAACCAGCATCTCTCGGGTTCTGTCTATTGCTCAAGAGTTTGATTTCTTTACTATCTCCGGTTTCTGCAGAATTACCCTTCACTTGGCTTCTTCTAAGATGAGCAACACCAACCCAAAGTCTGCATCTATTGCACTTTTTCCCTCCTTTGCCACGGGGCGCTGAGTAATAATTCAATCAGTGAAAGATTGGTCCCTGCGGTTAATGAACATGCTGCAGTGTTGGGCGGTGCTGGGGCTTTCCTTCATATGGACCTTTACTATTATTGGGTTTTTGTTAGAGCCACTCGTGATAAACTTGTGCACCTCAGCTGTCCAATGGGTGCGCTTCCTTCTATAATTGGTCTTAACGATCTTGGTGAATGTTGCGATTTGCAGAGAATCTGGTGGTGAAAGAGGTTTGTTTCTGGTTTTACATCCATTTCCTCTGCCTCTATATTTGAATGGGGCTCTGTCCTCCCTCTCACGTGTTCTCTGATGGTCCCTTACCTCTTGCAGTTCTGGAAGGATTCCCAGCCAGGGTCCATCCTCCAGGCGGGGTCTCTTTTTTATACAAAGAGTGATAGGACTAAAATCACTCTGAGGATCTGCTTGTGTCCAGTACAGCTTCTTTCTTGAGTTTGTATGGGGTCTCGGCATCACAACTAGTCTTCTAGAGCCATTGCATTTTTGATTGTCCCCCGATATTGATTATCACTCTGTCTCCCACGGAGATCCAATACCTGTATTCACCTACCAAGTGTGTGACATACTGTTTGACCAATATATCACACTGTGAGGCCACCACCATTTCATACACTGGTTGTGGAATCCCCCCAAATGTCTTGTGTTCAAGTTTCTGCTTGGTTTGAGGCTCCAAACTCCCTAGTGCTGAAATAATGAAGTGTTTACACAGTGCCTAATAGCTTGTTCTTTTCATATAGCACTTGATACATACCACTAGCTTGCCATTTTGTGACACATTTAATAATAATCCTAGTTGATGATATTCAGAATGTTGGCTTCGGAAGGATGAAAGGCATATATTTTCGTTGCTTTACGGCATGTGTTTTTTTGTGGTCAAGAAGACGGAACTTTTGATCGAAGGTATCTCCGCATACAGAGCACTTGTGAAGTCTCAAATTTTTATGCGTGGCTTTATGTTTACAAAACAGAGTGAAGTGATCGAAGATTTTTCCACATACAGTACAGGTATAAGGCCCAACTTGATAATGTGCAGAATACTTCATCTTTCTTGACCCTTCTGGCTTGAAATTACCTGTTGGAGCAGAAGTAAAAGAACACAATTAACTTTTTAAAAGCAGAATTTTGTTGTTAACAATATTCCCACAGCACGGAGGTGATGTTATTATGATGTCTGTTTTCTCTACTGCAAAGCACAGAGCAGCAGGGCAGATACTGACCGTACTTGCTTCTGTGAACAAGACTGGATGTGCCCACATGCGCTGCAAGATGAATGAATGAATGAATGAAATAGCACACAGCAAATGTTTATGTGGAATATGTAGGAAGGTAGGATCTGACTGCATAGATACCCCCACTTTTTTCCTGGTGTTTTGCTGGTTTTTGACTAGTCTGACTGGGATCCTGCTAATCAGGACCCCAGTCTATCTGCTTTCTCCCTTAAATTACTATGTATGTACTTTAGGTACACTCCAGATTGGATACTGGGGTACCCTTATCAGTCCCTAGTATATGGTACACCATGTACCCAGGGCATAGGTACCCCAGAGGCCTCACATGGGCTGCAGCATGTATTATGCCACCCATGAGAGGCCATTCCAAATGACACGCAGGCTTGCTACAGCAGACTGTGTAAGCTGGTGCTTGCACCACTTACTAAGATATAGGTTCACTATATCTATTTAAATCACTACACTTAAAAACCTATCAGTCACCCCTATGGCAGGCCTTATCAATCCTGAAGGCAGGGTGCTGGGTTTTACGTGAGAGGGTGCCCCTGCATGAGGAGAGCCCCTCTGCAGCCTTCGGAGACCATTTCCCGGGGTTGTCTGTGATGCAGCCAGACATATATGTTTAAGTGCATTATAACCTCGCGGTAAATGCTAACTTTAAAACGGCTGCTTAGAAACATGTTGTGTTTGGTGTCAAACACCTTGGAATCATACCTCCACACCAGTAACTGGTGTGGGAGGTATGATTCCACCCTTCCAAAGGGACATATGTGGGTCACCGGTCTACCCGGTACCAGCTTTCTCGACCTGGGTAGCACAAAATGGACGCTGCCAGCCACAGACACGATTCTGCTCTCCTGCTGCTGAGCCAAGCTCGAGCAGAGGAAGGCATGACAATAGGCATCCTGTCACAGGGAGGTGTGACCACCTCCCAGACAGGGTTTAGTGTATTGGCGCTGGGTGGGTGCTCTCTGAGAGTGCCAGAAAGTCTGCACTGGGGGCACATTTGGTGTCCCTGTGCATAGTCCAGCTCAAACCAGTTCTGGGAGCCATTGGCTCCTGCTCTGGGGCGAAACTGGACAAAGGACATGGGTGTAGCCACCCTTCTGTCCTGCCCCTCCCCTAGGAGGGTCCACAAAATCTTTCCACCCCTTCCCATGGGTATAAAGTGGGTTATCTGACTACAGGACTTTAGATTTTACGTGGACAAGAATCTGCTAAGAAGAAACCAAGTACTTCGACTGCCTGCACGACGCTGGACGACTGAAGAATCTCCCTTGGAGTAAAGGAGTTACTCCCCTGCAAAAGCAGGCACCTAAACGCAACTGACCGGTTTGCTTCTCCTGAGCTCCTGAGGACTCCGAAGATTTCAGCAACACAGGAGGTGGGTTCCCGAAGGTCCCTGAGGTCGATCTGCCCTCTCAGCGATTCTGTGACCAGTATCCCTCGTGGGGACCGTGCAACCTGAACCCCTGTGCACCGTGTACATTTGCAATTGCATATGCTTGTTGACGATTCCCGAGCCTGTGCATTGGACTCCGTGTAGTCCTGACCCCGAGCAGTATTTGCACTGAAGATTTCCGGCCTCCACTCACCGAGGGTCCTGTGGGCTGGTACTTTGCAAACTTGCTTGAGGTCTCCTCGCGGTCCCTGGTCCGTTGGCCTGTGGGTCCTGGCGAGGGTCACCTTGTTTGTTCTTGGGCTTACCTGGTTGCTTCAGATGTGCCCTGACTCTCCATTGCTTGGAGAGTCCCCTGGACCTTGCTGGTCCACACCGTAACCTGTTGCCTCTGACCGCGTGGGTTGGATTTGCCAAGGCTTGTTGGTGCTCTAGCCGGACATCGACCCCTCAGCACTCGACATCCTTCGTAGGACAGCTCACCTCCGGATCCTAATTGTCCTTGACGTCTCCTGGTCCCCGTGGCTGCAGAGTCAAGCAACCCTTCTTCACTCCTGAAGCACTCGATATCGGTGGGCATTCGACTACTGAGCCCCTGGTCACCTGAAGTGACCCAGATTCTGTCCCCTCTGCTTTTAGGTTCTTCTCACCTCGAATCCAGGCTTGGATTACACCGGACACTCTTCGCACTCCTGGCAGCAGTACTTCTTTGCAACTCTCCATTGAAAACGACGAAGGTTTCCGACACCACTTGACCCCTATGCACCCGGCTCCTCTGGGATAGGTAACACGGGTACTTCGGTACTCACTGGTGGGTTGGCCTTAGAACCTCCTATGTTCCAAAGGGTTTGCTCGAAGTCCTCGCAGAAGTGTCCTTAACTTGTAACTTTACAACCGCGATTTCCCTATAGAGTTTTACGGAGCACGCGTCCGTGTTTCCTCACTGCACCCGTCCTCCGTGGGCTCCCTGTGTCACTCCTCTGGGTGGTTCCTTGGGGTCCCAGCGATTCTACGTGCTCTAGGCACTGTGTCTGGTCAAGTCGTTGTTGTTATACCATTCTTTTAGTATATGGTTCGGTCTCCCCCTGGAGCCCGCTGTGTAATTTGCTATTTACAAATGTTCTATTGATTCAGTATTGTGTACTTTGTGCCCTAGTCCCGTATAGAGAATAGTAGAGAGTGTTATATTAATAAATACATATTTTTATACAACACTGTGTGGTTCTCCTTTCATTCAGTCATTTAGGAGGTGATATTCTGGTAAAACAAGCTGCTTTACATTCCTTCAAGATTAAGCCTGAAGGCTGCTCTCCACAGCTACCACTAGGATAGCTTTCTAAAGGTTATCTTTGACCTCATACATCATAAGGGTCGTGTGGACTGGTACAGGGTGCCCACTTTAATTAGTGGACAGCATATACCAGGCCACCTTCTCACAGAAAAGACAAAGAATCTTGAAGTGGAGAACACGGGCACAGTCTGACAGAATATCAGGAATTGCAAAAGAGGTTTCACACACTCTTTGACCTTCCAATGACAACACATGATTGGCCTCTTGCCCAATCCTTGGCTACTCATGAGCCCCCTTGCTGCTGGTGAGGGGCTGCACGAAGGGCAAGAAGTGACATTACAGAACATAAACAGGCTCCTCCAGACACACAGAGGAGCAACAAGCACCCACGGAGTTGCTGCACCTACCCCCAGAGACTCCTAATTGACATTCATGGGAGATAGGATGGGCTGATGATAAATATGTCAATTTCTTCTAAAGGCTACTCGTGGTAAATCTAGAGAAAAAAATGACTTGAAATGGTCAAATGACTTGATATAAAATCTATTCAACCGGAGAAGAACCTGCAGGTTAAAGTCAGTCAGAAGAAAAAGTTATTTCTTATTATCCCTCTTTCGAGTGGATACCCTGTCCACACCAATGGCATCCCCCTCCTGGATCCTGCAGACGGTCAAAGGCCACATTCAAAAGGTTCCAGTTTAGCCTGGTGCGCCACACTGCCACAATGGAAATCACTTCCTTGTGCCTGCCTCCAAGGGCACAGACACAACTGATAGGGAAATGATATCAGGCCCCAGTAGCATCACTATGGTGCTGTTTCTGGTACCAAGACGACCTGAACCTTCTACTGGCCCAACAGAGCTATGAAAAGTTTCTGGATTTCGTTCGGCGCCTTGGGATATTCAACAGGTAAAGAATATGCAGGTAGAAGTATCTATCAGAAGTGTGGGGTCCGTCTTACTTTACATTTACATAGAGTATTTTTTATATCTGCCAGATCTAGAACATTATACAGAGAGAATTTCACTGTGGTGTCATACTGCTCCTGCTGTAGCTGCGAAAAGCCCTCACTCCCTATGGCTCAGTAATCCAGATTCAGAAGCATTCAGGAGTTTGTTTCTGCAAGGCCTGGTGCAGTGCAGGTGTGTGTGCCCATCCCTGGCTATGGTATGTCGGTTAATTGAAAAGCTGGGTCTTCAACTTCTAACGGAATTCAAGAAGCGAGGAGGAGGCTCTGATGTGGAGAGGGAGGTCATTCTACGTTTTAGGAACGATCTGAGAGAACACCCTCCTGATCTGGTTCTGTGTACGCGTGGGATGGTTGCGAGTAGGAGTCCTGCTGAGTGGAGCTGTCCAGATGGCTGGTGGAAGGAGATGTAACTGATCAGGTACGTGGGGCCTGAGTTGCTAAGTGCTTTGAATGTGTGTTAAATTAAAGCACAATTTTAGCAGAAGCACCAGTCCACCTACACTCTACCTAATGACATCAAGTCACATAAGAACCCCATCCCCACAGACACCCAAGCACCTTCTTGAATATTAGCTTCTGCCGTGGACACGTCCACCCCTCGCCTCCCCATGACCCCATGTATGAAATGTGCCACAACGCTCGTTAATTTGTGCTGTCCTGGTACCCTATAATCTGCCACAACACACCTGGGTAGAACCTTTCCGTTACCTTAATTTGCCACCATCACCCTTGCACCTAAGTGAACTGTTTCATTCTACACCTGGTACAGTCCTACGCACCCTCATAAACTGCTGTCTTGCACCTGGGTGCCCCCCTGTACCTAATGGAAAATCCTTGCAAGTAAACGGTCATCCCTTATTACGACACAGCTGTTCTAATACACCTGACTGCGACGCACCCTCGGTCAAGCATATCTAACCGATGGGCACCTTTCTGAAGACTTCTCCACGCCTCTAAAATACTCTTGTTGGCCACTGCATTATGTGCAGAGCACACCTCTGGTCCTGAACTGTGGCACCTATATCTTTGCCCTACAAAATACGCCACACATCTAATTTAATATCTACTAAAAGTTTTTGAACAAAAAATCCAGAAAGTGACAATTGTCTTTTCTTTGTCCTCACTGTTTATCAACATTCCAATACAATCCCTCTCCAGTTGCCCTTCTCCACCCCGGTGGTATCATTGTAATACAAACACAAGGAGCGATGCGATTCCCTGTGTGGTGAGTAGCTAAGACCTCATACACCTCATACTACTTTTTTAATAAGTATCAATTATTTTAGGCAGATCATTTTTATCAGGAGTCAAATTTCCTGGGCTGTAAACTGGGAGTCCTACGTACATTTACGTCCACAGTGTTAAAACTTTCTCTTTTGTTTACCATGTCATTGTCACTTCACTGAAAAACAGCATGGAAATGCTTTTTTCCCTTTCACAAATGGCCAGATGTACAAAGCCATTTAGCATTTCTTAACGGGCCGAATCGCAATTTCGCCCTGTTAAGAAATGCTAAATGAGTCTTACAGCAGAAGCCACCCCCGGGAGCTCGCCCCCGCCCATTGATCGCACGCTTCCTCAACTACCGAGACCGAGATACGATCGTCCAGCAGGCCCGGATCAAAGGGGTACTCACGTATAGTTCACGACCTATCATGATTTTACCTGATTACACCAAATCAGTCCAGCAGCGCCGGCAATCATTTACCGAGGCCAAGGCCCGCTTGCGGGGCCTGAAACTCCAATATTCACTGTTATTCCCGGCCCGCCTGCGAGTCGTGTTTAAATCACGGACATATTTCTTTGACTCTCCGGAAGAAGTCTTCCAGTGGACAGACGAGTCGCTTAAACAGAAGACTAACACCCCCTCGGGTATGGACTCTGATGCTACTTCAGCAGGCTCGTATCGCGATGGGCATGGGCCCACTGGGAAACAGCAATGCCGGTCGCGCTCAAGGCGTGCATCCAGGCCCCGCAGTGGTTCTCGTAGAGCGGCGGCAGGTGGTCGGCAATCCCGATCCCCCACATGATGATATACTTCTAGACTCCTATTAATGGCTGCATTATTCTTGATGGCAATATACTGTGGGCTGTATAGTGTTGTATATTCTGGCAAGATTTTAATTGCTTAGATGTACCCTTCATGGTTCGTTGGGATCCATTGGATGGGAGTGGTTCTCACCCCCCGTTGGGGGTGGGACGCTCGCCATACCGCGACAGATGCTTCAGCGTTTTTGAGGTATTGGGGGGGGGAGGTGGGTGGTGGGAGGGTTGGGGTGTTTGGGAATTGTTTGCTGTTTGTTTATGTCACACTGATCTTCCTCCTGCTTAGAGCTTGCGCGCATTTTACTACACATTCACTGGTCTATGTATAGATCACTGACCCGACATGCCTCACACTCAGAATAGACGCTTACATATTGTCAGCTGGAACGTTCGGGGCCTACTAGACAAAGATAAGCGCGGGCGGTGCTTCGCCAGGCTAAGCGCTATAATGCCGACATCCTTATGCTTCAAGAAACGCACCTCCTGGGTAATATGACGCTTTGTCTGACGTGATTCCGCTTTGCTCAGGCCTATCATTCTGGCTTCACCAGGGGGTCCCGAGGGGTGGCAATCCTGATTCATCGCAGGCTACCATTTGGCCATGGCCGTTCCTGGTCTGATCCCCAGGGCAGGTATGTGGGGGTAACTGGTACGCTCTTTGGTGAGCCACTCACGTTGCTATGCGTCTATGCCCCTCCGCCCTTGTTGCCATCCCTAGTAGAACGAGTGACTTCCCTATGGGCCGACTTTCCGCAGGGCCTGTTGGTGGCAGGGGGCGACTGGAACGACGTTATGTCTCCCTCGGTTGATAGATGGCGGTCTGTGGGGCCGTCGACAGGTTCGCGGGAATCCAAACTGAATACCCTAATACAGGGCCTGGGGTGGGTCGATACCTGGCGAAAGTTGCACCCTACTGTAAATGAATACACGTATTTCTCTGCCACTCACAACTCCTTCTCCCGCCTCGACTACATATTTATATCTCCCTCACACGTTCACAAGATTGAGCTGGCTGAGATCTTGCCCAGAGGTCTGTCTGATCACTCTCCCGACTGGGCCCGGCTCGGTCTCCTCCCTGCTGGCGCCTCTCCTCCTGGTTGCTACAGGACGACACTTATCATCAACAAATGTACATGGCCCTTACTGAATACTTCTCCCTTAATACTGGCACAGTAGCTTCCCCCGGGATCCTGTGGGAGGCCATGAAACCAACCCTGTGGGGGGTGGACATTGCCTTCTGCACCGCGCGACGTCGGCAGCACCACGAGCAGCTGGTTCATTCGGAAGCCCAAATTTTGGACTTAGAGCGCAGGAGTCGGGAGTCCGACGGTGCGGCTGCCCGTCGCCAACTTCCCATTGCCCAGCAGCTATACGCCAGCGACCTATTGGACGAGGCCAAGCAGTACTGGCTGGCCACGCGTAGTCGCATATATCAATGGGGGGATAAATCTAGCGCTCTCCTGCATCGTCTGTGCCAGCAGACGCTTCGCCCCGTTACTATGCCCGAGATCCTGTGACCGACGGGCCATGTTTATACTGATCCAGCGAGTATTGCGGCAAGCTTTGCCGACTACTATGCCAATGTATATACCTCTCAGGAAACTCTTCCTGCGGACACTATCGATCGATTTTTGGCTGACCTGCCCCCGCGCTCTTTCACTGATGGCGCGCGGGACGACCTCGATGCTCCGATCACCGTGGACAAGGTCCAATCTGCTCTTACGGACATGCGTGCCGGCAAATCCCCGGGACCGAACGGGTTTCCATGTGAGTTCTTCCAGAAATACTCGTCCCACATAGCACCGCATTACCTAGCGGCCCTTCAAGTAGCTGTCGATGAGGGCTGCCTCCCGGATGACTGGCGTCATGCCGAGATAGTGGTCTTCTTAAAGCCTGGCCGACCCCCCGGGCTCCATGCCTCTTACCACCCAATCTCCCTCCTTAACTTTGAGGCTAAGCTCCTCGCCAAAATCATTGCCAATCGCATTCTCCCACATATTTCTACGCTTGTTCATCCCGATCAGACGGGCTTTATGCCCAACCGGGCAACTCGGCACAACATCCGTCGGGTGCATAACGCGATTGCCTCTGTGGACCGGTTAGATGAACCGGCTGCGCTTCTTCTGGCCGACATGGACAAGGCGTTCGATTCCCTCAGTTGGACCTATCTGTTCGCGCTCCTCACCCGCTTAAACATAGGACCTAGACTTCTACAATACATTCGACTCCTATACACTGACATCACGGCCTCGGTGCGGGTCATTGATTCTGTCTCTCAGCCATTCAACATTGGGCGGGGTACCAGACAGGGCTGCCCTCTGTCCCCCTACTTATTCGCCCTAGCCATCGAGCCGCTTGCGGCCTGGGTGCGTATTGATGCTCAGGTGTATGGCTTTGAGTGGTCGAGCGAGGTGTCTGATCGTATAGCGCTATACGCTGACGACGTCCTCTTCTTTTTTACACGCCCGAACAGGTCCGGGCCCCGACTATTCCGCATAATGTAAATATTCGGCCAAACTTCGGGCCTCTATATGAATGCACACAAGTCGTGTCTTTGGCGATCAGCTGGGGGCTTGGGCGCAGCGGGTCACTGTGGTGCCTGATGGCTTTAAATATCTCGGGGTGCGCGTGTCGTCGTCCCAACCGGATTCTTGGTCTAAAAATCTAGCTCCCCTGCTGCCTCGAATTAAGCAACAGGTGAGCACGTGGTCGACTATGCCCCTGACGCTGCTTCGCAGGTCGGCCATTTTCAAGATGGTTTCGCTACCATACCTGCTCTACCAACTTCAGAATTATCCCTACCCCATACCCCACACATGGTTCCGACAATTGAATTCAGCTCTCAGTCATCTTCTTTGGGGTGGAGGCCCTGCGCGGGTCGCCCTGCGAACATGTTTTCAGTCCACCTACGACGGGGGCCTCGCGACCCCAGATGTCCAACTGTACCATGCGGCCTCTCACCTGTTGGTCCTTAATGATTGGTGGTATGGGGACCGGCAGGACCCGGCCTATACGCTCGAACGATGGCTGATGGACCCCAAATCACTCCATATGATACTCTACTCCAATGCAGTGCTCGGTGCGTTGCTGCCCGCGACCCGGACTGTCTTTGCGATCTGGCGACAGGCTCTGCGTAAAATTGGTTGGTGGGGTAAACTTACCAAGGAGACTCCCCTTTGGCATAATGGTCTCCTGCCACAGCTGCTTGAGCTTCCTGGGTTTGCGGGATGGGATGCTATCGGAATTTCTATGATCGGGGATGTCCTTAGGGGCCAGGCTCTCAAATCATTTCAACAATTGCAGGCTGACTTCCAAATGCCCCGTTCCCAATTCTATAAATATCTCCAGTTTCGTCATGCCTTTTCCCCATATCTCACACGACAAGATACAATTCCTGACTTTAGCCCTATTGAGGCCAAGGTGTTCATGGGCGAGATGGGCTCACACAAAATCACAGCTCTGTATCGCACCCTGGTCATTCATAGCCATGATACTCTCCATAAGACTAGGGAGGCTTGGCAGAGTGACTTGTGTCCCCTTGATGAAGATGACTGGGTGGAGGTCTTAGAATCCCCACGCGGCGCGGCCATAGCAGCACGTCTTCGACTCATACAATTCAAATACCTCCATAGGGCATACTTTACCCGGTATCGGCTTTGGCGCGCTGGGATGATTGCTTCTCCCTCTTGTCTCCGCTGCAACTCTGCCGAGGGCACCTTCCTCCACACGGTCTGGGAATGCACAGCCCTGTCACGATTCTGGCGTGGGGTGCTGACCTGCCTTTCTGAGGTCCTGGGGTGGGACATCCCACATTCGCCGCGCTTAACCATGCTTCATATCACTGAAGCAATCGGAGGGAACAGGTACAAACGGCATCTGCTATTCTTAGGCCTTACCCATGCCAAGCGCGACGTTGCCAGGGCATGGAAGGCGACCTCCCCGCCCTCGGTTGGGGCCTGGAAGCGTGGCCTTGACTTCTCTATGGGACTAAAAATTCCAATTTTTAAGGCACGCGGCTGCCCTCAGAAACACCCAAAAATATGGAAGCGATGGGCCGATTATCGAGGTCTTTTCCTTGAACCAGTTCCTCCTGCGCGGAGCATTGAAGATCTGCCCTGTTAATTTCATGTTGGATGCAGGCTCTAGGCCTGGCTGTGCACGCACTGTTCTATTGATATTTGACTCGTGTAATTGTGGGATATGTAGATCAGTTGACACTCTTATTTTTGGTTTGCAATGTTCTTTTTGTACACATTCTGCTTCATATACCCCCATTTTCGAGGGTCTCAGTGTAAAACGTTGACATCCTTTTCTTTGTCATATTGTATATGTGATGCTTTGTCCTGGACTTTTTCTGGGCTCTTTTTGTCTGTCAACAATAAAATTTGTTGTGAAAAAAAAAAGAAATGCTAAATGACCTTTTCATATGTACAAAGGCTGAAATCTGTCTCAATATGCGATTTCTACCTGGTAGAAATCGCAAATTGCGACAGCGATTTAGGAATCGCACATAGAGATTACCTATTTGCGATTCCTAAAGCACATGTACAAAGAGTTTCCAAAATACAAATTGGGCATTTAGGAAATGCTATTACCATCGACTCAAAGTTCGATGGTAACTATGTGCAAAATTAAAAAATGCATTAAAAAATGCATGTTTTAATGTGACGTGAAACGCACATATGCCCCTATGGCATATGTGCACTTACATGTGTACATCAAATTTCGGGGTGCCTCCAGGGGGGCTTTAAGGCCAGAGGCACCCTTGGGTTAGGATCTCCTAAACTGCAATTTTCTATTAGGAAATTGCAATTTAGGGAATGCAAAACTATCCGTAGATATGGGCCTTCCATAGGAACTAATTATTTTAGATTTCCTAATAGCGAATTCCTAAAAGCGATTCCTTCTCTGTAGGTTTCACTATTAGGGATTCGCAGGGTATGTACATACCAATTCGCATTTCCTGAACAGCAATTTCTTGGGAATTGCCATTTAGGAAATGCAAAAAGGAACCTTCGTACATCTGGGCCAAAGTAATTAAAAAGCAAGGGGGGCCTCCCTCAAGCTCATTACAATACAATGATCACACGTTCTTTCCATTCCTCACTCACCTGGGTCCTGAGCCATGCTCTCCTTTCTTTTTGCCACTTTTTCTCTTCTCTTGGCCAACCGGTGGTCCACGGGCTGCAGTTCTTTTTCATCTCTTAACGTAAAGACAGCAGTGATCATAGGAATTCCTGTTTTTAAAGAAAACATATAGTGTGTCATAGATCTGTGTGTAATGTTCACGGACATCACATTACACGTGTTTGTTCATCTTGATGGCAAGCTTCAATGCTAGTGATTTATTTCTTCGGTTTGGCAGTATGGAAGGGACGACCTGCCTGTAGAGGTGGATTTTTTACGTTTCTTCCCTCTCAGACCAGGGTCTGACAGGCATACTGTCAAAGGACATGTGAGGAGTTCTCGACCCATCTGTGTCTGCGTGGACTCTGTAAGGATGGCTTGGGGTGAGGGACGTCACCTGCTGCCGGGCCTAGAGGATATGATGACTGGTCAATGTTCTGAGTGCTCCCTGAATGGCTTGAGAGAATGGAGTTGCCTAAAGTCACTCAAGCTGAGTTTAGTTAAACTGGTTGTTGGTTGCAGTTGTGCAGGTTTAGTGCTATGACAGATGATGTTAATGTGATGATCAGGTTAGCGGGGCCATCTGTGGAGAGATGAGGGAGGCTGAACTCAGTCTCGGTGCATACTTACAAGTCAGGCAGGGCAGAATTACTGGATGGAATTCTACTCCACCTGATCACAACTCGGCCAGAGTTCCCACACTTGGTTTTCCCAGGCACAGGAATACCAGACCCTATGTTACCACCCAGAAAACACGGCTGATAATATTACTTGAGGCTTTGGCTGCAACAGCAGTCAAGTCTTTGTCTCTGTCCCTGCTGAACTGCTGTGCTGAGATTTGTTTGGGGGTAAGCAAGGAGCATGTAATGTTCCTCCCATGCGTGAGCACCTTTTACCCTTTCCTGCTAGCTTTCAGCTCACTTCATCCCCACCAGCCCAGCACTTGCCCACAGCTCACATTTACCACCTACTCAAAGCAGGAAGTAAACACGACTATTAATCCTGGTGGAACAGGGAAGAGCGTGAAGATTTTCAGCAAGTGAAACCAGATCTTTGGTTATTCCTCCTTCTGGAGGATTAATTCATAACTGCATGGTCGCATTATTTTGCATACAGACTTTGCATCCCGCCAGCACTGTGCAACTTCTAATCTGGCCCTCAAAAGGTGAGTTTGGAAGCAGTAAAGAGTTGGTGGTTAAAAAGGCAGTAGGTGAACATAAGTTAGCAAGGAGAAAACATTTCAAGAGCACTCCAGGTTCTTAACCCTAAGTTGGTTTGTTGCCATGTATTTTCAGAAAGCTACTATACCAAAACTCAATAGTTCGGGCCAAGCGCTAGGACACAAGGAACTGCATTTCCCTCCTGCGAGCCTCTCGAAAGCCAGACATATCCATCTGGCAAGTGTCAACATCTCTGAGAAGAAGTCATTGTCCCAACTAACTACGAGTGAGTGGGGTTTGCCAGGTGTGCCCAATGTGTGGGATGTGTGTCCATCAGGGAGGAGCACTGGATAGGAATGCTGGTTTGATAATCAAGTCAGGAAGTGTGTTGCAATTGACATCACATCGGGGTGCCAGCAGCAGGGTGTGCACAGAGGACATACCACAGTGAGTAGGTACACAGGTAGTACTGTAATAAACAAGTTGTAGCGTGTGTGATCCCAAGTGCAGGGTGTTCTTGAATTTCCAGGGGAGTTCCCTTGCTGACCCCCCTATATGAACCTGACCTCAAGGTTGAGGCACTCCAAGGTTTTCTTGGTGGATCCTTTCAGGGACCCACTCTCCTTACCACAAGCACATTGTACTCCTAACATAAAAGCTCTGGTGGATCGCGCTCATCATATCTCAGGGCTTCGTCCATCGAGAGGGACGCGTCTGGGCAATAACTGACTACTCAGTCCCCCCCCCCCAGGAATAAATTATTATTTTTATTATTATTATTATCATTATTAAGCATTTATATAGCGCATAGCTACCCTCGGGCATCCCAGCGCTAGCAATCAGGCAGACAACCATTAGGAATTATGGGGTTATTTGTTGGAAGAGCCAAGTTTTTAAGAGTTTACGAAAAGGCAGGATAAGGGCTTCAGCGCGAATATGTAGAGGCAAAGAATTCCAGAGCTTTGCCACATTATAAGCAAAGGATCTTCCTCCACTTCTTGTCCTTCTAATTTTGGGGACAACTACCAGATTGAGGTTAACAGAGCGAAGCTCCCTCGAGGGCCGATAGGGTGTGATGAGGGATATGTTGATTTCCGGGCCCGTTCCCCATACAGTCTTATGGGCAAGACATAGGGCCTTAAATGTTATTCTTTCCGGAATAGGTAGCCAGTGCAAGGCTTTTAAAGCTGGCTTGGCTGACTGGGATTTAGGGATGCCCAGAAGCATCCTGGCAGCACAATTCTGCACAACTTGGAGTTTTCTTAATGTTGCCTTAGGAGCTCCCAGATCAAGGGAGTTACCATAATCCAGACGTGATAAAACTAAGGCTTGGACCAGGATTCGGTTAGCGTTCATTGGCAGCAGCGGGAGAATTTTCCGAAGGGATCTAAGTATCCCAAAGCAAACCCCTGTCGCCTTCACTGCTTGGTGGTCAAACTTGAGAGCATTGTCTAACCAAACACCCAGGCTCTAGATCTTAGTTTTAGGCATTGGAGGGGGACCAAGGCACTTTGGCCAAACCTGGCCAAGGTCGAAGTTAGAGTGGTTACTTAGTTGCATGAGTTCGGTTTTACCTCCGTTGAGTCGAAGACAGGAATGCTCCATCCAGGCGGCGACTTTCTCTAGGCAAATCTCAAAGTCCGAGGGGAAGTTGCGTGCCCCATTAAGAGTTATGACCAGCTGTGTATCATCAGCATAGGTCACAATTTTGATGTTGTGAGGTAGTACAATGTCGGCCACTGGCCGCATGTAAACATTAAAAAGTGTGGGGCTAAGTTCAGAGCCCTGCGGGACTCCACAGTTAAGTTCCAATTTCTCAGAAGAGACGTCCCCGGAAAAAACCTAAAAAGTTATCTTATCGAGGTAAGATTGTATCCACAAGATCGCCTTATCTTGGAGCCCCAGGCTCTTAAGTCTCTCCACCAAGATGGAAAAGTTGACTGTACCGAAGGCCGAGCTTAGATCCAGGAGGATGATGGCAACTGCTCCTCCTTGATCCAAGATCTGCTTGGAGTCCTCAACCACAGCCAGAAGGGCGGTCTCAGTTCCGTGATTAGGACGGAACCCCGTCTGAGTTGCATGCAGGAGGTCATGACTTTCCAGGAAATTAGAAAGAATGGAGTTCACATATTTTTCCAGAGGTTTTGCAATTGCAGGCAGCAGCAAGATTGGGCGATAATTGCCCAAATCTGCTGGGTCGAGGCTCGGCTTTATCAATAGAGCCTTGACCATTGCGTGTTTCCATGGACCAGGAACATATCCTGAGGACAAGGACAAATTTACCATTTCCAGGATACTGGGAAGGATCGCATTTCCCGCTTTGTGTAGGATATATGGAGGAGCTGGCTCTAAAGGGGAGCCTGATTTTATTTGAGCAAAAATTTCAGTCAGTTTTTCGAGCTTCATGGCTGGGAATTCTTTGAGCACGAACTCTGGATAGCTTGTGACCAGTTTGGTATCTGCCAGATCACTCGGGCAGGAGGGGTGGGGGAATGTGGCATAGAGTTTTTTCATTTTCCCCTGGAAGAACTCTGCAAGTGGTTACAGTGTTTTGAAGGGGCTTCTAGGGCTGGATCATATTTTGGGAAATCTAGGAGATTCTGGGAGTGTTAGTGGCCGAGGTGATGATGCCTTCATAGTAGGCGGCCTGCACTACTTTTATTTCTTTTTGATACATTTTTATAGCTTCTCTGCATTTTAGTTTCCCTAGATCGCGATAGTCTTTCCTCCATTCCCTCTCGAGTCTTTTGCATGTCTGCTTAAGTCTCCGCAGCTCGGGGGAATACCAAGGAGTCTTTTTGTCCCTACATTTGTGGTGGGGTTTACTAGGTGCAGCCGTGTCAAGTGCGGACTCGATCCAACTAGTAAAATTTGCGGAGGCTTCGGTAAGATTTGAATTAGGCGCAGGTTTATTGTTGTTAAGTGCTGTGTTCCAAGAGTCTACCGGCAATTTAGCCCAGTGACGTGTTTTCTTCTCGCTAGCTTTAGTGGGGGGGATATGCAGAGGTTCTGATAAATTAAATAGAATCAGAAAGTGGTCAGACCAAGGAATAAATAAAAAAAATTGCACCAGGAAGTATCCCTGATATTGATAGTGAGGGTTACAGGGAAAGGTCAAGAAAATGCTGTCATTTCATCCAATTTAAGGAAAGTCACGTGATTGAAGGATGCTCTTCTGAGCCTAGGCATGTTGTTTAAGGGCTACAAATTTATCTTGGACGGACAACTAAGAACAACAAAAACAGATTTTTAGGTCCCGTCTGAGACAGTGCATTCGCACTTGCTTGTGAGACATTTAGATTTTGTGAACTAAAATGACGCTTGGAGCCTGTCCATTATTTACCATTTGTTTGCTTCACTGTCACTCTTATTTGCTGGCTCCTGATTGGTCAACACATGCGGGTTCCACTTGCTCTTTATTTGTTTCTCCCTTCCGTGGAGCATGGGCTAAGTACTGATTGCTTTTTTTATTAGTGTCTTTCTGCCACGGTCGAACTGTGACTGAGGTACTTTTCTTTTCTTCCCTCATCATTGTTATTGTTACCTACTTGCCCGTTGTTGCTTGCCTCCCTTCTCCCTCCCATGTCATTGCTTGCTCTATCATTACTGCTTCCCCTTCCGTCCTCCTGCGTTGTTTCTTTCACAAAGTCATGTTTCCCAGAACATTAATGGTTATGCCAAGGATCTCTGGGGTCGTTTTTCGTTAAAGTTTCCTTTATGTGTTTGTCTTGGTGCGATGTTGTGTGGTGGTCAATGAAGCTGTATTCAGTACCCCACTTACCGGTGCAGTGTATTCTACAAAAAGGCACGGAGTGCACCAAAAATATTCAACACCTACTTTCGACCAAAGAATTTCTTGGGAATTGAGGAAGTTAAACACAGACCCATGTCAAGCATTCTTCTGAAGAATTATTCTTTAGGTTACGATGGCAATGCCTGGTCCCAATTGCACTCTTGCACGCATGATGCACATGCCATATCACCTTGCCAACCTGCTAGCATTTTCTGAGCAGGCCTGGATGAATTGAGCTTTTTTTGCATGGAATTGAAGCTGTACATATAGATAGGCAGTAAGTAAGATTGGCCTTTGGTGGCTGCTGGGCAACATAGCTGATACTGCAATGTGAGACAAAAGCTGTAATAACCATCACAAAATACAATGAGAAGGAAGAGAGGATGCAAAGTGAAGCTTTTGCAGATCAGGTTGCGATGAGCAATAGTATGCGAACCTTAGGTTGACAGCAGGAAGTCAACTATACAGGCAGTCAATGGCTTGGATAATTTGTGTAGATATTTTTGTTTAGGAGGATGTAAAAGAAGGAGTTGCTGTGGTGACAAACCCAACACTCATTAATCTTAAATGATGGAGTGTGAAGGCACCTTGTGAGGGTCACAGAAGGCTGGCTTATAACCTTAATGAATCTATTCAGGTTTTCAGATGTTAGCTAAACAGGCTTGCAATTGGCACGTTTATGTGTCCTAGAAAGCCAGGGAAATATACCAAATATTGACATTCTTTTCTTTTTCAGTCTTTTTAAACATTTTGTTCTGTTGACCTTCGCAACAAAGGGCCGAGTTATACAGCAAAGGAAATGCCCTGAATTCCAACCTTTGGGGTTGGGCCTTTTTTGTAATTTTGTTGGCACTAGAACAGCACTGCGCTTTTTCTTTCACCATCTTCTCATTATTATGTCACAGAGGAGTCAAAACAGAGATGTTTCCTTGCATAGAAAACAAGCATTGGCCAATGTTATAGCGTGTTTTAAAAAAAAAATTTTTTTTTACCGTCGGCCAAGTTGCACCACAGCAGCATTACTGTACAACTTGGCTAAAAAACATTCACAAAGCAATTAGATCTCACATGAGGAAGTCCTATTGGCTTTGCTAGTGCTCCCACATCAGAGGACAAAAAATAGAGATCAATCATACCCTTCTGAGTAGGTGCCACCCAAAAAAGAGCAGTGGAGGCGATGGATGAGTTGGGCCTCCTTGAATGCTGCCAGAGGGCCCAGAGCTGCTCAGCCAGGGTACACTCTGAAGCGGTGGAGAAGCTACTGACCAATGGATGCCGTGAGGACCCTGGAGTATCACAGAGCTGGACAGACCTAAAGCACTAGCAAACTCAGCACAAAGCTACAGAGGAAAGCACAGCATGGGCCTGTCAGGCTACAAGGACACAGTGCTGAAATGAAAGAAATGCCACCGCTCCAGTGCGGTGGTACAGCACTTGCTGATAACAGACAGAGTTGAGGCAACCTTGCACTCCTGCCACACAAACTGTAGAGTCTTGAAACCCTGGCCAGGCCCTCCACAAGCCAAGGCTCTGCAACAAACTGTTCTTGAGCAGACCCTTTAGAAAAGCCTTCACAAACAACACTTCTGCAATGGTGAGGACTTGGGAACCAAAGACATTGCAGAGAATTATGGAACAGTGTTTCGAAGGGTGGATTGCAATACCTTGTGACGGGCAACACCATTGAAGCCATCATTTTCCAGCTGCGCCTAAGTCCAGAAATAAAAACTGACTTCACAGCTGTACGTTATGAGCTCTAGAGCATGGAGCGGTTCTGTCAGACGTGTTTTTAACCAAGGAGTGCATGGTGTATGCAAAACCGGTAAGTTGCTTGCCAACAGTCACCAACGGGGTTTCCTATGCGATACTTAAAAGAGAACACAGAGTCAAGATAGGGAATCTGAAGAGTGCGGCGAGCACTGACATGGAACGGAAAAAAGGGACACTGAGCCGAGATCAAGCAATAATGTATACAAGGAACACAGATACCTCTGATGTTTCAGGTATGTGCCTCACTGAAGAATGCAACGGGGTCTGTTTCTAAGGAAATCGTAGAAGTTTGGATTCTGCAAGATTTCACCATGTCTGTATCAGAACACCACAACATCAACTGCCGAGACTCATCAGTGGAATCGCCATTTTGGGTTTTCAGAGGGAAACTGTGAACATAAGTCTGGCTCCAAAGCAATGAACTGGGGCGGCAAGGCACCAATGAAGAGATAAAAGGGCCAACTCCAACAAATTCAGTGGGCTGGTCCCGTCAGCAAACTGGACAATGGGACAAGTATCCTTATGAGAACCTAGTGTCCCAAAAGTCATCACCGGGAACTCAGGAGGAAAAGGAAAAGACCTAAAAGAGGCATCGAACCTGAAGCTCTCATGCTCCGAGCAGATGGAGAAGCAGTACCTTCAAAGAGAACTCAGGGTTCATTGCCACTATATCACCAAAGAACACCATCTCCTGAGTATGCTGGAGATAAGCTAGTGAACACCAAAATGGAGTTAGGAAAACTCCTGTCAAAGAACATTAGGGCAGGACCCGATTGTATCCTGATGGATCCAATGTAACCAGCATTCCAGAAAACTTGTGACTCAGGCTCACAGTACATCTAAAAAGCAATCAACGTCAAACAGTCTATCTGGGAAAAATTTGATCAAAACAAGCTTCAGTATGACATTATAAAAATGAAAAGGGTATGCCCTGCTAGAAGAAACTTTATCATCCCAGGCAAAGCCACCTATTCAGGCCAATAACTGGAGAAATGTCCAACAGAATCTGAGCCCTTGTCAAGTTTTGCTTCACCCAATAGTAGGCATGCCGGAACCTTGTTCAAAAGTGTAATGCCACCAACTAGTTTTTAACGAAGAAAGTAGATGACATCAGACATCAAAATGACATTTTCAAGCAAGCTACCACCCTTCTTCCCTCCCACCACGTAACTGGCCCACTCTCATGAGACTCTCCGTCACAGAAATTCCCAGCACTAGAGGACGATGAATACGAGATGATAGACTCTGCAGGAAAGGTGTGATGAATCAATCCATCTTTTAGATTTTACAACCTCATGCATCCACCACTGCTTACCCGAGTCAAAATTCACATCTTCGCTTCTCTCGGACTCCGGGTTGTCCACAGAGAGCAGGTCTTCCTCTTCCGTATCTCTTAATGTGAAGACAGACGTTATCATGGGAAATTCTGTATTTAAAAGGTATACAAAAGAAGGTAATAGTTTCTTTTAAAAACAAAGATGATGCAGTTACTTTGAAGAATTTTATCTGAGTGTAAAACTAATCTCCATATACGAAAAGTCATGATATGTAAATTTATGCCTGGACTATGATGTGTTGGTCTAGATTATTTTCTCTTTATTAAAATACTCTCATTACATTATCACCTGGTAGATGTGAAGTTGCTCATTATCATCTGTGGTGGGGTTTGATTGCTAGAATAGTGAAAGGCTGAAAATGAATTTTATTTTATTGCAGTCTCTGCAAAAAAGACCCTCTGTGGTCTGATTCTCACTGGAAGGCCAAGATTGGCCACAGGGCGAGTGTATAGAGGAACTTGTGCAGTGCTATGTGTGAAGACGGATGCTCTTACTAGAGATGGCTAGCACTGAGTGACAAGAGTAAAAGTACCAGGTATTAAAACTTACATAAATCAAAATGGCAATAATCACAAATCTAAAAGACTGAATCAATTTAACAAAGGTGCAAGTTGTGAACGAAACATTGTATTTAGACAACAAACATGGACTCATTTAAAAGCTCTTGTGGTTGTCACCCCCTACGAGGAGGAGGGGCAGGGTTCAGTTATTGACCAAAAGTTCTTATAGAGTTCTTAGTTTTTCCTGATATACTTAGGGTAACCATAAAATGCTGTTCAAGTGACAAAGTAAAGGAATAAGTAACACATTTTTGAAACATAAGTAATAAGTCTTTGAAACTGAAAGATGTAGATTCCACATGTTTCACTGCCTATATTGAGCCAACGCCTGTTTTGTTCCCTATGGCTGTCTATGCCTGGGGCTTTCTCAAGGTTTAGTGAAACAACATCCGTGAGGGATCAAATTATACTAGTTATTACGGATTACGGTAGAAGATGTTCCTGGTACGTTGGGTACTGAACATCAAGTTTCGCTCTGATTTGAAGAGCGTGTACAGGTGGCAGAGATGGATGGCGGGATCTGAATGAGACCAACACCATCTCATGAACGGACCGACACAGTGTTCAAAGTCAAGATGTTTTGTATCAGCACATTCCAAGCAGGAGATGCGTGATCAAAGAACTGCCACAACGCAATGATGGAGGCCAACAAAGCAGACCTCTTGTTTATCCATTCGTTGAGGACCTCAAACACCTGTTTGAGGTCATCATGGGATGGATAGACAAGAGGCGGTTCATTTAAATGCATTACTTCTGAGTTATTGTTATTTGGTATTGACCACTGGCTGAAAACTTACAGGCCCGCCAATTTTACTTTTCGGGATGCCCTAATAACATTGAGAAGAAAAACAAAGTAAAAACATGAGGGCATAGCTTTATCAACGTCTCTCGATGAAATGCCAAGTCAACCAGTTTATTTAATCCTCCATTTTCAAGCACCCGAATGTCTCTCAATAGAATTAGAATTCAACAAGTTCATTTAATCCTCCAATATTAACCACTACGTAAAATTCAACTTCCTCTATTTCAATAAAATTGATTAACCACTGCTAGAATGGTTATTTGTTCCAAAATTGACTGTAATAATGCTTGGTTGGTGGAAACAGCTAGCTATAGAAATGTTAGTAAGCTAAATTTAGCCGTTACAAAATACTGTAGTAAGAATAGCCTTAACATATCCAAAAGAGCGCACATGTCTGAGGCACATTGCAGTCTACACCAACTTCGGGTGGCCTGCTAAATTAAGTTAAAGATACTCACCTGAAGGCACAAATTTGTATTTGAAACTGTTCTTGGCTTTATGACGCAACCTTTGACCTTACACTGCTCAGAATGGGTACTTGAGATCCGCTAGCAAACTGATATTAGTGCCTCCTAAAACTATCAGGAACAAGCATTTGCAATGCAATAGGTCTCGCAACTGCGAGTTTTGGAGCTATTGGTATTGTAAATGGTATTGTAAATGACAATGCCTTTAATTTATGTTGTACAAACCAAAACATAAATAAAAGGCATTGTCATTTACAATGCCAATAGTTTAAACTTGCGTAAATGCGAGACCTATTGCTTTGCAAATGCTTGTTTCAGGAGGATTCCTCCTCGCAGGCCCCCAAATCCTGTTTCGTTTCTTCACTGTGCCAGTTTGTTGTCCCGCTCCCACATGCACTCCTGACGTTTTATTCGCACCCTCCCAACTGTGAAGCATTGTTCGCTTCCTGTCCAAAAAGTGCTTGCAAAGGTGCAACATTGTCACAGTGACTGGTGGGTTTGAGAGGGGTACTAGGTATGTCCAGGAGGGGTAGCATCTTTGCAAGATTTTCTCTGTAAGTGCTGATCCCATAAATGCACTTTAACTTACTGTGTGTACATTTATCTTATGTAGCTATCCCCAAAATGTGACAGGGGTGGGCCAGTGCTCAATTTGTAAAGAAATAATTGCCAGGGCTCTCGCCAGGAGGCCACTGCAGCTTGCACCACACATTGCCCCTGTCAAAATTGCCATTACATTACCTGCACAACTATTAATCATCAGACTGCTACCAGTGTGACAATTCAGACTGTTAGAGGCCTCCACAGCTATAAGAATGGTTTGGGCTGCAGGTATCTGTTGTTTTTAATGTATAATGAAATAATAAAACTATTGTTCTGCTTATCTCTAAATCACACAAACAGCGCCACCATGTGGCAGACTGTGATAAGTGCCGATGTTGACAATTAATTGCTGGTTTCGAGCACCGTAAACTACTGCCTCAAATTAAGCACTGGGTGGGGCCCTCCTGGGTCTATGTTAGACATCCCTCGCTGAGGAGTTTGACATTCTGAAGTTATCTGGGGGGCCAGCAGAGCCTGTGAGCCCCGATAAAATGCAGGGAGTATTACTGCCCCAGAGTGCACCTTGTGGGGGCAGCTACTGAGTGTTCCTGAATGGAGAGACCAGCTGATGTACCAGGAGAGGATGTGCCAGGAGGCGGGAGCTGTACCTCCTGCAATGGAAGCCACCCCCCTCCAGATTCTTCTAGCCAGGGAGGTAGGGCAGGGAGCCTAGGAAGAGCACTCTAAGCTCGCTCCCCCACTTGGTGATGGTGTGTCAGAACACATAGTGACTTGAGAAGTCTGGGTGTAGTACATCCCACTGGTAGTTTTTGTTACTGACTTATTCCTAGACATTTAAACTCACATTTAACCCTGAAGTATAAGACACCCTGCATTGGAGAGTTTCAGTGAGGAGCAGTTGGCAAAGTGGTGACACTTAATAATAAAAAAGTCCCTTGTATTGTAAAGCAATAAGCAAATATAATGCACCAACTTGACACTTGTACGGTGTTCCAACAGTGCACATGTAACACCTTAAGCACATTTTATGAATGTGATATATCGCCCTTATAAATCATCTGTGCTTCAGGAGTCATATGTGTATAAGGATCAAAACTGCCACAGGCACACACATCACACACTCACACAGTTATCTACAAGCATCAGACATCCACAAGCATCAGGCATCAGACATCCACAAGCATCAGGCATCCACAGGCATCAGACATCAGGAATCAGACATCCACAAGCATCAGACATCAAGCATCAGACATCCACAAGCATCAGGCATCAGACATCAAGCATCAGACATCCACAAGCATCAGGCATCAGACATCCACAAGCATCAGGCATCAGACATCAGGCATCAGACATCCACCAGCATCAGACATCAGGCAACAGACATCTACCAGCATCAGACATCAGACATCCACCAGCATCAGACATCAGGCATCAGACATCCACCAGCATCCGGCATCAGACATCCACAATTATCAGGCATCCACAATTATCAGGCATCCACAGGCATCAGGCATCCACAGGCATCAGACATCCACAGGCATCAGACATCCACAGGCATCAGACATCCACAGGCATCAGACATCCACAGGCATCAGACATCCACAGGCATCAGACATCCACAGGCATCAGACATGCATCAGGCATCAGACATGCATCAGGCATCAGACATGCATCAGGCATCAGACATCCACAAGCATCAGGCATCAGACATGCATCAGGCATCAGACATCCACCAGCATCAGGCATCAGACATCAGACATCCACCAGCATCAGGCATCAGACATCCACAGGCATCAGACATCCACAGGCATCAGACATCCACAGGCATCAGACATCCACAGGCATCAGACATCCACAGGTATCAGGCATCCACAATTATCAGGCATCCACAATTATCAGGCATCCACAGGCATCAGGCATCCACAGGCATCAGGCATCCACAGGCATCAGGCATCCACAGGCATCAGGCATCCACAGGCATCAGGCATCCACAGGCATCAGGCATCCACAGGCATCAGGCATCCACAGGCATCAGGCATCCACAGGCATCCACAGGCATCAGGCATCCACAGGCATCCACAGGCATCAGACATCCACAGGCATCAGACATCAGACATCCATCAGGCATCAGACATCAGGCATCCACAGGTATCAGACATCCACAGGCATCAGGCATCCACAGGCATCCACAGGCATCAGACATCCACAGGCATCAGACATCCACAGGCATCAGACATCCACAGGCATCAGACATCCACAGGCATCAGACATGCATCAGGCATCAGACATGCATCAGGCATCAGACATGCATCAGGCATCAGACATCCACAAGCATCAGGCATCAGACATCCACAAGCATCAGGCATCAGACATCCACAAGCATCAGACATCAGGCATCATACATCCATAAGCATCAGGCATCAGACATCTTACATCATCCAGCATCAGACATCATACATCCACCAGCATCAGACATCCACCAGCATCAGACATCAGGCATCAGACATCCACACGCATCAGACATCCACAAGCATCAGACATCCACAAGCATCAGACATCCACAGGCATCAGACATCCACAGGCATCAGACATCCACACGCATCAGACATCCACAGGCATCAGACATCCACAATTATCAGACATCCACAGGCATCAGGCATCCACAGGCATCCAGAGGCATCAGGCATCCACAGGCATCAGGCATCCACAATTATCAGGCATCCACAATTATCAGACATCCACAGGCATCAGACATCCACAGGCATCAGACATCCACAGGCATCAGACATCCACAGGCATCAGACATCCACAAGCATCAGACATCCACAAGCATCAGACATCAGGCATCCACAAGCATCAGGCATCAGACATCCACAAGCATCAGACATCAGGCATCATACATCCACAAGCATCAGCCATCAGACATCATACATTTACCAGCATCAGGCATCAGACATCATACATCCACCAGCATCAGGCATCCACCAGCATCAGACATGAGGCATCAGACATCCACAAGCATCAGACATCCACAAGCATCAGACATCAGACATCCACAAGCATCAGACATCAGACATCCACAAGCATCAGACATCAGACATCCACAAGCATCAGACATCAGACATCCACAGGCATCAGACATCAGACATCCACAGGCATCAGACATCCACAGGCATCAGACATCCACAGGCATCAGACATCCACAGGCATCAGACATCCATCAGGCATCAGACATCCATCAGGCATCAGACATCCATCAGGCATCAGACATCCATCAGGCATCCATCAGGCATCAGACATCCATCAGGCATCAGACATCCATCAGGCATCAGACATCCACAAGCATCAGACATCAGGCATCATACATCCACAAGCATCAGCCATCAGACATCATACATTTACCAGCATCAGACATCATACATCCACCAGCATCAGGCATCCACCAGCATCAGGCATCAGGCATCAGACATCCACAAGCATCAGACATCCACAAGCATCAGACATCAGACATCCACAAGCATCAGACATCAGACATCCACAAGCATCAGACATCAGACATCCACAAGCATCAGACATCAGACATCCACAGGCATCAGACATCAGACATCCACAGGCATCAGACATCCACAGGCATCAGACATCCACAGGCATCAGACATCCACAGGCATCAGACATCCATCAGGCATCAGACATCCATCAGGCATCAGACATCCATCAGGCATCAGACATCCACAAGCATCAGACATCAGGCATCATACATCCACAAGCATCAGCCATCAGACATCATACATTTACCAGCATCAGACATCATACATCCACCAGCATCAGGCATCCACCAGCATCAGGCATCAGGCATCAGACATCCACAAGCATCAGACATCCACAAGCATCAGACATCAGACATCCACAAGCATCAGACATCAGACATCCACAAGCATCAGACATCAGACATCCACAAGCATCAGACATCAGACATCCACAGGCATCAGACATCAGACATCCACAGGCATCAGACATCCACAGGCATCAGACATCCACAGGCATCAGACATCCATCAGGCATCAGACATCCATCAGGCATCAGACATCCATCAGGCATCAGACATCCATCAGGCATCAGACATCCATCAGGCATCAGACATCCATCAGGCATCAGACATGAGGCATCAGACATGAGGCATCAGACATCCACAAGCATCAGAGATCAGGCATCCACAAGCATCAGGCATCAGACATCCACAATCATCAGGCATCAGACATCCACAAGCATCAGACATCAGGCATCAGACATCCACAAGCATCAGACATCAGGCATCAGACATCCACAAGCATCAGACATCCACAAGCATCAGACATCCATCAGACATCCACAAGCATCAGGCATCAGACATCCACAAGCATCAGGCATCAGACATCAGGCATCCACAAGCATCAGGCATCCACAAGCATCAGGCATCCACAAGCATCAGACATCAGGCATCAGACATCCACAAGCATCAGGCATCAGACATCCACAATCATCAGGCATCAGACAGGCATCAGACATCCACAAGCATCAGGCATCAGACATCAGATATCAGGCATCAGACATCCACAATCATCATGCATCAGACATCCACAATCATCAGACATCAGACATCCACAATCATCAGACATCAGACATCCACAAGCATCAGACATCCACAAGCATCAGGCATCCACAAGCATCAGACATCAGACATCCACAAGCATCAGACATCCACAAGCATCAGACATCCACAAGCATCAGACATCAGGCATCAGGCATCCACAAGCATCAGACATCCACAAGCATCAGACATCAGGCATCATACATCCACAAGCATCAGCCATCAGACATCATACATTTACCAGCATCAGGCATCAGACATCATACATCCACCAGCATCAGGCATCCACCAGCATCAGACATCAGGCATCAGACATCCACAAGCATCAGACATCCACAAGCATCAGACATCAGACATCCACAAGCATCAGACATCAGACATCCACAAGCATCAGACATCAGACATCCACAGGCATCAGACATCAGACATCCACAGGCATCAGACATCCACAGGCATCAGACATCCACAGGCATCAGACATCCACAGGCATCAGACATCCACAGGCATCAGACATCCACAGGCATCAGACATCCATCAGGCATCAGACATCCATCAGGCATCAGACATCCATCAGGCATCAGACATGAGGCATCAGACATGAGGCATCAGACATCCACAAGCATCAGACATCCACAAGCATCAGACATCATACATCCACAAGCATCAGCCATCAGACATCATACATTTACCAGCATCAGACATCATACATCCACCAGCATCAGGCATCCACCAGCATCAGGCATCAGACATCCACAAGCATCAGACATCCACAAGCATCAGACATCCACAAGCATCAGACATCCACAAGCATCAGACATCCACAAGCATCAGACATCCACAAGCATCAGACATCCACAAGCATCAGACATCCACAAGCATCAGACATCAGACATCCACAAGCATCAGACATCCACAGGCATCAGACATCAGACATCCACAGGCATCAGACATCCACAGGCATCAGACATCCACAGGCATCAGACATCCATCAGGCATCAGACATCCATCAGGCATCAGACATCCATCAGGCATCAGACATCCATCAGGCATCAGGCATCCATCAGGCATCAGACATCCATCAGGCATCAGACATCCATCAGGCATCAGACATCCATCAGGCATCAGACATGAGGCATCAGACATGAGGCATCAGACATCCACAAGCATCAGAGATCAGGCATCCACAAGCATCAGGCATCAGACATCCACAATCATCAGACATCAGGCATCCACAAGCATCAGGCATCAGACATCCACAAGCATCAGACATCAGACATCCACAATCATCAGACATCAGGCATCAGACATCCACAAGCATCAGACATCAGGCATCAGACATCCACAAGCATCAGACATCCACAAGCATCAGACATCCATCAGACATCCACAAGCATCAGGCATCAGACATCCACAAGCATCAGGCATCAGACATCAGGCATCCACAAGCATCAGGCATCCACAAGCATCAGGCATCCACAAGCATCAGACATCCACAAGCATCAGACATCAGGCATCAGACATCCTCAGGCATCAGACATCCACAATCATCAGGCATCAGACAGGCATCAGACATCCACAAGCATCAGGCATCAGACATCAGATATCAGGCATCAGACATCCACAATCATCAGGCATCAGACATCCACAATCATCAGACATCAGACTTCCACAAGCATCAGACATCCACAAGCATCAGGCATCCACAAGCATCAGGCATCAGGCATCCACAAGCAACAGGCATCCACAAGCAACAGGCATCAGACATCCACAAGCATCAGACATCCACAGACATCAGGCATCAGACATCAATCATCATACATCAGGCATCAGACATCCACCAGCCACGTGTGCACTCACTACTGTCAGAGTACACGGCGTGCACGACATCGCAGCCGAAGAGGGAAACGTGTTGCAGGACATGTTCAAATACCATCAGCGCGTCTTAAAGCGTCTAAACCGTTTCACTCAAATCTATTGTTCTTCAGAATGCAGGAAAACACCGATATATGTTTTGGCGGGATATATATACTCTTTATCTACAATGATGAAAATACTGAGTCCCTTTTACATTCCCACACACACGGCATGTCTGCCTTCACACACGGCACAGACTTCCCTGGATAAAAGCATGGGTAATTATAAACTTGGCTTGTCATTTAAAAAGGCGGGCGAGGGCTTTTGAGCCGTGCAGCAGCAGTCCTTATGCTGATGTGAACTCCGGTGACAGACCTGGCCGCGAGGACGAGTCGCTGGCAGACGGAGCCGTGAATCACCGGAAACCGGGGCTGCCTCGGGGGCGGGTGACACGAAGCAGCTCTGGGGGCTATTCAGCAGGGGCGCGGGGGAGTGGGGGCACATGAGGCTTTACAGGTACTAAGTGGCCCCCATCCTTTCTCTCCACGCACACGTGCTTCCTGTCTCAGGGAGACAGTGGAACATGTAAAAACCCTCGCCCACAGCGAACAAGTAGCCTGAGCATAATATTCACCTTCCAGAGCTCCCTGCGGCACCTCCAATGCTGTACTGCTGAATTTGGCCAAAGAGAATGGCAGCAGGGGTGCTCCCTGTCAGCTGCAAGATAAAGCAACGAGGAAGCACAGAAGTGGATGCCTGCTTGTGCCCCGGGGGACTACTGAGTGCACGCTCGAGCCCAATAAAGCAACGAGGAAGCACAGAAGTGGATGCCTGCTTGTGCCCCGGGGGGGACTACTGAGTGCACGCTCGAGCCCGAGCGTATGAATGCTTTTACCGAGGCAAGTTAATCGCACTTAGCCCAGCATCCATAAACGGTGTGAGAAATACTGAATGCCTCCAAATGAACTCCAGTAGAGTGAATGCTTAGAGGAAATAAAGTGAACAGAGGCAGAAACACTACAACAGACACCGAGCCAAATTAACAAGCCCTGTCGAGTGCGCCGTGAGCAAGAGACGCCGTGCGCGTGCACATCGGCTGTCCGGGCAGCTGAAATCGTTTGAGCGACGTCAGTTGCGTGGCGCATGGGCGGCGCATGGAGCGCGCGGCCAGAGGTGTCCGGGGCTCCCGTGAGCTGAGGGAGCCCCGTGTGTTGGAGAAGTGAGGCGGGAGCCCACCCCGCAGAGGGAAGTCCGGCGGGAGCCCACCCCGCCTTCGTGAATGCCGCATGGTGCGGCCGGAGCAAGATTCAGCGCTGAGTCCCCACAAGAGCCGGTGAGTGGGGTTGAGCGGGAGGCATGCTGGACGCCGCGCCTGGACAGGACATGTGCACGCTGCGAGTAGGAGTTGTAAAAAGACGCGAGCCGTACGCGTGCACATCTCCTGTCTGTTAAGCTTGAGCACAGACAGTCTATGTGCACGCGTACGGCTTGCGGCATTATTACAACTTCTGCTCACACCATACGCGTGCACATCTCCTGTCCAGGACTTGCCGTACGCGTGCACCTGTCCTGTCCCGCATCGGAGCAAAAGTCGGCAACAATAGATCTCGCATAGCGAGCAGCGCTTTGCGCTGCATCGCTAGGCGAGACCTAAAGACAAGGGGTAACTTCTTTCTGGCTATGGCCAGTTCATTATGGACATGTATTGCTGGATGGCCTTAGCTACAGCAAGAATCTCACCCCATTTCAGAAAGTTCTAAAAACTCTTATACTTTGGTAACGTTCGTGGTTTGATCACCATGGCAGTGCTCAGTGGACTTATTTTGGAGTGTTGAGCCCTATACGAGAACTGAACTGAATTAAATAACTTACTCTGTTGTTACTCTGATGCATTTACTCTGTGCTGCATCTTCTTAGCCCCAGGACCAAATGCCATACAGAAAGTCACCATTGTGAGTGAACCACTGAAAAAGAATAACTAGATTGTACAGATCACTGGGCATTTCAATCATCAAAACTATTCACCAACTCTCTGGTGTGCTTACTATCACCCTTGAACAGGTACAACGTCAAGTCAGCCCATCCCAGCTCATAGCTGTAACCTGCAGAGGTCTGGGTGGACCCTCATCCCAGTCAGTGATCTTGCAGGGTAAGCCAGTACCATTGGTCAGTTTTCTCACGACTTGACTGAAGCAAGTGCCTCCTCAACGGCAGTGCACTCTGGAGTGCAGGCGGCGGTTCTTCATGCAGGGACATGCGTCATAACTGGGAGTAAAGGGTTCAATCACATTACACCCATTCTACTAACACTAATATGGCTTCCTTTTCAAGCTACATCTATTTAAACAAGAATTGGCAATGCCAGTAGGTCTGACTTATGAATGCACTGCAAATCCAGATCTAAAAGTCCATGTTCGTTAATGACTACCTCCTCCTATATGTGCTGCTGCCAGAGAAATGCAACATAAATGATCTTGTTATCCAAGACAGCTGTGTGGAGGGAAGCATTGTTTTGTGGAAGCACACAACATCTGCCCAATCAAAACATCACTCCTGGCTCCCAACATGTGGGTGGAGCCAAAGCCCACCATAAAAAAGCAACCTGCAGTACACAACATTTTACACGCTGGCTTGCAGATTCCTTATGTTGGCGGGTATGGAGCTGGAATCCTGGCTTTCACTGCATGGAGGTTCAAACCATTTGTGATCTTCCCTGGCCCAGGGTGTCCGAGGCCCGCCGATGGTTGACCCGGCCTTGGAATCAACGATGGGGAGGCTGACAAACTGCAGAAAGCATCTGGGGCAGAGGAGACATTAGTCCTCTTATGGGTGGCAGGGTGCTGACAGGTGGTTCAGCGATAGGAGAAGTGGTACCTAAGCCGTGGAGGCATACCTTCCTCTGACAGGTGCTGCTGCACTGGCAATCTTCTTTCCTCTTCCACTACGACATTTTAGCCTGGGCTAGCTTCTTGCCTGGCAGATCCATCTTCTTTCTGCATTTGCCAGACTATGCTTCCTTGTGTTCCTGACTAAGTGTATTGGAATCCCGAGCTCGGGCATTGATCACTCATCATCCTCTGATGTGTGGTGCAGTCTGGAATAGGACACCGGGGCTCCTTTGCCCCCAGAGGCACTGGAAGAGACACATGAAATGCTAGGAACATTTCCTCACCACGACCCTCCAATTCAAACAGGCTGACTACCCTTGCTATATCTAAGTGGCAGTTGTTTGCACTTCCATCAGTCAAGTGAAAGTCAATCAGACAGTCTGTACAGCAGGATGCAGAGATGCCAACCATGCCAAACCTGTCGCATGTCCAACGATCAAGGATCATTCTCGAGGTGTACTGGTGCTAATGGTGCAAGTTTTTTAAACTTAAGGTTTTTGACCCAGTTCCAGAAGTGGCTTGTGGTATTTGTTTTCTGCCTGGTGACCTCAAGCAATGGAACTGCTTAATAACACAGTGGAAATTACTAACTGTACTGCCCTGATGAAGCATTATGTGAAACATGGGTTGGCATTTGTATCGGAATACTAGCCAGGGTGAATAAAGAATTTACACTTGGAACAAAGCATTAGTGGAATTTATGCATCTTTTGTGAACCGCATACAAGTGTGAATTATACTACTTTTATTCGATATAGAACCAAAATGATTTGTGCTAATCCAACACAAATAGAGGTGCTCAGGGAACCACTCATCTCCTGTTTCAATATCTGTCATTTTCTGCTCTCCTCTTATTTTACTTTTTTGCAAGAGCAGTTTTGAGCGCTCTGATGTTATCACGGTTCGCCATTCCAACCTTGTTGTTATAAGTTGGTACAATCTACTTGCTATTAAAATTTCATGCATCAGCAAAAAAATTGAATAAAAAATAGCAGTGCTTGGAGAAATGATAAAAAATTATCAAACACTGAAGAACGTAAGATCACTGACATAATATTGGAATAAATAGTATCAAATAGCAGAAATAGCATTTACAAAAATATCAAATTCCTATCTTTATAATAGTAAGTACAAAAATAGTGTTAAAAATTAGTTTCACACTAATATAGTTAAAAAACATACAAAATATTGTTTCTTAATATATATATAGTTTTAAGTAGTAAATCTTAAATATTTTTATATATATCATTACTATAATGGTAATGAAATAAACCACTAATATTCAATACTATATATAAATATATACTTATATAAACATACATATATGTATAAATGTGTGCATGTATGTATATATATATATATATATATATATATATATATATATATGCTTTTTATAAAAGTAAATGTAAAGAGGTAAACAAAACAATTAATATAATAATATAATGTTAAATATATATTCTTTATAATTCTGTTACATTATATATGTGTGTATATATATATATATATATATATATATATATATATACTTGAAGATGGAGGATCACAAGAAAACAACAGCCAGCCAGGGCAAAAATCTGGATCCCAAAGGATACAATGAGTCACAAAGAAATAAAATATCCAAGAAAGAAGTGACTCAAACAGATAGATTCACCAAAGAACAAAAATATATTTCAACTACAACGTTTCAGCTTCCGCCTTCCTCAGGTAGTACAAGATGGTTTGCTCAGTGGCTGCACAGATGACACAGCTGAATTTTCAAAAAGCATCATGAGTGAAGATTCTATTTGGAATGTGGAATCAATGCAGTCCTGAGAGCTCTTGAGATATGCAGTAATCAGGTTGTATTATCAGTAATGTTCAGTCCATCTGGATGCAGTGATTTTAAACGGTACATCCAGAAGTTTTCTCTGGAGTCCAGTAGTTCTTCCTTTGAGACATGTTCCACGGGGAAAATCTTCAAATCTGATAGTAAATGATCCACAAGGTTAAAATGATTGGCTACAGGCTGGTCAATTTTCTTATTAATTATTGCCGATTTGTGGTTCCTGAATCGTGTACGGAGGTCATTCACTGTTTGGCCTACATATTGTTTTTTACAGCTTTGCCGTTGGCACTGAATCACATAAATATATATATATGTAAAAATCTTAACAATTCAATTCCAAACATTAAATAAATCATTAAACAAATAAAATTTAAAAAAATGTAAAAATCAAATCAACACATTTACAAAACATTATAATCATTTAAAAACAAAGGAAACAGGAAACGTATTGGAGTCTGGGAATAATAGATATACTATTCCCACTCCTGTTTATTCAACAGTAGAGAAATTGGAGGACTTCGGAGGGATTACATACATTATAACCACTCCAAACAGTGGAACAGTAGGGAAAGCGTTGGACTGCGGATAGGTTAAATTTACTAATCCCACTCTAGTCCGTGCAACAGTAGGGAAAGCGTTAGACTTCGGAGGCGTTACATTTACTATTCCTACTCCAGTCTGTGCAACAATAGGGAAAGCGTTGAACTTTGGAGGGGTAATATTTACTATTCCCACTCCAGTCTGTGCAACAGTAGGGAAAGCGTTGGACTTTGGAAGGGTTAAATTTACTATTCTCACTACAGTCTAAGCAACAGTAGGTAAACTACTTCAAACACATTACATATTTAGTAGAAATATAAAGCTCTAAATATAAACATTACTTAACATAAAATCTATATACAAAAAAACAATTATCCAATTTATAAACAATGCAATCAGTAATTTTCAATTACAAAATAACGGTTATATAATTATTACTTGACTTTTCACTCTATACCCCTACAAACCTATCAACCCAAACCTAAAATATAATGAAAATAAATAAGTATACACATACAATTTACCGTAACTGATAATCAATTACATAATTAACAATTAATTGTTAATTCATTACTTAATTAACTTCCCACCCTACAAACCCAGCTGCCCACACCTAAAATATAACTAAAATATATAATTATTACACAATTTAAATAATTATTTATCAATTGCATATTTAATTTACTTTAATTATTATTTTTTCATTAATATTTAACTTCACACCCTATACTCCTACAAATCTAGCAACCTGCAACTAAACTATAACTAAATATATCAGTATCACATAATGTACATAATAACTTAATTATTAATTAATTACTGCTTAATTAACTTACCACCCAATACCCCAACAACCTAGCAGCCTGCACCTAAAATATAACTAAAATATATGATTACACAATTTACATAATTAATAATCAATTAAATAATCAACATATAAATTAATTGTTAATTATTGCCCAATTAACTTCTTACCCTATCCCCCTACAAACGTAGCAACCCGCACCTAAAATATAAGTATAATAAATCAATCTTACATAATATATATAATGAATAGCAATCACATACTTAATAATTATTAATTCATTAATCATTACCTAATTAACTTCCCACTCTATCCCCCTACAAACCCAAAAACTCGCTATGACACTATAAATTACTATTAACAATTAAAGTAAAAATTCTAAATCACTTAAAAACACAAACTATATTAAAAAAGATTAATAACAATTATACAAACAATACTAACATAAAATTTATATATAAACTAAAACAGAAAATGAATAAAAAAACAATATTCTTTACAACTATATTATTGAAAACGATATTTACAACAATATTCTTAACAACTATGATACTTACCTGGATATTCTTGACAACGCTATTTCTACATTATGATCCCGCTATTTACAACTCGATATTTGTCCAAATACAGAAGGATGGAGTCCCTGGGCATAAGACATATCATATGTGAGGAACACTCAAGGCGCCGGCACTATGGCATGTCTGGCCCACAGCAGTGTAAAAATCCTTTCTTGAGGATGGTATCTTGGACTGTGAACACTTAAATAATTTGAAAAAAGAGGCTAAAAAGATCTAAAGAGCAAGACAGTGGCCAGTCTTCCTGAATTCGTAGGACAAGCTAACAGACATGAATGGCAGATGCGAAGAATGAAGGGCACTCATGAGACACTCAATTCCAGATTGCGCATTTGAGGGGCTCGGTTAGGGCTAACAGTCCGACTGCCCCACTTCCCATGTGTCTATTTCCCCAAATTACTTCAGAGAAAATGGAGCCAAAAGAAACAAAGGAGGAGGATATATTAGATGTATTTCGTTCCCCAAAGCCGGTAATAGATGCTAGAAGTGCTCCGTTGGTAGCGTCTGGAAACAGGGCACAGCACATTGAACAACCAGCGGGTGAGGAGCCAGCTAACAACGTCCTGGCAGGCACAGCAAATGCAGTGAATGTGTCTAGTGCAGTGAGACGGATGGCTGGTGGCGTGGTATTAGAAGACCAACAAGAAGAGTACCAGTGACAGACTGACTCTAAAACATTGCAAAGTGCAACAAGAATACGTTCTGCTCATCACCTTACCACATATTGGTCCAACAGGGCACGCCATCTGACGAGGGCAGGAGGACTTCAAAAGAACCCCGCAATAATGTACTTACTTCTTCCTCCATTGATACTGCTAATTATATTCCCCAAGATACCCTTTCTCCATTACAAAAAGGCCCAGTACTTTGGGGGTGGAGGGATGATGGGTCCCAATACTGTTCATGTCTCTTGGACCCCAGCTGACATCTTGAACATTAAGAAACAATTTCCCAATATATGAGAATCTTATGAAGTTCCATGAGGTTTTGTAGACAAATTTCGAAGTTTACAAACATAACTGGGCTAATGTCAATCAATTGTTAAGAGTTGTTGTGTCTAGCAAAGTTAGAGAACGGTTGAAGGAAGAAAGTAAAATACCAAGGCTTTTGGCAGATGATGTGAAGGCTCAAGCACTGTGAAGGAAGGGTTGTTGAATGCTGCGATAGATCTGTCTTGTTAAGACGGACTGGACTAAAATGAGTAATCGTAAGCAGGGAAGAGATGCATCATCAGCAGATGATTTAGGCGTGCTACAGGATGGCTTTGAAAGATTCTCAGGTATATTGTAGCCTATCGAGCATGCTCAGGAAGCTGCAGGTGCGGCGTTTGTGCATGGCCTATTGCCCAACGTGCAAACAACAAAGTAAAAAGAAGTCGAGAGAATCACGAATGAGGCCTTTATAAATGCAATCTTTTCAATAAACGGTGAAAGAGAGGGGCATGGGCGTACATATAGGAACAATTAAAGTAGTGGGCACGGACAAAGGAGATTAGGTTGAAATACTGGGTGAGGCAGAGTAGAAGGGGCCTGCTCATGGAAATTCTTGTTTTCACTGTGGTCAAACGAGTCATTCAAAACGAGATTGTCCTAAAATATTTTAAATACACCTGCTCAATCAGAAACTCTTGGTTGTACCCAAAAAGCTCCCCATCAATATTGACATTATTAGGTCAGACCGAGAGGTACCAAGTGCCAGGCAAGTCTGCTATCCCTTTTAACCAATATGGTCCTTATGTGAAATGTGTGATACCTGGAAACCTACATCATGTTTCATTGATAATGGAGCAAGTTGTTCAGCTTTAAAAACACTTGGATTTCTTTCCTCACCTCTCCCAGGCATGTCTGTAGATGCAGCTGGCATATCTAATACAAAGGTGTCCCACAATATTACAGTACCTCTTTCTATAATATTTTGTCCTATTACTGATCAGCATGCATTTATGAGGAAGAGATATTTTATGTAAACTGAAATATACTATCAATTGCACATCTGATTGTGTCTTTTTAAATGCACTTAAATTAAATGAAAATTACATCCTAGCTATTCTATGTGAATCTAATGGTTATGTTGATGGAAAAAATTGTAGTGGTTAAGTTAAAGTCAAAATGGAAAGTACTTGAAAGTACCACCTTCTTTATGGTCTGAGGTCTAAACAAGCAAATAAAGTCGGATGTGTGTTGAGCCGGACAAAATCAAAGTAAATCCCATGAAGAAATGACCGCCTAGTCATAACATTTATTTCCGGAGGCAGAAATGTAACCAGTTTTTAGATAACACAAGAGGGGTGGGGGGGGGCATCGGGAGCTGAGGGGAGATGTGTGAATATGCGTGTGTGTTTGTTTCTGTGTGTGTCAGTCAGCTTGAATAACGCAAAGTTGTTTGTATCTTTTTTCTACCTCGATACTGCCGATTAAAAAGCATGGTAGAGAATATATAGATTGGTACAAACTATGAATGCTGTGATAATATCGAGTTTTACTTTTATAAGTAATCCAGCAACTATTCTATCTTGCATTCCAGTAAAGAGGTATGATTTGTGGTTGCAGATGTGTTCTGCTGTTTTATCTATTTCTACAAATGAAGACCTTTTACATTCACATTTTCAGGTAGGCCAGCAGACATGGGAATGACTCCCACTGGGGTATCGAGAGTCACCACCCATCTGTTCAAACGTTTTCATGAAGGAACTGGTCACCCCAGCTTCCCCAGAAGATCTATAGTGGTTCAGTATGTTGATGACTTGGTGGTGCCTCATTATTGTACTAGCGACGGTATGCATGGATTTGCAAATTGCTTGTTCATTATTGCAATGCTTTAATTCCTGCAACATTTTGATAATCAATTCGTTGCATCCCCGGCTTCCCTATTCCCACCAGAAAATATGTTCTGTTTCAAAATTATAATGTGATGTCTGTTGTGTACTTCCTTAAAGTGATATAATTTAAGTGTGTGCGTTTTTAAATTTAGCATGTCCACAGCTCAAAGTGGAGGGTGATAATTTGTCGCTAAATTCTTTAAATTCATAGAATACTAATAAACATTGACCAGACGTCTTGTGGGCTCTTTTCTTAAACAGAAAATACAAAATATAACAATGTTTGGAAGTTGCACAGAATCTTTAGGACACACTTTATAAAAATAGTTACGAAGAAGAGGTGGGATTTCACATAGGCACAGCTCGTTACCATACTGAGGGTTAAACACCATTGTACGAAATGAGAGTTTGTTTAGGAGTTCACTCTTTTCACAACTACAGGATTAACTTTGGGCCAGATTTATATATTGACGAACAGCTCACCCTCCACCATGACGGAGGGACTGACCACCAAATTTATAAATGTCGGCCATTTATAATGCATTGGCAGGAACCACAGTCATGGGGGTTCCTGTCAATGCATCTCGCGGTTAGGTGAAGGCTGCATCAGCATGACACAACCATGCACCAAACAGTTTTCCATTTTTATTTTCAAAAAGAAAATCTGTGAAAGGGATTTTTATTTTTGAAAATAAAGAAGTAATGCTCCCCTCATAATGGGAGTCATCTCTCATGGTCGGGAAGCTTTATCTGCTTTTTACTGTCCCGCACCACCAGACTTTGCCTGACAGAGAGGGGTGGTAAAAAAATGGCTAAATGTCCCCCCCATCCTGATTGGATGAGTGGACATGTACCCATTTCTCCGACTGACCTTATTCCATCAGGCCGGTTTGGCTATTGCGGCGACAGAGTCGCCATCGCTCTAGACAAACTTCTGGTCCACCCGCAATGAAATTGGGCAGGCGGACCATTATGTTGGAGGTGTTATACTCCGTCAATGTTGCGACAGAATATACACACCGCCAGTATATATATCTGGCTCTTAATCCCCTTTATGTCATTTTTTTATCTTTAAAAAATAATAACTGTAATTATTTTTGTTACATATATATTTTTCAGTGACTTATTAAGCTGTATTCAGAGTTCTCAATTAGTTCAAATAGGTGCAGTGTGTTACCATTTAGGTCTGCCTGACAAAACTCTATTCCAAAGAAACCCCTTTTATGGTCCAAACACTTCAAACTAAGTGTTAAGGCGAGAATGTCCCCTGTGTGGTAGAGGTGTGTTCCCCGGGCTTCAGTGCCTGACTGCATGTATTTAGAGTGCGTGCAGAGGCCAAGGTCTGCAAATGACAATGAGAGTCCTGGATTTGCCCTGTGAGC
The DNA here is from genome assembly GCA_963921515.1 of Calotriton arnoldi. Classification (NCBI taxonomy): domain Eukaryota; kingdom Metazoa; phylum Chordata; class Amphibia; order Caudata; family Salamandridae; genus Calotriton; species Calotriton arnoldi. The sequence continues at coordinate 682,005 of CAWUFW010006699.1, read as the reverse complement.
TCGATGGTTCAGAAGTGCCCTAATTTTAGGCAGAGGGCTGCTGTACTGTCAGTGGGCTTAGCATTTTAGCCATGGCGGCAGCATACGACGTTTAAGAATCAGCGGTGTGAACAGAAATGATCAGAGTCACTGGAGGGGAGGACTGCTGACCCTCTGGTGTAAGGTTACGCTCCTCTGCGCGGTGTCAGGTTACGCTCCTCTGCGCGGTGTCAGGTTACGCTCATCTGCGCGGTGTCAGGTTACGCTCATCTGCGCGGTGTCAGGTTACGCTCATCTGCGCGGTGTCAGGTTACGCTCATCTGCGCGGTGTCAGGTTACGCTCATCTGCGCGGTGTAAGGTTACGCTCCTCTGCGTGGTGTAAGGTTGCGCTCATCTGTGCGGTGTAAGCTTACGCTCCTCTGTGCGGTGTAAGGTCACGCTCCCATCCACTTGCACGAACATCCTAATTTTATGTTAAGCGTGTTGGTGTTCGTGCAGCCTGTATAGTACATGCGGTGTGTGTGTGAATGAGCCAGTCATGGAGGTAAGTAGGATACATTTTGGATGTCCCTTGCCTTGCCCGACACAAGATAGAGGGTGAGGACTCAGTTCACAGATAGAGGGTGTGCACTGCTCTCCTTCCTGCAGCAGGAGGGGAGGAGACCTAGACATTGAAGTGAGGGGAGTGGAGACCATGCTCCTTTAGTTTATTATTCGAGGTCTTTGGTTAGCAAGGAGACGCGGATTAGTCTTCCTGAAAATTATTTAGTGGATGGTAGTCGTGAAGGGTGAGAATGCAGACTCTGATGCGAATGTTTGAGAAAGCCTTTAGGTGAGGCCTTCCCTTTTGTCTTTTCATTTTTACTCCTTCAGCTGGGCTAACGACAGCCAGGTGCAGTAGTGTCACACCTCTTTGTGGCTCTGTTTTGGGCACTCAAGGCTGGAGACAACACTCCTGTGAGAAGCATCACTCTACACAAAGGCGGTGTTGTGAGAAGCTGGGTTTCTGTTGCAGTAACCCCCCCCCCACTTTTTGCCACACTACTGATGCACTTTTGACTTGATGTGCCCTGGGTCCCTGCCAATCCGGTTCCCAGGGCCTGTGTTCTTTCCCCAAAACTAACCCAAACCCAATTGGCATCTCTGGCCACAGGTCAGCCCCTGGTAAATGGTACCACAGGGACCCAGGGCACTGTGACCAGGGAAGACCTCTAAGGGCTGCAGCACTTACTGTGCCACCCTTAGAGGCCCTGTACCTTTACACTCACACACTGCCTTTGCAGGCTGCGTGTTTTGGTGCAGAACAAAGTGAAGAGTCGACATGGCACACATCCCAGTGTGCCATGCCTACAACCCACTGCCCTGGCATAGATCAGTCACCCCTATAGCTGGGTGCACTATATCAGTGGTGAGGGTACAGGTGCATGAGCCCTGTACCCCTACAGTGTCTAAGTCCATTCTTAGACATTGTAAGTGCAGTGCTGCCATTAAGAGTATATGGTGCTGGGAGTTTGTCATTACGAACTCCACAGCACCATAATGGCTACACTGAATACTGAGAAGTTTGGTATCAAACGTCTCAGCACATTAAACCCACACTGATGCCAGTGTGGGATTTAATGAAAAATGCACACAGAGGGCATCTTAGAGATGCCCCCTGAAAAAATACCTACCACTAATGTCCAGGCTGAGGGGCTGCTTTCAGCTGCCACCACCAGACATGTTTCTGGACCCCTGGGTCGAGAGGCTGCTGCTCTCTGGGGCCTGAAACAATGCACATCCTGGGACGAGGTGCCAAGCCTCCTCCCCCAGGATGGGCAGGGTTTACAAAGGGGAAGCTTCAAAGGCTTGCCGCTTTTGTGAGCTTCCCAGGGCCACTTGCTGCTTTCAGCAACTGGTCCCAACATTGTTCTGACCCCCACTTTGGGCGGGAGAACCAGCGGGAAAAACAAGTGAGGAAGAGAGGTGTGCCCACCTCTGCCAACTCCACCCCTCAGGTGGGGGAGGCAAGGTGAAGCACAACTCTCAGTCCCCGCCATCTTGCAGATGGGGGGACTCAGCCAACCAGGGAAAGGCTTATGCCCCCTTCCCACTGGAGGGTGGCATAATAGGGGGTGTACCCACCCCAGGGAAGGGACCCATTGGTCCCAACCTTTTTACCTACCTGTAACACCCCTAAATCTAGTATTTAGGGGCAACCCTGAACCTTGCTTCCTCAGACCAGAAGAAACTACAAGAAAAGAAGAAGGACGAACAGCCGTGCCGAAGCTAACAAGAGGAAGACGCCCACTGACTTGGCCCCAGCCCTACTGGCCTGTCTCCACCTCGAACCTGCTCCTGCGAAATCCCGGTGTGTCCTGCAGCCAGCAACCTCGAAAACCCCAGAGGACCTGCTTCCCTTCAACCACAAAGACTGTGTCTCCCGTGAACACCGGATTTGTTCATCTCCAACCTCTGGCTCCGGCCGGACACCTCGAATCCGCACCACTCTGCACCCGCCGTCCACAGCCCGAGCTCGAGTGGGCAAACACCACGAGGAGGTCTCCCCGGCGAACCTGACCCGAGATCCGGCGAACCTGACCCGAGATCCGGCAACCCCTGACCTGCCTCAAACCTCCAGCCGACACCTGCAGCCTAAATTCGGAAGGTCCCCCAACCGCGACCAGGAGCTGGTAAGAAGATCCGACCCTAAAAGGTACCCCTGCACCCGACGCCCCACGGCCTTGGTTGACCCAACCGACGGTGCCTAACCAAACCCCAGCATCCCAACTTACCTCTCGAAGTGGTGGTCGCACCCAGAAGACCTTCGTCCCTGAGCCTGCAGTGCCTTTGCAAACCGGAGGTACCCCATTGCAAACAGGGCGTCCGACGTCAAAAACAGCACCCTGCACCTGGCCGCCCTAGTGCCGCTGAGGGTGCACCTTGGTGCTACTTTGTTTCCCCATTTGCCCTGAGGTAAAGTGCAGGAGCTTTGCTCCCACAACCAAGTGGCCTGCTCGTCAGCAGCCACCAACCAGAGTCTCCCTATCCCCCATTGGATAACATTGGGCCTCAGCACTCTGCACCCCGCCGCCCTAGTGCCGCTGAGGGTGTAACGAGAGTGCATCCCTGACCCTGGGGGACCCCTGAGTCTACCTCCAGAACCTCAACTCCCACTACCGAATACTTACCCTAAAACCGATAACACTATTTTCCTCCATAGGATAACATTGACTGTTTTTCTTGGAAAAGTTTCTAAGTGTGGAGTTGGAAAACCTAAAGAAATTCTTTAAAATTGTAATAACAAAAACGCTTTTACTTACCTGTTAACAGGAAATGTCCCAGTGCAGTATAGTGCAGTATCCAGGCATACTGCACTGTGTAAGAAATGTAATCTCAAAAGTAACTTGCCTGTAATTTTACTAAAAATCCTATACAAAGTAGATGTACTGTATTTACAAAGCATTGCATTTCTCAGTAACAATATTGTAAGTCAAAACAAAGTGCATATACAATTACAATCCAAACTGTATTACAACTGTATATTTACTGCAAAGTATTTATCACTTACCTGTGCCAGGCTTGCTTGGTTCTAGAAAATAAAATAACTAAAAGAATATTTTTTATACAAAAACAATTGGTCTGAAGTTCAGTCTTTGAGTGTGTGAATTCATTTGCTGACAGTGTGTACAACAAATGCTTAACACTGTCCTCTGATACTGTCTTACTGCTCGACCACACTACCACAAATAGAGAGTGAGGTGCTATCTAACTTTACCTCTGCCTACCTTTGGGGTTCCACTGGACTCTGTACACGCTATACCTCACTTTGGTATAGTATATACAGAGCCAGCTTCCTACAGGTGTCTGGAAAGCAGCCTGGAAAGGACACCTGAAAGAAGAAGCACCCGAAACGGGTTCTACAGTTTGAGACAGTGGGTCCACACCTCCTGTCTGCCAGTTGTTATAAAAGTGGGACCAACTATCTCACTCTGTTGTTCCAGTTTCACATCCTCTATAACTAACAAAGGGAATATTCTTCTTTGAGCTGCTGTGCACCAAGGGTTGGAGACAGTTTCCCACAGGTGAGCAGCCATTCTCCGAATGCTGGATCTCTTGCTGTAGAAGCTGCGGTGTATGGAAGGCTGCGTGCATGCAGAGAGAGGAAAGGAGTCTGCCTACCCTGCAGGAGGAGTGAGCTTCAGCGTGTCCCTGGCGGTAGCGGGATGTCCAGAAGAAGCAGCTGCTGGAGATCGATCTAGGAGGACCCGATCAGCCTGTACTGGGCTGCATCAGCCAAATCCTGATCGGCCAGTGCGAGGCTTCGTATGTCAAATTCCTAATCAGCCCATGTGGGGGCATCATCTGCCAAATATAGGACCAGCCCATCTAGGGCTGCAACTGCCACGGGTAGAAGACCCTGTCAGGCACTTGTCCTATGGCCCAGGCAGTCCTGACATGGGCTACAATTGACACCTGTGGGGCGGCCCTTACCAATGGTCCGGAGGGACCACAACATCCCAGGACTCCCCCACGAGTACAGGGCGGCTTGATAGTGACGCTGAGCGGGCCAATTCACCCATCAAAGGGTAAGAGACTTGAGACTGAGCATGCATATAAGTATTGGGGGTAACCAAACTGCCCCTGTGCTAGATTTAAACTCCTGTTTACCCACCGAGATAGAGGGAGACAGCTCAGAACCGAGGAGAGAGGGGGAATAGTGGGGCTAGCGAGTGTGCATGATGGGTGCAGCACCTGCCAATATTTATCCCAGAAACACTGGTTTCTTTTTGTTTTTCTAGTGTGTAGTATTGGGTACCACTGTGTGATTAAAGTACTTTCTTTACTGAAAAGATGAGCCCAGGACTAGACATTAGTGAATTGGGTTTGCTGATTAATTGTTAAGCTTCAAGCTTGAGAACCCCACACTACTTCTCTGAAAAGCTTGTGACAACTCACCCTCGGTACTTGAGTGTTAAGTATGGAAAGGGGTTGTACTTTTCCCCAGTTGCAGGGCCAGAGTAGGACAGTCTCCAGAATATTCAAAGTAAAGAATCTCAAAGTAACAGTTGAGGCTCAGTAACCCCTGCCTGACCATAACTCCCGAAAGTGGTCTGACATCAAGGTATTAAAGGAATGATGCCTTTAATGACGAGTGAGGGGGGTTTAACCATGTCAAGGTCAGGCGTCCGCGGACATAGATCCCTCTGAAAGAAGAGTTTAATTTTAACCCTCTGTTATTACACAAATCTAAGGCTTGTGTGTAGGGAACGTTAAGTGTAATCTTCCAGAGTGAGTGTTTATATTTATTTCAGGGTAGTTTACCAAGATTTGATAGTCTTAATGTTTTGTTGAATGTCAATAACTGGAATAAAAAGCACCACAACCTGATCTCCTCACCTGCATCAGGCTTAGCAATTCTTTTCTGTTTCTGGGTGCTCGCTGGAGACGAAACATCTTTAAGTTTATTCAATACTATCCTCACTGAAGGGTCGGCCCCACCTGTTAAAACAAAGAAACATTTATGAGCCAACTATGCACAGAGCTCTGGACAATCATTTGAATATTCTTAATTATCCAAGAAGAGACTATGAAGACCCCATGTTTTTGCGCCAATATATGATTTTTTAAACCTCTCTTGGAGTGCTTGAATCTTTATGACTCATCTAAGTCACTCCCGGTGGGTCAGGCAAGGGACTGAGAACTTATATCAGAGCTCTATGCGAGTGTGGTTCAGTTTCCAGGCTACCGGGGAGTGCACATAGGACTACTAAGAGCCTGCCACCCACTACCCGCTAACTGATCCAGGAACTATCGAAGCATCCAATCTTCACACATTAGGAATACAAAGGGACCAGAATTACCCTGAAATCCAGCTGTGGAGGATCCCACAACAAGGTTGCATTGCAGAATGCCCTCTAATAGCTCTACAACACTGGCACACAACATAATCCACTCGTTGATTCAAAGACACAGTTACATGAGCCAACAAACTCACAAGAATTGGTGGAAAGTCACAAAACTGTACTCCTGTCGAGACTTATGGAGATGGGAACTAAACATGTGCTGGGCAACAGGAAGCACACAGAAAGCAAGAATGCTGGGTCATCCCCAGCTGCTGTCATAAGGAGTCATGAAGCTGGCGTCAAAGTGGAAGGTCAGGGACTTTAAGCTAATTGATTTCACTCCAAGAATCACCGAACGTGGAGTCTGTGACCTGTCGTTTCCAGGCACATTTCAGAAGGACCTGCACATCGTTCACGGAACGGTTGTGAAGCAGCACTTCATGCAATGTCGTGATATTACAAGTACAGTGGATGCTACCTGTGTAACAGTGAATGATATATTTGCTCACCAGAAGGACATCCAAGGGCTGCAGATACAGGCTGAAGATCACAGGAGAGAAGGTGGAGCCTTGGGGGCACCACAGGTGAGAGGAAAGGCTAAGGGCCAGAAGGAGCCCATCTGGACTAGTTGGATTTGGTTCATGTGCAATGAAAATTCTACCAAAGCCCATTCGGAGTGCATTGGTGTTCAATGCAGCTCGTGCTCAATGGTGTTGAGTGCTGTAAATCCGAGCAGGTAGTTTGGCAGGGGGGCGCTGGCTTTGATCTTCTGGCCTCTGGTTGACAACTGCAGTCACGTGGGTTGAGGTTGGACTTCATTGGTAGCAGGTTCTGACTTTTCTTTAAGTTATCTGGGAGGACGCCTTGGGCTAGTGATGAGTTAATGATGTTCAGTAGAAGTGTCAGGGCTTCTTTAGAGATCTCCTTCACAAGCAACAAAGGGAGGATATTGTATGCATATAATAGTGATTTTCTGGGCTGGAGGAGTTTAGCCAGGTATCCAGCAAAGATGGCAGTGTAGCTGCCCCATTCTGGTAATGTGGGTGGGAATTGCTGTGATGTCTGGTGCAGTCGTCGTCTCGGTTTATGACACAGCAACACTATTGTTTCAAATGAATTATGCATTTTGCTACTTTCTGTTAAATAAACTTGTTCATCCTTTCGTTTAGCAGTTTGCTTAGTGCCCATACTATTACTGGGCAATGTGCCTATCTAGTTAGCAGACACATCACTATCCTACAGCTTTAATATAGACTAACATCCTTGTTTAACTCGTTTAAGCACACATAAATCCATCAGTCATATTCTAGTATCCCAGTACAGTATAGTATAACATGACTTCTGTTAAGAGAATAATAGTCTTAATCATCCAAGGTTAGGTTTCGTTCACTTACCGCTGTTACTAAGATAAGGTATTTAAATTATGGTTGATCTATGAAGGTCAATAATTTATCAACATTATTTTAATAAGATGTCCTGACCTGGAGCAAGCTCGCTCACTCTTTTGCCTTTTGGGTTGTTAGGATTAGGCACAGCAGGCTGAAGTTCACTTCCGGTTTTCATCACTGACATGCTGGGATCACCTGTAAAAAGATGATCCGTAAAATCACTTCACTCTGAACTCAGAATTATCATGTAAGGAAAATGCTACTTTCCAATATGCATCTGTTCTTGGCATGTAGAGCTGTAGATTCGTATACTTGTGCATAGATCGCCATCTGGTGTTGGGCTCGGATGTTTGCACTTTGTTTTTGTCTTGGAAGAAGTCTTTCTAGTCACGAGATAGGTGACTCCTCCTTACGATGATAGTGTGCATGGGCATCAACTCCATCTCCAGATTGTTTTGCCATGGAGGGTTATGATGGAGTTAGTAAGAAATAGAAAAAGATGTCCATGTATAATGTATCTAAGTAAGATAGTACTGGAACAGATAGAGGTATCCGGGGAGGCGGGTGGGCGTATACGAATCTACAGCTCTACATGCCAAGAACAGATGCATACTGGTAAGTAGCATTTTCCGTTCGAGGCATATGAGCTGTAGATCGTATACTTGTGCATAGACTATACAGCAGTTACCTCCTTAGCGGTGGCTACCTGTATCTGTTGCAGTTGTTTGAAAAAGTGTTCTTAATACAGCTTGGCCCACACTAGCTTGTTGTTTTGCTTGCACATCTACACAATAGTGTTTTGTGAAGGTGTGCGGTGTAGACCAAGTTGCTGCTTTGCAGATGTCATCTAGGGGAATGTTTCATAAGAATGCCATAGAAGCCCCTAGTTTGCGTGTGGAATGAGCTCTAGGGGGAATGGTTAATGTGCATTTGGCTTTAAGATAGCATATTTGGATGCATTTAACAATCCACCTTGCAATTCCCGCTTTTGAAATGGGATTGCCCTTATGAGGTGGGGAGAAAGCCACAAAGAGTTGTTTAGTTTTCCTAAAGGATTTTGTCTTTTCAATATAGTAAAGTATTGCTCTTTTAACGTCTAGCGTGTGAAGAGCCTGTTCTGCTACTGAGTCTGGTTGAGGGAAAAAAACTGGGAGTTCAACAGACTGGTTAAGATGGAAGGCAGAAACGACTTTTGGTAAAAATTTTGGGTTAGGCCTAAGAACCACTTTGTTATGATGGATTTGCAAAAATGGTTCTTGTATGGTTAATGCCTGGAGTTCACTGACTCTTCTAAGAGATGTGATAGCGACTAGGAAGGCTACTTTCCAAGTGAGGAACTGTATTTTGCATTTGTGCAGAGGTTCAAAAGGGGGACCCATGAGTCTGGTAAGAACAATATTTAAATTCCACACTGGAGAGGGTGGAGCTCTGGGTGGAATTATTCTTTTAAGTCCTTCCATAAATGCTTTGATAGCGGGTACTCTAAACAAAGACAAGTGTTGTCTGTGAGATGTAGTCTTATGGATGTATATGCTAGGTTACATTGTTGTAGGTGTAAGAGATAACATATAATGTTTTGAATAGAAGCATCTAGTGGATTGATTTTGTTATTTGTACAGTAAATTACAAATCGTTTCCACTTTGCGGCGTAACATGCTCTGGTGGTAGGACGTCTAGCCTCTTTAATGATGTTCATGCAGTCTGGAGGGAGATTGAGGTAGCCAAACTGTAAGACTTCAGGAGCCAGATCGCAAGGTTGAGTTGATTGGGATCTGGATGTCTTATCTCTCCATGGTTCTGAGTGAGAAGCTTGGGTGAGAGGCGTAGCTTTTGATGAGGAACTACTGATGGTTCCAAGAGGGTTGTGAACCATGGTTGTCGGGCCCATGTTGGAGCAACCAGGATCATTGTGAGGGAATGCTGTTTGAGCTTCCGAACCACTAACGGAATTAGCGGGAGAGGCAGAAAAGCGTAAGCAAATTTGCCTGACCAGTTCATCCATAGCGCATTGCCTTTGGACAATAGGTGTGAATACCTGGACGCGAAGCTTGGGCATTTTGGTGTGTGGCGAACAGATCTATTTCTGGGTGGCCCCACATGTGAAAGAATGGAAGAATAACTTGAGGATGTAATTCCCATTCGTGGATCTGTTGTCGTTGACGACTGAGCAGATCTGCAATCTGATTGTGTACCCCTGGGAGGTGTTCTGCAAGGAGATGTATGTTTTGCGGAATGGCCCACCTCCATATGCATTGAGCTAGGTGTGAAAGCTGTAGAGAGTGTGTCCCCCCTGTTTCTGTATGTAGTACATTGCTGTCATGTTGTCTGTACGGACCAGGACAGCCTTGCCTACCAGATGTAGATGAAAGGATTTTAATGCCAGAAAAATTGCCAGTAGTTCCAGGTAATTTATGTGGTGTTGTTTTTGTTGAGGGGTCCATATGCCCTGAATGGTATGGTTTTGAAGATGAGCTCCCCAGCCTGTGAGCAATGCGTCTGCTGTTAGCACTATCTGTGGAACCGGGTCAAGGAACGGCCGCCCTTTGGAAAGGTTTTGTGTGTTCCACCACTGCAGAGAGCGATATGTGCGGCTGTCCACCAACACCAGATCTGTTAGCTGACCTTGAGCCTGGTTCCAATGACGTGCTAAGCACTCCTGTAAGGGACGCATTTGGAGTCTTGCATAAGGGACGATGAGAATACAAGTGCCATCATCCCGATCAACTGCATGAACACTCGAGCTGGTAATGAGTGTTGAGGCTGAAAATTGGATATTAGAGCTTGCATAGTGCTTATCCTGAGAGGGTTGGGGTATGCTAAAGCTTTTGAAGTGTTTATGGTTGCTCCTAGGTATTGTTGTGTGTTGGACGGTTGGAGGTGGGATTTGGTGAGATTCACCGTGAATCCCAAGTCGTGAAGCAGCTGGATTGTTTTGTGTGTGTGTTGCACACAGGTGCTGTGTGACTTCGCTTTTATGAGCCAGTCGCCCCGAATAAGGGAACACGTGAATATGTTGTCTCCTTAAGTGGGCTGCTACTACCGCGAGGCACTTGGTGAAGACTCTGGGTGCTGTAGTTACCCCGAATGGGAGGACCTTGAATTGGTTATGTTGACCATCCACCACGAACCTGAGATATTTCCTGTGAGCGGGGTGAATGGGAATATGGAAGTAGGCGTCCTTTAAGTCCAGAGTGGAGAGAAAGCCGCCCTGTTGAAGCAGGGGGAGCACCTGCTGGAGAGTGACCATGTGGAAGTGATCCGACTGAATGTAGAGGTTTAGCGGTCTGAGGTCCAATATGGGCCTGAGAGAGCCGGCCTTTTTTGGGATTAGAAAGTAGAGGGAGTAAACCCCTGTGCCTTGATGAGGCAAGGGGACTGGTTCTATTGCATGTTTTTGTAATAGAGCGAGAACCTCTTGTTTGAGAAGTGTTAGATGTTCAGAGGACATTGGACATTGTCTGGGAGGAATATTTGGGGGAGTAGAGGTGAGTTCCAGGCAATACCCATACTGGATAATTTGTCTTACCCACTTGTCTGTTGTGATTGAATTCCAGACAGGTAGGAACTGTGAGAGACGTCCCCCGACAGGAGTGGGATGATCAGGGGGAAGTGAAGGGAAGTCACTGTTTGGTGGTAGGGGAGGTGCGGGTATTGTTACCACGGCCTCTTCCCTTGCCGTTGTTGCCTCCGCGAAAGTATCCTCTAGAGGACGTTTGATTGGGGCTCTTATAGGAAGAGGAGGGATGTTCTGAACCAATGGTTTTGGAGCCCGCCCTGTAAAAGGAGCGGCGAAAAGAACCTCTAGGGGAAGGTAATTGCAAGGCCCCCATGGACTTAGCAGTGTCAGTATCTTTTTTCATCTTTTCTAAAGATATGTCAACTGTGGGCCCGAAAAGATGTTATTGATTAAAGGGCCGGTTAAGAATAGCAGATTGCACTTCCTGCTTGAATCCAGAGATTCGGAGCCAAGCGTGCCTGCGTAGCAAAATGCTAGTGTTAATGGCACGGGATGCGGTATCAGCCGCGTCTACCGCACATTTAATTGAGGTGTTACTTATTAATTTCCCCTCCTGTATAAGGTCGTTAGCTTTTTCTTTATATTGGTCACGAACGAATAGTTTCTTACCTGTCGGTGTAGTTTTGCAGCTTGAAGACTTTCTGGATTCACTATGCTGTGCATTATTCCGCCATCTCGTGGTTGGGTCCGGATTCGTAGTCTTTTCTTTGGTTTTTTTTGTGTTTTTTTTTTGTTGGCCCAGATGGGCGGCGACGCCCTACCATTTGGTGTCTTCGGTGACGTCGTCGCGCTTCCTGCGGAAGCTCCCACCCTTGGTAGCCATCTTCGGATTCTTTTTTCTTTTTCTGTTACTGTTTTTTGTCGTCTATGTCTTTTTTTCTTTATCCTCCTATTTTCCTTTTGATCCCTCTAAACTCTGTATGTAGTCTAGTTTTACCCTTGACCTCCTATGTTATCTTCCTGGCGGAGGCGGGTGGGATCGCTAGTGAATCCAGAAAGTCTTCAAGCTGCAAAACTACACCGACAGGTAAGAAACTATTCGTTTTGCAGCGTGAATCTTTCTGGATTCACTATGCTGTGCATAGACTTTGGAGCGGTTTTCTGTTATTGTGGTGGTTGGGTGGAAGATGAGCATTGGTTGCTGAAAATGTGTTGTAGGACCTTCTGTCCTACTTGTGCCTCTTTGTTCATTTGGATATCCACACAGTAGTGTTTGGTGAACGTGTGCACGGAAGACCATGTTGCTGCTTGGCAAATGTCTTGGATAGGTGTGTTTGCTAGGAACGCCACCGTTGCTCCTTTCTTCCTTGTCGAGTGAGCCTGGGCGGCTCCCTGTAATTCCTGTCCTGCCTGCTTGTGGCAGAGTTGTATTGCCTGCGCAATCCATCGTGCGATGGTATTTTTGGTTACTGGTCGTCCCAAAAAACTGCTTGCGAAGGAAACGAAGAATTGTTTTGTTTTCCTGCATTCCTTTGTCCTTTCTATGTAGTGCATCACGGCCCTTCTGGCGTCCAGCGTGTGCAGCGCCTTCTCTGTGGGCGTTGATGGTTTTTGGAAGAAGCTTGGTATCTGTATTGTCTGGTTAATATGGAACCGCGACACCACTTTTGGTAGGAAGTGTGGGTCCGTCCTCATGACAATTCTGTCCTTGTGTATTTGTAAGTAGGGCTCTTGTAGCGTAAGAGCCTGTAGTTCGCTGACCCTTCGCAGTGACGTGATAGCCACTAAGAATGCCGTCTTTAGTGTCAGCATGTGCAGTGTAGTTTTGTGTATGGGCTCAAACGGTGATTTCATCAACTGTGTTAGCACCGTGTTGAGGTTCCAGCTCGGGGCTGGCATCCTTTTTGGAGGTGCTATTCTCTTAGCCCCCTCCAGGAATCTTTTGACCACTTGGGAAGTGAAGAAACTTTTCCCGGTTTCTCCCCTGGTGTAGGCCACTATGGCTGCTAGGTGAACCCTCAGTCACGAGTAGCTCAGTCCGTTGTGTAGTAGGTGCGTTAAGTATTTTAGTACTGTTGATTCTTTTGTGACCTTCCGTTGCAGTTCCTCTTTAAGGCACCATTGCGAGAACCTTTTCCACTTTGCAACGTAGCACTTCCTTGTACTGGGTCTTCTTGCTTCTCTGAGTATTGCCATAGTGCTTGGCGGCAGCTTGAGGTGCGTGAATTCTAGGTCCTCAGGAGCCATGCTGCTAGGCTGAGGCTCTCTGGTTCTGGGTGGAGCACTTTTCCGTCTTGCATTGTGAGGAGGTCTTTCCTTTTGCTGAACCTGTGCGCTGGTTCCTGCGCCATTTCCATTATTTGTGAGAACCAGGACTGTCTGGCCCACTGAGGTGTCACCAGTATGAGTGTCATGCTGCTGCTTCTGCATTTACTGAGTACCTTGTGTATCAGTGGTATCGGGGGGGAAAAGCGTATGCAAATTCGTTCGACCAACTTATCCATAGCGCATTCCCTAGGGACCCTTGGTCCGGTTGTCTGGATGCGTAATGTTGGCATTTTGCATTTTGGAGTGTTGCAAACAGGTCTATCCGTGGTGTACCCCATTTCTGGAACAGCCGCTGCACTTCCTGTTGGTTGAGTTCCCATTCGTGGGATGCCGACGTCTGCCTGCTGAGTCGGTCTGCTTCTACATTGTCTATTCCTGGAAGGTGTATTGCCAGCAGGTCTATCCTTAGAGGGATGGCCCATCTCCAAATCTCTTGTGCTAGGCTTGATAGCGGTGCTGACTGAGTTCCACCTTGTTTGTTGATGTAGAACATGGTGGTTGTGTTGTCTGTTTGTATCAGTACTCTTTGACCGTAAAGCTGCTTCTGAAAGGCTCTTAAGGCTAGGAACACAGTTTTTAGTTCTAAGTAGTTGATGTGTCTCACTGCATCTTGTTGTGACCACAGTCCCCTGACGCGGAATCTGTCCATGTGCGCGCCCCAGCCCTGCTGTGAGGCGTCTGTTGTGATGGTCACTGTTGGAGTTGGCTGTGTGAATGGCTTTCCCTGTAATATGTTCTGTTTCTTCCACCACGCTATTTCTTGCTGCACTGCGTGTGTGACAACCACTAGATCTTCCCAACTCCCTGTTGCTTGTGACCATTGTTGCTGAAGCCATTCTTGGAATGGTCTCATGTGCAGCTTGATATTTGGGACCAGGTGGATGCACGATGCCATCATCCCCATTAGTCTGCTCACCGTCCTCACTGTCAGAACTTGCCCCTTGCGGTAGTGACGTGTTTCCCTCAGGAGCGCTATAGTTCTCTTCTCGCTGGGGAACACTTTGGACTGTGTGCTGTCGATTTGTGCCCCTAAGAATATCTTCATTTGCTGCGGTTCTGTTGATGATTTTTCCCAATGGATCGAGAAACCTAGTCTGGATAGTGTTTGTATGACCTGTTTGATGTGGTCTTTGCAGTGTTTGTATGATCATGCTTTCACTAGCCAGTCGTCGAGGTAGGGATATACATGTATGCCCTTTCTCCGTAGGTGCGCTGCCACTGCTGCTAGGCATTTTGTGAACACCCTTGGTGCGGACTTGAGTCCGAAGGCTAGCACTGTGAATTGGTAGTGGTTCTGGCCTATCCCGAATCTTAGTAGACGATTGTGTTTGTGGTTGACGGGGATGTGCAGGTATGCGTCTTTCATGTCTATGGTTGCCATGTAGTCCCCTTGTTGTATTTGGGGTATTACTTCCTGAAGTGATGTCATTTTGAATTTTTGTGTCCTTACGAACCTGTTTAGGAATCTGAGGTCCAGTATTGGCCTTAGTGTTTCGTCTACTTTTGGAACCAGGAAGTACGTGGAGTAGACTCCCTTGTTTCTTTCGTTCATTGGTACTGCTTCTATTGCTCTTTTTCTGAGCAGCTCTTCTGCTTCTAGGCGTAGGAGGGCAAGCTCCCCTGCGGGAAGTGGGCGGTGTCTTGGTTTTCTGCCCGGTGGGTGTTTTTGGAGTTCTATGCAGTATCCGTGCTGTATGATGTTCAGTATCCACTTGTTCGTGGTAATGTTCCTCCACTGCATGAGGAAGTTTCCTATTCGTCCCCCCACTGGGGTTGTATGCTCGGTGGTTCCCAGATTGTTGTGTGTGTTTTTTGGTTTTTCCTTTTGTTGACTTCTCCTCTCCCTTGGTGGTGATAGGGGAGGGTTTGGTTTCTTTGTGAAGTCACTTTGAGGTGGGCTGCTGACCCCCTCTTCGGGACTGTCCTCGTCCGTATCCGCGCCCTCGAAAGGACTGTCCTCTGGGTTGATACTGCCAATTTTGCTGTTGTTGCCCTTGTTGGCGTTGGCCCTGGTTGTTTCCCTGGTATCCTTGTTGTGGGGATTGTTGGGCAGTGGCGGGCGCATTGCCTCCTCTACCACTGGGCCGTCTTGAAGGGGTTCCTCTTCTCATCCCCCTGAACTGCAGTGCTCCCATGGACCTCGCAGTTTCGTTGTCCTTTTTAAGCTGCGTCAACTTCTCGTCGACTGGGGCTCCAAATAGTTTTTGGCCGTCGAAAGGTGTGTTCAGGATGTTACTTTGTACCTCCGGTTTGAAACCAGAGATCCTGAGCCATGCGTGTCTCCTTTCAGTCACCCCTATCATCATTTGCCTGCTGGAGTTCTCTGCTGCGTCCAAGGCTGATTTCAGGCAAGTGTTTGCGATAGCCTTGCCCTCTTCCACAAGGTGATTAGCCCTTTGCTGGTATTGTTGTGGCAGGTGTGTTACGAGCTGGCTCATTTCATCCCAATGCTGGTAAGCATGTCTGCTGATGAGGGCGTTGGAGTTGGCGATGCGCCAGTGTATGGCTGCGTTTCTCTCCACTTTTCGCCCTGTGAGGTCAATTCGTTTGCTCTCCTTGTCTGGAGGTGGACCCGTGTTAGTGGGGACATTGGCTCTTTTCCTGGCAGTTGCTGTGATAATGGAGTCTGCTGGCACTGACCCCTGGATGTACGCAGGGTCCTTTGTGGAGTGTTTGTACTTTTTTTCCACTCCTTGGAGTAACAGCTTTGCAGACTGCTGGTTCTTTGAAGGCCTCCCTTCCCTGGTCCAGGACGTTAGGCAGCATGGGTAGGAACTGGGACCTTGTTTGTTGAGGAAGTAGGGTTTCCAAAAGGAAACATGCTTTCTGCTTCTCCTCCTGCATTTCGACCCCATAGGTTGCTGCAGCCTTTTGGACGAATACATTGTAGACTCCAATGTCGTCTGGCGGCGAAGGCCTCGAAGGATAGGAGTCCACCCCTTCTTCTGGTGATTCTGCGTCGAGTTCTTGCCAGTCTAAGTCTTGTGCTTCCGAGGACGTAGAGTCCCGGTAAGACTGAAGCTCTCCTTCGTCTTCGGCTTCGAAGTAATAGTCCTCTTCGCCCTGCTCGTCGAGCGGTTCGGGTGTTTTTGGGGGTTCGACGTCTTCGGTGTCGGCCTCCCAGAGTGTTTCTTGAGTTGGCTTCGACGGAATGGCGTATAGCTTCATTTTGTCGTCGAAGTCTTTTTTCCGTTGCAGGATGCTCGCCATCTCTGCTTCGAGCCTTCTCTTTTTCTTCTCCAGCTCGTAGGCCTGTTCTGCGTCTAGGGATGAAGCGCCTCTTTTTGTGGTGGCGGTCGTCGAGGATGACGCCGGGCCTTCTTTTCTCGGCGTTGAGGCCACCTTTTCGGAGGTTACCTTCGGCGCCCTTGGTCTTTCGGAGGCTTTTGCCGATTGGGAGTCCTTTCCGGAGGATCCGCTCGGCTGTTTGTCCTTGGATGCTGTTGCTTTTGTCGAGGGTTTCGGCGGCAACGCTCCCTTCGAGGACTTGGCTTCACTTCTAAGAGTGTCGCTTGGGGCCTTGGCTTCACTCTTTCGAGCGTCGCTTGGGTGCTTCGGGGTCGACGTCTCCCTTACCTCCTTAGACGTTTTCTTGTGGACCTCGACTACTGAGCAGTCCTCCGGTCCCTCTGCGATGTTGTCTTCCTCTCCACTCGAGAGGCCCAGGTCTCGGAGCGACGGAGCTGGTCCCTGGCCCTGCATGTTGTAGTTAGCCCTTCTTGGTCTTTCTCTCACCCGGAGGGTTTTCGGGGTGAACGCCGAACACGCGTTGCAGTCTTCGCTGATGTGGTCGAGCGGCAAGCAGAGGTTGCAGACTGGGTGCTGGTCCTTTTGGGCGTACTTGTGGTGGCAGTTTTTGCAAAACTTAAACTGAGTCTTGTCCATAACCGCGCTCAGGGGGCCCCCTGTGTGCGCATTCTCTTTAGGCGTCGAGATTTTGGTCGTGGACCTTCTACCTCGTCGTCGTTCTCGTAGCCTCCGGTACTCGTCTCCTCGTCCGGTGCCTCAGGAAACGATCCTCATTGATGATTTTCGATTTTTTCGAGTTTCTTCGTCCAAACTTCTGGAACTTCTCGTCAACGATCCAGACCCCACGGCGGAAAAAAGAATCTGAAGATGGCTACCAAGGGTGGGAGCTTCCGCAGGAAGCGCGACGGCATCACCGAAGACACCAAATGGTGGGGCGTCGCCGCCCACCTGGGCCAAAAAACACAAAAAAAAAGAAAAAAAGAAAAGACTACGAATCCGGACCCAACCACGAGATGGCGGAATAATGCACAGCATAGTGAATCCAGAAAGATTCACGCTGCAAAAGGTGTTGCATGAGCTTTTCAAGCTCATCATAATGAGCTCTGTCATACCTGGCCAACAAAGCTTGGGCATTGGCAATCCGCCAATGATTTGCAGCCTGTGATGCGATACGTTTTCCAGATGCGTCTATCAGTTTGGATTCCTTATCAGGAGGAGGGGTGTCGCCTGTACTCTGAGTTTGCCCTCTTGCGTGCATTTGACACGACAAGAGAATCCAAAGGGACCTGACCTTTAATGTAAACTGGGTCATTGGGAGCTGCTTTATATTTTTTGTCCACCCTGGTGTTGAGAATCCTAGCTCTGACAGGGTCCTTTAAAACCTCTGGCGCATGTTTGAGCATGCCTTTTAACATTGGCAGGGTGTGCGTGGACTTTTGTGAGGGTGCAAAGGTTTCGAGTAAAAAGTCTTCCTCTAAGGGATCAGAATGTAATTGTACCCCGTGGTATTGAGCAGCCCTATTAATTAGTTGCGCAAAACCAATATTGTCATCTGGTGGTGATGGCCTAGATGGATAGAGGTCCGGGTCATTATGTGGGTCGGGATCTGTGTTGTAGTCATCCCAAGGGTCTACGTTGTGTGGGATGGTATGTGCATCATCATCATCCCCATCTGGATCTCCATTCCCACTCTCATTGGTATCATCATCCTCATCATCTTGTGGTTGAGGTGAAAAAGTATGTTGTGGGGAGTGTTCTGGAGAAATTAAGAGATTTGGATCAGCTGGAGGAGGAGAAGGAGGTGGAGAAGTGTTAGTGGCCATTTCCTTTCGTTTCTTGGGCATTTGATATTCCTCTGGAGGGTCCAGTTTTCTCTTTTTAGGAGGTTTGGTGACAACTTTACCAGTTTCTGGGTCAATACAAAGAGTTTTTTGTTTTGGATCCGAAAAATCTGGTACAGACTGTGTGGGTAGAATGTCCTTTTTCGGTGCCGAAGATTTAGGGTCAGAATGTTCTTTAGACCGAGTCTCTGAGGCTTTCTGTGGGGTCTTAGACTCCTTAGGTTTTGATATAGGAGTTTGTGGCTCCGAGGCTTTTTTGGGCTCTGAAGGCATTTTCGGCTCTGAAGATTTTTTCGATTCCGAATGTTTGTCCTTGGTGTGTTTCGACGCCGAGGGCTTCGGCGTCGAGGCTGTCTCCGGTACCGATGAAGAAGGGCGTGGCACATCTTTGGTCTTGTGTCTCGGTGCCGAAGGTGACTTTTCGGCACCAGAATGGGGCTGGCTCGAGCCCGAGCCGGAAGGCTCGTCTTTAGGTTTCATAGCCGGGCCCGAGGGCGGGGCGTCTGAGACATGTTGCTGGTGTTGACCTGAGCACGAGGGCGAAGGTGTTACCGGAGCCTTAGGTTTGGTTTTTGGGAAAGGGGTTTCGGTACTCACGGACCGCTGAGCAGGGGTGACTGTCTCCTCTTCGACGTCGGAGTTGTCGGCCTCCGAGACGGAGATGTCTTCTTCATCACCTTGTTGTTCCGGATGGACATTGGAATCTACTCCGAAGATGTCCGGAATCGAGCTGCTTCCGCAAGACATTTTGTGACGTCGAGCCCAACGGTCACAGATGGTTTTCTTCGAACTGAACGATGCACAGGCCTCGCAGTTCTGGTCTTCGTGCTCCGGGGAGAGGCAGAGATTACAGACCTTGTGCAAGTCCGTGTGTGGGAACTTAGCACCACACCCGGGGCATTTTTTGAAAGGAGTCCTTGCCATTGACTGCTGGCGTGGTCGGCGCAGATAGGCCCAACGGCCCGCGTCGAAGGTCGAGGAGTTAGTTTTAAAGATGCGCGTCGAAAGGGAAACGCGATCGAGACAATACCGTCGAGTGGAGAGGGATTGCAGGTCGAGGGGAGATTCGAAACCGATATCGACCCGGAGCGCAGCAAATCACATCCGAACCCGATGGCGGAAAAAAACAATCTGGGGATGGAGTCGATGCCCATGCGCACTATCGTCCTAGGGAGGAGTCACCTACCTCGTGACTACAAAGACTTCTTCCAAGACAAAAACAAAGTGCAAACATCCGAGCCCAACACCAGATGGCGATCTATGCACAAGTATACGATCTACAGCTCATATGCCTCGAACATATTATTATTATTAGCCACATTAAAATGGGGCGAACACCCCTGTTTGCATGCTGGATAGCGCCAACAACAGAGACAGATATCCCCCGCTGCGCATGCTGCATTGCTGGAGGTAATGTAAAATGTAACAAAATGATCTGGTAGATCTATAGAGACTGAAATGACCGAACACAGGTTTACACAATAGCTCCAAAGTTCATGGCACAGCTTCCAGAACAGATTTCTAGCTTGGCCCTAAGGATGTAATTGATTGGACAGTGGATGTGGAGCATATGCCCTACACATACTCTGATCATGCCCCATAAACTTAACACTGCACATCCCAAACACGCAGAGGATGTGGCGGTTCCAGCCAACTATGTTTTTGGACACCGCATTTAGGGAGGAAATTTTCCAGGCTGCACAAACATATTTTGAGATAATCACAGACTCAGTTAAGGAAACCGGGATCTCATGGGAAGTATTCAAAGCGATAATCAAAGGAGAATGTATATCTAAGGGACATGGCATTTCAAAGGCGATAAGGGGCAGACTGGTAAGGCTGAAGCATGAACTCCATGCTCTATAGCAAAAGCATGAACAGGACCATAGGTCAGCAACGATGGCATTCATCCAATCTAACCTACTAGAATTCCGCAAATAAGCGGATAGGGAAGTTAAGTGTTTGGGAAAATATGCAGCTGCAAGACGATTCGGGGAAGGTGAGAGGCCCAGCAGGACTTTAGCGGGGCTTATCAAACCAAAATGGGCATCCGACCATATTGTGCGGATACAAATGCAAGACGTGAGCACAAGGTACAAAGCTGAGGAAATACTGGGTACGGTTGTTCAGAACAATCCAAACCTATATGACTCACATTAGGAAGTGTAGAGAGGATATTAACGGTTATCTCAAGAGAGCTACATTAGCTTGGGTGGAAAAGGCTGAGAGGGAAGCTATTTGTGTACCCCTCACTATAGAAGAAATTAAAAACGCAATCAGGGATCTGAAAAATGGGAAAGCACCAGGCACTGATGTACAAACCGGGGAATTTTACAAATAATATGTAGAGCAGTTGGCGTCTCACTTATTAAACATGTATGGTGAAGTGATTGAGAAAGGTGAACTCCAACCCTCACTTAGGGAAGCCATTGTGATAACTTTACTAAAGCCAGGCAAGGACGTAGGATTATGCAACTCCTACAGGCCACTCTTCTTAATTACTGTGGATAATAAAACTCTGGCAAAAATAATTGCCGCTCGACTGGTCCTACTGGACCAGTCAGGATTCATTCCGGAGTGATCAACTGCAGATCTGAGAAACTTGTTCACAGATGCTCGGCAGATAAGGCCGGGCATGGAGCAACAGCGGTATTTTTAGATGCCACAAAGGTATTTGATTCAATCGAATGGCCATATTTGCTGACGATGCTTAAAAGACTGGGACTGGGCAAAGCGATAATAAAAAGGATTAAACTACTTTACACTGAACCGGTCAACAAAATAAAAATTAACTACAGGTCCTCTGAACCAGAAGCCATAAAACGGAGGACCCGGCAGGGCTGCCCCCTTTCACCAATCATATCTGCCCAAGTGACAGAACCGCAAGCGTGTTTACTCAGGGAGTTTCACGGTGACAGAGGTATTCAGTTCAGACCCTCATATCATGGTACACCGATTATATTTTATTGTTAGCTAACTTAACCCTATTAATAGATGAATATACAGACCATGGACTGCTTATAAACTGGGCAAGGCACGTGATGATGCCGCTCACCAGCATCACAACACAGCCCAGACTGGATTACCCACTACAATGACAAACAGGCCCAGTGAGATATTTAGGTACAAAATTCCACAGTGATACAGAAGTGATCATCAGTGAAAACTATGAGACAACTATAGTAGAATAGCAACCAATGTTGATTATTGGTGGATTTACCTACCCCGATCCCGGCAGGCTGAATAGCATCGATGAAGATGGTGATTTTTGTCACAATTATTTTATTTATTTATGAATATACCTGTGCCACTGAACCATAGCTTCTTTGCACAGCTTGGCACACTCCTTACACAACTCGCCTGGGCCAGGAAACAGCCTTGCAATATTCTGAAAATGCTTCATAAGCCCTACAAACTGGGTGGATTTGTGGTACCCAATTTCAAGAAGTACCATCTGATAGCTCAGACACAATTTGCATAATACTGGTTGCACAACACGAAAGAGGCAGCACATAGGGGGCTGGAAATGGACGAGGCGGACCCATACCCACTAGAAACTATACTGTTCACTGGGGAGGGAACGCAAGGACAAGGAGATGCTGATATCTGTTTACTGGAACAGGGACATATTGACAAGGAGATGCTAAACTCTGTTCACTGGGACAGTGAACACACTGACATGAGGGCACAACGTCACTCATATGGGGACATGAAACAATAAAGATGAAGACAGTAGTCTATTGACACAGAAAAACATTACACTGGGACCGGAGACACGCACATCAAGACACGTGCACAGGGTGTACACTAACAATGGTGCAGTCAACTCACTGATACTGCGACAGGGAACGCACAGATGCTCCAGTACTGATCTAGAGTTTGGCAGATGGGTACTCAATCACAAACGAGACGGATATCCTGTATGCATTATTACAAGTGCCATAGGAGATCATGTACTTGTAATCAGGCGGATGGGATAGCCGTCACGTTTGTGATGGAGTACCCATCCGCCAAGCTGTAAATCAGCCAGAGTCACTGGGACAGTGACTGTATCAACACAGACCTGAAGTCTTTTGCTCGGACAGGGATACAATGACACCTTAAAAGGAGAGCCCATGGACAGAAAGATAGGAATACAGAGGCACTGTAGGATGAGTAGAGGCATACAGGAAGCATAGTGACACTGTGACAATAAGAGAATCAGAGAATCGAGGGACAGTGAGGTCCAGAAAAATAATGGCACAAGGACAGTGAATTAATAAACACAAGGATAGTAAATAAACAGTCCCTGGGAGAGAAAGCAAAGTGATGCTGTGACAGACAGAATCCAGGGACACTGAGACCCGAAACATACTGACTTGAGGACAGTAAATAAAACAAACACTGGCACAGGAGGCACAATGATGCAGTGACAGAAACAGAATCCAGGGACCCATAGGGAACATACTGGCATGGGAATAGCAAATATAAAGACAATGGAAAAGGGAGTCCACACATGCGGAGAAGGGAAGTCAAGTGACTATGGCCACTCTGACCGTACTGCACCAGTACAGCACATCCAAACGCTCACCTCCAACGGTACAACACATCAACAGCATCAGCACACGCACACTCACTCTCACCAGTACTACAAATCCACTGTATAGTTTTACCTGCACGCTACGCATCCTCACCTCAACTGCACTGCTACAACATATCGATAGCCTCACGTCATCCGCACCTGTACAACACATGCACTGAACCACTTCACTCGCAGAAACACCACAGTTCTACACTCTCACCCCACATAACCTGCTACAACATATCAATAGCATCATCTATACAACACATCCACTGAACCACTTCACCAGCAGAAACACCATAGTTCCGCAATCTCACCTCAACCGCCACAACATATCGTTAACCTCACCTCATCCGCACCTATACAACACATGCACCAAAACACTTCACCTGCAGAAACACCATACTTCCAAACCCTCACCTCACACGCACCGCTACAACAAATAAATAGCCTCACCTCATCCACACCTATACAACACATGCACCGAACTACTTCACCCGCGGAAACACCACACCACCTCACACGTACCGCAACAACATATCGATAGCTTCACCTAATCTGCACCTATAAAACGCATGCACTGAATCACTTCACCTGAAGAAACACCACACCTCCACCTCACACGTACCCCTACAACATATCGATAGCCTCACCTCATCTGCACCTATAAAACACATGCACCGACCACTTCACCTGAAGAAACACCATACCTCCACACCCTCACCTCACACGCACCGCTACAACATATCAATAGCTCACATCATCCGCACCTGTACAACACATGCACCGAACTACTTCACCTGAACAAACACCATACTTCCACAACCCTCCCCGCTACAACATATCAATAGCCTCACCTCATCTGTACCTATAAAACACATGCACCGAACCACTTCACCTGAAGAAACACCATACTTCCACACCGTTACCTTACACGCACCGGTACAACATATGGATAGCCTCATCTAAATGCGCACCTATACAACACATGC
Source organism: Calotriton arnoldi (assembly GCA_963921515.1). Classification (NCBI taxonomy): domain Eukaryota; kingdom Metazoa; phylum Chordata; class Amphibia; order Caudata; family Salamandridae; genus Calotriton; species Calotriton arnoldi. The sequence continues at coordinate 658,384 of CAWUFW010006699.1, read as the reverse complement.
ACCAAACCACTTCACCTGCAGAAACACCATACTTTCACACCCTCACCTCACACGCACTACTACAATCCATGCACACCCTCACCTGCATCACCACAGCACATCTATACCCTCCTCACCCGCACCATTTCAACACATCCACAGCATCACTTAACTCGCACCACTACAATACATTCATAACTACACCGCTACACCACAGCTACACCCTCACTTTACCTGCTGTCTCAGCACATCCACAGAACCACTTGCCTCGCACCACTGTCTAAACATTCACAGCATTGCTTCACCTTCACCACAATACAGCAATAAAGCTACACCTACACCAATATAACACATCAACACACTCACTTCACTGATACTGCTACAAGAAATCCACATCATCACTTCATCTGAACCTGTACAGCACATCCACACTCTCCACTCACTCACACCATGACAACACCTTTGCAGCTTCGCTTCACATGCACTACAACTCATTCAAAGAATTATTCGCACTGCTATAACACATGCACTACAATACTTCACCTGCAACACTCCAATATATCCACAACTCACCTAACCCACAAAGCTACTACTGATCCATACCCTCACTCGTACCACAACACATTAACCTCAATTCACCAGCACGACCAAAACACTTGCTCTGCATCACCTCACTCGCACTACTAAAGCACATGTACCACTTCAGCTCGCTTGCATCATTGCAACACATTTGCAGCCTCACTTCACCTTCACAACACATCCGCAGCCTCATCCACACTGCTACAATACAGTCACAGCATTACTTCACCAAGACCACAACAGTATATGCACAGCCTTACTACACCCACTCCACTGCAAAACATCACACACATAACTACAACACGCCCACTGCATCACTTCACCGACACCAATAATGTATCTCCACAGCCTTACCTCACCTGCAAAGCTACTACACATCCATACACTAACATCACTTCACCGACACCAATAATGTATCTCCACAGCCTTACCTCACCTGCAAAGCTACTACACATCCATACACTAACATCACTTCACCGACACCAACAATGTATCTCCACAGCCTTACCTCACCTGCAAAGCTACTACACATCCTTACACTAACATCCCGTCCTGACACCAATAATGTATCTCCACAGCCTTACCTCACCTGCAAAGCTACTACACATCCATACCCTACCATCACTTCACCGACAACAATAATGTATCTCCACAGCCTTACCTCACCTGCAAAGCTACTACACATCCATACACTATCACTTCACCGACACCAATGATGTATCTCCACAGCCTTACCTCACCTGCAAAGCTACTACACATCCATACACTAACATCACTTCCTGACACCAATAATGTATCTCCACAGCCTTACCTCACCTGCAAAGCTACTACACATCCATACACTAACATCACTTCCTGACACCAATAATGTATCTCCACAGCCTTACCTCACCTGCAAAGATACTACACATCCATACACTAACATCACTTCACCGACACCAATAATGTATCTCCACAGCCTTACCTCACCTGCAAAGCTACTACACATCGATACACTAACATCACTTCCTGACACCAATAATGTATCTCCACAGTCTTACCTCACCTGCAAAGCTACTACACATCCATACACTACCATCCCGTCCTGACACCAATAATGTATCTCCACAGCCTTACCTCACCTGCAAAGCTTCTACACATCCATACACTAACATCACTTCCTGACACCAATAATGTATCTCCACAGTCTTACCTCACCTGCAAAGCTACTACACATCCATACACTAACATCCCGTCCTGACACCAATAATGTATCTCCACAGCCTTACCTCACCTGCAAAGCTACTACACATCCATACACTAACATCACTTCCTGACACCAATAATGTATCTCCACAGCCTTACCTCACCTGCAAAGCTTCTACACATCCATACACTAACATCACTTCCTGACACCAATAATGTATCTCCACAGCCTTACCTCACCTGCAAAGCTACTACACATCCATACACTACCATCCCGTCCTGACACCAATAATGCATCTCCACAGCCTTACCTCACCTGCAAAGCTACTACACATCCATACACTAACATCCCGTCCTGACACCAATAATGTATCTCCACAGCCTTACCTCACCTGCAAAGCTACTACACATCCATACACTACCATCACTTCACCGACAACAATAATGTATCTCCACAGCCTTACCTCACCTGCAAAGCTACTACACATCCATACACTACCATCACTTCACCGACAACAATAATGTATCTCCACAGCCTTACCTCACCTGCAAAGCTACTACACATCCATACACTATCACTTCACCGACACCAACAATGTATCTCCACAGCCTTACCTCACCTGCAAAGCTACTACACATCGATACACTAACATCCCGTCCTGACACCAATAATGCATCTCCACAGCCTTACCTCACCTGCAAAGCTACTACACATCCATACACTACCATCACTTCCTGACACCAATAATGTATCTCCACAGCCTTACCTCACCTGCAAAGCTACTACACATCCATACACTACCATCACTTCCTGACACCAATAATGTATCTCCACAGCCTTACCTCACCTGCAAAGCTACTACACATCCATACACTAACATCACTTCACCGACACCAATAATGTATCTCCACAGCCTTACCTCACCTGCAAAGCTACTACACATCCATACACTAACATCACTTCCTGACACCAATAATGTATCTCCACAGCCTTACCTCACCTGCAAAGCTACTACACATCCATACACTAACATCACTTCACCGACACCAATAATGTATCTCCACAGCCTTACCTCACCTGCAAAGCTACTACACATCCATACACTAACATCACTTCCTGACACCAATAATGTATCTCCACAGCCTTACCTCACCTGCAAAGCTACTACACATCCATACACTATCACTTCACCGACACCAATGATGTATCTCCACAGCCTTACCTCACCTGCAAAGCTACTACACATCCATACACTAACATCACTTCCTGACACCAATAATGTATCTCCACAGCCTTACCTCACCTGCAAAGATACTACACATCCATACACTAACATCACTTCACCGACACCAATAATGTATCTCCACAGCCTTACCTCACCTGCAAAGCTACTACACATCGATACACTAACATCACTTCCTGACACCAATAATGTATCTCCACAGTCTTACCTCACCTGCAAAGCTACTACACATCCATACACTACCATCCCGTCCTGACACCAATAATGTATCTCCACAGCCTTACCTCACCTGCAAAGCTACTACACATCCATACACTACCATCACTTCACCGACAACAATAATGTATCTCCACAGCCTTACCTCACCTGCAAAGCTACTACACATCCATACACTACCATCACTTCACCGACAACAATAATGTATCTCCACAGCCTTACCTCACCTGCAAAGCTACTACACATCCATACACTATCACTTCACCGACACCAATGATGTATCTCCACAGCCTTACCTCACCTGCAAAGCTACTACACATCCATACACTAACATCACTTCCTGACACCAATAATGTATCTCCACAGCCTTACCTCACCTGCAAAGCTACTACACATCCATACACTAACATCACTTCCTGACACCAATAATGTATCTCCACAGCCTTACCTCACCTGCAAAGCTACTACACATCCATACACTATCACTTCACCGACACCAATGATGTATCTCCACAGCCTTACCTCACCTGCAAAGCTACTACACATCCATACACTAACATCACTTCCTGACACCAATAATGTATCTCCACAGCCTTACCTCACCTGCAAAGCTACTACACATCCATACACTAACATCACTTCCTGACACCAATAATGTATCTCCACAGCCTTACCTCACCTGCAAAGCTACTACACATCCATACACTATCACTTCACCGACACCAATGATGTATCTCCACAGCCTTACCTCACCTGCAAAGCTACTACACATCCATACACTAACATCACTTCACCGACACCAATAATGTATCTCCACAGCCTTACCTCACCTGCAAAGCTACTACACATCCATACACTAACATCACTTCCTGACACCAATAATGTATCTCCACAGCCTTACCTCACCTGCAAAGCTACTACACATCCATACACTAACATCCTGTCCTGACACCAAGTCCTCAAGAGGATAATGAACACATGATTAGGTTTAGGGTTGATGAAAGAACGGATTTGTTTGATTTTTGTAAGAGCATGGAGGTGATAATTGATTGTTTTCCTATGGTTTTTTAATACTCTTTTTATTGAAACATAGCTCATCATACAGATTATACAGGAAAAGCATGTAGATTGGTGTGCTACAAATCTAGTGCTTAAGAGGTATAGCTTGAAAAATGTACATGCATATTCAAGAGAGGGCGCTTTTACAGCCTGTCACGTTCCATGCAGCTTGCCACAATATCAAGCTCCCAGTAGAGCCCTAGTCCATCCCCCGAGAAACGTCTCTCCGTCATCAGTAGCCCCTAAAGTACAGCAGGCACCCCATACTTTATCCCATATATTAGGGGCAGCCCCTACTCTGGTACACTACTTGCTCCACCCTCTGGCACCAGTCCAGGTTGGACTCCAAGTCTTGGAGGAGTGGTGCTGCCCCAGGCCCGTGCAGTGTTCTGCTTGGTCACCCCCCCTCCATCACCAACCAGATCTTCCGATACCTAGGCCTGCGCTGCTCACCTGGGACTGTCAGGAGGAGCCACTTTGCTTCTAAGGACAAAACTCTGGACATTGCCTCAGTGACCGGTCACCAAGTATCCTTGTATCACCAGACATTCCTGCATGACAAGGAAAATTGTGGCCTCCTGGCCACACCCCTGGAGACAAGTTGACGTATCAGCCTGCCCCATCTTAGCTAGCAGAGTCCTGGAATAATAAGATCTATGCAAGATCCTACGCTGAATCAGTCTAAACCGAGCGTGAATCGCGATGACCCGCAGGCTCTGAATCACTTCCACCCAATCGTCATCTTCTGTTTCCCCTAGGTCTCCGGCCCGGGCCTCTCTGAGCGTCACCAACGGGGCAGGAGAGTTGTTGACCAGCTTCCTGTAAATCACAGTGATCCCTTTGTCAGTTATGGGCTCTGTCAGGAGACAGTCCGCCAGAGGTGATGCCTGTGGCAGCTGCTCCCACTCTCGTATGTGTCTGCTAAAGCATGTCCCAGTTGCAAGTATTTGTATCCTTCCATCTCCGCCAGCTTGTATTCCTGGCATAGGACCTCAAATTGTAAGAAAGTTTGGTCCCTCCAGACATCTCCCAGGTGCTCTCTGCCTATTAGCTCCCATCTCGAGAAACCAGTCAGGCCCTCCCCCCCCCCCACCTCGCGCATTAGGTCACTGCCCCACAGCAGGGTCAGATTGGTGAGTTTATCGCTCCAGCTCAAATATTTGGTTGCCTCCCTCCATATCCTTACCATTGTCTGGGTATGGGGAGGGAGGTCGCACTCCTGTTGCAAAGGACCACCTCATGGCATCTGCGACCCATGGCCTCCCTGCCAACTCGGTATGCCAGTTCTTGTCATTCTGAGAAGACCCAGTCATTGATCACCAGGAGCTGTGTCGCCCAATAATACTTTGTTATATCTGGGACTGCCAAACCGCCCTCAAACACCCCCCTTTGGAGTTTACCCAATGCAATGCACGGGGAGTCACCCTTCCACAACAATGAACGGGCTTCATGGTCAATTTTCTTAAAGAACTCAAGTGGGACCCTAAAGGGTGTGTTTTGGAGCACATAGATAAGGCGTGGGAGAGTCATCATTTTATACAGGACTCTGCCCATCGAGGATAGTGGTAGATTCTTCCAGTGCGCCACATCTCCATGCAGCCTGTCCAGTTATACAAGAACGTTCCGTCGCACAAACTCCTGTGGGTTATAGGTAACATATATCCCTAGGTTTGGAAATCTCTCAAGCACCAATGGTGCTGTGCAAGCAGGGGGGGGAGCGTCAGGGCACCCCCGACAGGGAAAAGACCAGTGATTCAGCCCAGTTGATACTGTAGCCTGAGTAGCTCCCGAAGGTGTCAAAGAGCTGCAGAACTCTGGACATGGAAAGGGACGGCGGGGTAAGGTAAAGCAAGATGTCATCGACATACAGAGAGATGCGCTCCTCTCAATACCTGACAACCCTTACTCCGTGTAAAATGGAGTCCTGACAAATACAGGCCGCTAGCGGCTCGAGGGCCCGCTCAAAGATCATATGGGGAAAGGGGACATCCCCGCCTAGTGCCCTTCTGCAGGGCAAAGACCCGGGAGACTGATCTATTAACCCTCACCGTAGCCAATGGGCCCCGATATAAGAGTTTAACCCAGCCACAGAATTTTGGGCCAAAGCGTAAGCGAGCCAGAATGGCGAAGATGTAGTTCCATTCGATGGTATTGAATACCATTTTGCCATCCAAAGACATCAAAACTGGCTGCTCCATTTGGAGTGCTGTAGTCCCATGCAGTGCTCCATAAAGGTGTCTCAAGTTGAGGCGGGTGCTTCTATGTGGAATGAAACCCGACTGGTCAGGATGGATGAGCGAAGTGATAACAGAGTGCAGCCTGGTAGCCAGGACCTTTGCTAGCACCTTTGCCTCTATGTTTAGTAAGGATATGGGTCTACACAAGCCACAGTCGGCCGGTGGCTTGCCATTCTTGTGGATAACAACAATGGTGGCTACACGTTGGTCTGCTGGCAGGCTGCCCTCTTCTTGCGCCCTGAGGAACACAGTTAACATGTTTGGCAACTGTGTCCGCCATCCCTTTGTAAAGGTCTACTGGTAGACCATTGGGTCCCGCTGTTTTCCCTGACTGCAGGCCTCGCATCGCCCACACCAACTCCTTGTTCGTCAAGTTAGCCTCTAGAGTCTCTCTCTCTTCGCCTGTGAGCGTCTGCAGGGCTATATCCTTTAGAAAGACAGCACAGTCTGTGGCGGTCCGAGACGCTGTAGAGGTGTAAAGATCCTCATAATGTTTAGCAAAGGTGTCGGCTATAGCAGATCAGTTGTTTGGAGCCTACCTTCCCAGTTTGCAATCTCCAATACCCAGGAACGGGCCATGTCTCTTTTGTCGAGCCAGGCCAACAGCTTGGTGGCTTTGTCCCCCACATCATATAGTCTACGTTGCATTGCCAGCGCATGGCTCCGTGCGCTGTTTTCCGCCAGTGCACGCAGGTCCTGCTGCTGGAGATGTAGCTGATGGCAGATGCCTGCCGAGCCCTCCTCCGATGCCCTGGATTCTAACTCTGCAATGCCTCGCTCAATAGCTTCACACCTAAGCTTATGGTCTTTCTTATTGCCCCCTATAACAGACTGTGCCTGACCCCTCAAGACTGTCTTAAATGCCTCCCAAAGGGCACAGGCGGAGTCTACATTCCCCAGATTGTCACTGAAATATGCGCCTGCCCCTGCCTTAAGTTTCTCCTTGAGCTTCTGGTCTCTCAGGTGCCATCTGTCTATTCTGGGGGCCAGCACAGATTCTCTGGTCGGTCGGAAAAGCCGGACCCCGACCGGGGAAATGATCAGAGAAGCCCCATGCATAGTGCATCGCGGGTGATAAACTGCCTACTCACCAGTGGCGAGTAAAGATATGATCCAGTCGGGAGGAGCTACCATATGATGGCAAAAAATAGGTGTACTGTCGTTTCGTGTTATGCACCCGCCAGAGGTCCATCAGTCCCAGCGGCTCCACAAAGGCCTTCAGTGGTTCCGTCTTGACCTGAGTGATGGCTCTACTTACTCAGTCAATCCCAGGTTCTAGGACTGCGTTCATGTTGCCTCCCATTATAAGGGTCCCAGTTGGCATATCTAAGAGTAGGGAGCTAATGCCTGGAAGAGTTTCTGCATGTAGGCATGGTGGGATATAGATGGAACAAATGTTGAGTGTAATGCTCTCCCATGTTCCCGAGACGGCCACATAGTGGCCCGAAGGTCGTGCCATGTGCGATGGGTGATAAGTGGTATAGATTTTTTTAGTAGGATGCGGTAACTCGCAAGTCGGTGGAATATCCGGCATGTGCCAGCAGTGTGTAAGCTGAATCTGTATAGGGCCTTAATGTGGTTTCTCCGGAGGTGAGAGTCTCTTGGAGTAATATTAGGTCCGGGGAGTGTCTACGTAGATGTTTTCCCTAGGTTATTGAGTGAAGAGTGAAGCTTGAGATTTTACAATTAATTAGTGAATGATGAATCAAAGCTGTTTATGTGTCTTGATTTGATGAGTGAGAAATACTGCGGATTTACCATCATCTTCGACATCTTATTTTCAAACATTTTCAAGCATGGGTAAAGGGCAAGTAGGTCATTGAAAGAACATTTTTTCAAGTAAAGTTGTGTGTCATCCTCATACTGGTGAATGGAGACACACTCCCCTTTAAATAATGTACTCAGTGCCTTCATGTATGGGTTGAAAAGCCCTGGGTGCATACACTAACCAAACTAGATTGTTCAAGATAGGTGTTGCAACACATAGGATTATGTGAAGTGCAGGACTGAGAAAGGCACCTTTTTGCATTCCAAATGGGGGTGCAGGGAACTACGGGTATCCTGTTGGGAGATTCAGGTGGAGCTGCAGGCAGTATGGGGCCAAGATGCTCCATCCAGGCCACATCGCTCTGCTTCCTTTTGGACAGCTTAGCACTATAGAAATGCCATACCCATAAATACTTACCTACAAGTGGTGCAAGGGAGACCAAATAATGTAGACTTGGTCCGGTATTCATTTACGTTTTGCCTTCTGGGACTGATGGTGGCGGAAAGGAACAGAGCCTGGGGGTTGGGGTAACCAAAATCAACCTACCAAAGTGCAGTGGCTAAAGAATATGGACTGGTGGACGTCAGCAGAGAAGGTGGCATTAGAGGCAGGCGAGGCACAATGTCAAACAATTGGGGGTGGAGGCAGCAGCGATACAGGCTGCAGTTCAGTGGGCTGTGAAGCTGGACAACACTGGCCTCTAGGTTTAATAAATGAACAATGTGTTCTCCTGACATCAATTTCTTTCCCTTTGGTTCTTCTCATACCACTGAGCCATGTTTTGTATTTGTTTCTTATATTCTTAGATTTCAAGAAAAAGATTTTTTTAAAAGGTTTGGAAACAAGAACAGACCTTTGCGGGACATCCCAAGACATCAATGCTCTAACGATTCAACAGCTATGATAAGAACCAGTTCAGTATTTGGCCTTGGAAACCCTTTGAATGATTCATTATAACTCCATGGGCTAAAGTGAAGTGATATCCACCACAAAGTCTGCCTTCCAAGAAGGGTGTTACTGAGATGATGAACACATTGGCTCCATCCAGCGCATCTCAGGCTTCAAAAGCAATATATCAAGCTCCCACTCGGGAGAAAGGTTCCTGTCTATGGGAAATAATGACCTCTAACAAATCCTTCATTAAAGAAGTCTGAAAAAGAAGCATGGGAAGGAAGCGATTTAGGGCTTGATTTAGATTTCGGAGGACAGGATACTCCGTCACCATGGTGACGGATATCCAGTCCACCGAAATATAAATTCCATTATATCCTATGGGATTTATATTTGGATGGACGGGATATCCGTTACAGTTGTGACGGAGTAACCTGTTTGCCGAGATCTAAATCAGGCCGTAATACTGCAGAATCTTTAGATTAATAATACTGGATGCAATGAAGAGCCAGGATGCCAAACTTTAGGATGGAAGGCTCAGGTACAGGATCTGACACTGAAGTCTGAAGAGGAGGTCCGGTTGTTCTGCTCAAATGGTTGCGAAGTAAAAGTTACTTGCCTCATGTAAATGTTTCTGGTATTCCTGCAGATTCCACAGCTTAAGAATATGCTCCAGGTCTGCAGACTGGTTTGGAAATATCTCTTTTCCAGCAGTGATTCTCCAGTACCGCCAGAAGATGCCATGCGGCTCCATCTGCAGCTCCGCACACAGGACATGACATCACCGGCATGTAACTGATGCTTACCTGCACGTGGATGTCGGTACCTCAAATGTTTTCTGCACCCGAATGAGGCTTGTGGAAAGGAACCAAGAGTGTATCGATGACAGTGACAATAAAAATACAAAACAGGTTTGTATACCTTAGGGTCTTACTATACAGGGCACTAACTCAGCAGCTGAAGAGGGAGAGCAGTGAGGAATCTGCAGGAAGATTATGTGTCCACCAGTAATATTGTTGCCAAACGTAGTAACCTTTACTTCTGATGAGTACATCTCCCTGCAGATTACTCACCTTGCGAATGAGTCCCACAGCAATACCCTCTGAGAGGCAGCACTGAGTATTAATACCGAACCATGGAATTCACGCAGCACAGCCCTGGCAAACTATCTGTCACTCCATCCTGGGCTGCGAGGCAGTAATGTTTAAAAAACATGGACAGGATAACTTGGCCACCTAGAAGATGTCAGCCACTGAAACATCCCAAGTGAGAGCAATGGAGCAGCCACGAGCCCAGCTCGGTGGCCAAAATATCCTCTGGAGGGTCTTACGTGGCCAATAGTGGATGTAGACAGGATGACCCAATATGAGACGTGTGCTCGGTCACTGTCTTATTTTTCTTGGCTCTGGCAAAGTCAACAAAAAGATGGTCGTTGACTCTGCCCTGTCAAGTATGGACGATATAGTACGAGACTGCACACCTGTGGTGCTGCCTATGCAACGCTCTTCCTCTGTTGCACAACGGGGAGCAGGAAAGACTCGCAGAACTCACAGACTGGCCCATACGAAAGGCTGGAACTACCTCGGCTAAGCAGGCTGGGCAGGTATGGAGGACCGACGTTTCCAGGTAAAAAACTGTGAACCAGAATTAATTAAATTCTACAAACTTGCAACCTGAAGTGACTGCTACTAACAGTCTTCAAAGTAAGAAGATGAACAGGACAACTCTACATCGGCTTGAACAGGGATGCCGTGAAGAAAGCAACACAAGTTTCAGAGCTCACCGAGCAGTGAATGGAGTTAAAGGGTATGGGTAAAGTAAACCTCTCCGAAAACCTCTAAAAGCGACTTAAAGAATAATGGCTAGTCAACGAAACATATGAAAGTCGATAAGGCAGACAGGTAACACTTAACTGTATTATCGAAAGGTAAACCCAGATATGTAAATGTAGATACCTTCTCCAAGGTTTCCCCTTTAATATAGATGGTTTTCTGTAAGGTGGTTTTAGGACAGATGGTACGTGTAAAGGTTTTAGTAAGTCCATTTTATTTCCACAAACTTGACTACAACCTGATACGTATGTGTTTCCTGCTGCAGTGGCACGAGTCTTCAGTATGTTATTTAGGGGTGCAGGTGGTGTTTAAAGACAATTATGGTGCTGCGTATAGCAGGAGAGGGGGTCCAACTGATTACCGGATTAGGTTGTCCCATTCCCTGAAGGGCACATTGCCCTCATAAATATGGTGGCTCTTCCTAAACTGCTGAATGTATTTGCAGACATCCCTATAATGCCTCTGAGAGACTTTTTAAGAGTTTGCGACACAGACGCCTCCCCTGGACCCACACATGCAACAATGGAGGGCACTCCCATACCATATGCATGAATGTGGCATCTACTGTGGTCACAGTGCGGGCAGCCCGGAGATACTTCCGGGAACATTTTGTGGCGGCGGTGTGGTGTTAAGTAGGTTTGATGTAAGTAGTTAAATTGTGTAAATTTCAGGCGGGCGTTGCAAGATATGCGTTTTACCCGCTCCAGTGCCATGGTCCACTGCTTGGCCGTCAATTGCTCACCTATCGAGCAAGTCCCTATCCGTATGACAGACATTCACACCCAGGTATCGAAAGGTGTCAAAACTCCAGGGGACATGCCCTGCTCCTGGCGCCACACGATGGTCAGGCGCGACCCAGAGTGGTGGGAAAATGCAGGATTTACCCCAGTTTACCTGAAGTCCCGTCATGTCTCCAAAGAGATCTAGTAGGTCATAGAGGGCCGGCAGCGCATGGTCCCATAAATACACCATGACATCATCCGCATACAAGGACAAAGTGTGCCTTCCAGACCCACCTTGATGCCCTATGCAGGGCCTCTGGTGCCCAGCTGAATAGCCAGCGGATCCATGGCCAATGCAAAGATCACTGGGGACAGGCAGCATCCCTCTCTGGTCCCTCTACCTATGGCAAAAGAACGCGAGATCTGACAACCAGTTCAGACCCTCACTTGTGTGGTGGCATATAGTATCCTGACCCATTGGAGAAAGCTAGGACCCATACCAATCGCCTCAAACACCTGTAGCAGGTAGGACTAAGTCAGCGTATCAAACGCTTTCTCAAAGCCAAGGGAGACCGACACCGGAAGGTCAGCCCCCTTGGATACAGCGTCTATGATATGGCACAGGTGCTGAGTATTGGAGTGTGTTGCCCGTCGTGGCACAAATCCACATTGGTCAGAGTGGACGAGGGAACCAAGCACCGGGATCAGTCTGTTGGCAAGGTTCTTACTTAATATTTTATAATCATTGTTCAGCATTGACAACAGATGGTAAGAACTCACCCCAAGAGGGTCTCTACCCGGTTTCAGATGCAACACTATGAGGGCCTCGCGAAGAATCTCCAGGAGAATGCCCCTGTCGTACACTTCACAATAAACCTCTAACAGTTGTGGGGCTAGGGTCTCCCTGTAGGCAGCGTAATATTCCACGGGGAACCCCTCCGTGCCTGGTGTCTTGCCAAAGGCCATCTGACTTATTGCTAGGTGAATTTCCTCTATCTGTAGAGGTTGTTCCAGCTCCAACAGCTGAATCGGGGTCAGGTAGGTAGTCCTGGATCTGTGCCGAAGCCTGCTCCGGTGGGAGTGAGGGGGGGGGGGGGGAATACAGCCACTCATAGTACTGAGTAAACACTTCATTGATGTCAGCTTGTGCATTCACAATGCGGCCCGTGCTGTCCCATATGGCGCCAATTACGGTCCTGGTGACCTCGAGCACAGCAACCACGCCAGTGTGGGCCCAGGCTTATTGCCCTCAACATGGTGATGGGTCAAGGAGGTCTTGTTATCAAGATCACACAGTCGCACCACCTCTTCTCGGTATTGAGGATGAAGAGCTGTAAGTTGGGGAGGACGTCAGGCACCAACACTGCCTCCATCTCAGTCGTCCACAGGCACGCTTCTATGGCCAGCACACTGCGAGTGGGTGTTGTCCAAGCTCCGCATGTCGTGCTAATGTAGTGTTCCCTCATAACTACCTTTAAGGAGTCCCATTTGTGCTTTTGAGAGTCCACTGATCCTGTATTATCTGCGAAGTACTGGGTGAGGTGTGTGGCAATAGTGTTTCTATACACTGTCTTGTAGCACTTCTGTGCAGAGCTGCCAAGTCGGGATAGTGGCCCTCGTCCTACCCCACTGGAAAATGACCCAAAGTGGGTTATGGTCAGACAAAGTCCTGCCTAAATATTTAGAACTGCGTATAAGGGGCCAGCAGTCCGAGTTGCAAAAGAAATAGTCCAGCTAAATATGAAACCGGTGTCCTGGTGCATAGTAGGAGTACTCCGCCTCCCTAGGATGCCCCAGGCGCCAGACATCATGCACATTAGAGGACCAAGACCATTGCTGAAAGTGTTTCGCTACCTGTAAACCCTGTGTGCCCGGGAGCGGGGGGATGGAACGGTCTAGATCTGTATCGTGTATGCAATTGAAGTCGCCTCCCCACAACCTCGGAGCCCGAGGATCAGGTAAAATGGTTGGAGAGAGGGTATCGAGAAACTCACCCTGATTATGGACCGTTCCCCATAGAGATTGATATTTCCCTTGAGGAGGTAACTAGAGCTATAAATGAGAGTGCCTCAAGGAAAGCACCAGGGCCGGATGGCATTCCGGTGGACGCCTATAAATCTAATATAGGGTTATGGGCTCCACTTTTAACAAACGTATTAATTAGTTGTAACCGCCATAGGTTGATTCCCACATGGGATGAGGCTATTGTGATACCCATATTTAAAAAGGGGAACAGAAATTAACCTAGTTGTTACCGCCCAATTTCTTTATTGGATGCTTTTATGAAAATAGCGGGAAGGGTCATTTTAAACAAGCTTCAGACATGGGCTGAAGAGACAGGAGTCCTATCAATCTTCCAATATGGCTTTCGCTCAGGCTTAGGCACCATTGAACAGGGACTTAACTTGTCACTGATTATAGATAAATACACAAAAGGAAAGAAGGGCAAACTTTTCCTCACGTTTGTGGACTTAAGCTCCGCCTTCGATTGTGTTAAACATGACAAATTGTGGAACACTCTTAAAAATCTAAAGGTTGATCCATCACTGTTGACGTTTATAAAGGAATTATATAGGGGGGCAGGTGCGAGGGTACGATACGGGAAGCAGGGGGAATGCTCAGCCACGTTCCCCATAAAAAGAGGGGTGAGGCAAGGGTGCATCCTTGCCCCCCTGCTTTTCTCGCTCAACATAAATAGCCTAGGACAGCACTCGAGCATCAACATGATTATCCAACCATTAGGGATACCCCAGTCCCTATTTAATTATACGCGGTTGACGCTGTTATAATGTCACGGACACAGCTGGGATTACAAAGGTCTGTCTCTAACTTTGTTGCCTATATGACAGACAGGGGTCTAAAGGTAAACATTGCTAAGACATTTACAATGAGTTGCGGGACTAAAACGAGAAAGACATATGACATCTTTATTGATAATAAACAAGTTGAAAGCACATAGTTTTTTAGGTCTCGCGCCTAGCGTTGCAGTGCGCAGCCCTGCTCGCGCAGCGCGAGACCTTTAGAAAGGGCTTCTGAAAACGACCCACACGCTCGAGCGTGAGGTTTTGTTTTCGGAAGCCCACATTGGCTGTAGCGTGCGTTTTTTTCCAAAAAACGGCACGCGATTGGGCAAAGGCGGGCGCATGTCCCGCCTTCGCTCCTCCCATTCCCGACGGTGGCCAGAACGCGCAGCAGCGCGCGTTCGCCTCGCTGTCGCGCTCCCTCCCCCCGCTCCTCTGTGGTGCACGCGCACACCACTGGGTAAATTCTTATGACAACGTGTTTGGGGGAAAAAAAAAAACGAAAGAAAAAAAATGTAAAACGGAGTTATCGGTCCGAGGCACTTTTGTTTCTGTTTCTGGAGCGGGGTAAAGAGAGTGAAGACAGATTGTAAACACTGAGCTCTAAGGCAAGCCTAGACCAGCACAGAAACCCACAGAAGTGCCTCCGCACCCCTGGACCAGAGCCCCTGTCAGCGATTGCCAAAGTCCCACCGCCTGTGTCATCGCAAGAACTACGTCTGAGGGAAGAGAAGCGGCACCAGTCCTACTCCCACAGCCTTTTTAGAGAGTTCCTGTTGCTTTTTTCTATAAACTTTCTTTCGAGCGCGAGCCTCTTCCTGCCATCCTCCTCCCCTGCCGTAGAGACAGATGTTTCTGCTCCTTGCGCGCTCGGTCTCGCAGAGCGCGCAGAGCTCCCCAGGCACGCACCAGGGCACCGCACAGAGCGACCCATGCTTGCGCCCCACCATGAGACGCCGAGTATGGGGCCCGCACTTCTGCCAACGCAGCAGCAGCAAAGCCAGCCCCCAGGAGAAGCCGTCAAAATGCCCACCGATGACCACCTGCATCAAAATTCAGAAGCGGCACCTCTACGCGCCCTGGGCAAGGTAAGTAATAAATCACACCAACACATTGCCATGGTCTGATGTCTATGTTTACGTGTGCTCTGTGAATTTACTTTGGCAGAATTGTAACTTTTGCGCTGGAGTGCATCTGGACTGGGTTTACGGAGTTGGTGGGGGCGTTGTGGTACCCGTCCGATTAGGCAGGCCGCCACCTGATCACCAGTAACGAAACTGCTCTTTTGTGGTTGAAGCTATGTGTCTGGAAACGTAGAGTGGCCGCGGCGCTCGCGTCACGAGACACCGCGAGCTGCCGGGGAAGATGCCACATAGCGATGGCGGGGAGAGTCGTGTATTTCCTGTGTCACTGTTAGGCTGAGAATAGCTGCGGCACAGGCTCCAAGAGGTAGTGCTGGGAAAGTTGGCCGCTGACTGGTTTGTTGTAGTTATTTGAATCCAGAGCTGCCCTCTTTCCCCCTGTCTGCACACCCTCCCCCGCCCCCGACCCCCATAGGAGTTCAGTCGTACTGGGCACAGTTACACAACCCCTGCAGCAGAGGGCTAACCGAAGCAGAGTTTTCGCACCTGCCAGTGGAACCGCGGGCAAGCTGTGCCCGGCTAAAAGTGGTAAGAAAACACTTTCACCTGGCACACCAGTGCCTCCACCCTGAAGAAACCGGGGGCACCACAAGTAGTGAGTGGATGTTGGGTGGGAAGTACTGGACTGTGAACTGTGTCTGGGATGCATATTACCCAGCACTCCCTACAGAAGCAACCACCGAGCGATCTGCTTCAACCCTGGCAACAAAAATAATATGGACGCGTTTGCTTTAAATCCAACAAGTTCACGAGCACAGCACTTCTACGCAGGGGTCTGGCGCTGCGGAGAAGCGGAATTGGAAATTACCATTTAGTGCATATTAATAGCTTGTGCTGGCTCTTCCTTTGAATCCCCAATGCGCCCCTCTCCTCCTGTCCGTATGTTACAACAGAAGCCTCTCCCTCTGTCAGTCTGTCACACCAACAACAGTAAACCAAGTGCTGAAGGAATGCGTGAAATCCACATGTGAGAAGGAAAAAAGTACTCAGTGAGCTCGGGTGCCGTGCAGGCGGTTTGTGGGTGTGTTGTGCGTGAAGTGGGAGTGCAATACATGCTGCTCTCTGGAGGTGCTGTGTGAGAGGTGGGGGTGCAGTGCGTCCTCTCTGGTGGATCTGTGTGAGGTGGGGCTACAATGGAGGAAACTGGTGGTGTGTGTGTGTGTGGTGGGGGAAGAACGCGGGCTGCTCCGTGGGGGAGCGCTGTGACGGCAACGCATGCTCCACTGTAGACACAGTGTGAGAGCAATGCGGGTGGTGCATGAGGACAGATCCTCACCGCCGTGGGCGCTCTGTGGGAGTACCCGGCAGGGTGCGGGGAAACGGTAGTGCGAGCATTGGGGCAGAATGCAGGGTGGTTAAGAGTGTACGGTTGAAGGCAGTACCGCCTTCCCTGTGTCAGCAGGGTGCGCTGGAGGTGTACCTTGTCAGGTGGGTGTGCGGTGCATGCTGCTCTGTGGGGTACTCTCCGTGCCATGGATGTACAGCGCAAGCCCGGCTCTGGTGGCTGCTGTGTGTGAGGTATGTGGAAATGTGGCTGCTATTTGCGGGTGTTGCGTGGTGGGAGTCTTGCACGTGCTTCGTGGTGGGAGTCTTGCACGTGCCGCCATATGTGGGTGCTGTCTGAGGTGGGAATGCTGCAGAGGCTAGTCCATGTGGCCCTGTGAATGTGCTGAATATGTATTTAGCGTGAATGTGGTACAGGTGGCTTACATCCTTGCACTTCATTGTTGTTTTCGAACAGCTACACAGCAGGCTGTTCTGTGTGGGACAGTGCGTGATGTAGATATATGGCCAAGTCAGTTCTGCTTGGCGCTGTGTCAGTGACTCTAGTGCAGGTCTCTCTGCTGGTTACTCTTGCCTTGCTCCCTACTTCCTTCCTCCCCCTCACCATCTTTTGTTATCCCTTCCCAACTTTCTCTATCCTTTTTACTCTTGCCTTGCCCCCTCCTTCCTTCCCCCTCACCATCTTTTGCTATCCTTTCCCAACTTTCTCTATCCTTTTTGCTCTTGCTTTTCCCCCTACTTCCTTCCTCGCCCTCACCATCTTTTGCTATTGCTTCCCACCAAACAGATGTGCACTCCCGGCTGCTCGGGCGAATCTATGGGCATCTCATCCAGACCACATCTGGAAAAATAGCAAGGAGAAATAGGGGATGGACAGACACTTTTGTTTTTAGTGGCTAGCATTCATCCCTCATTTTTTATTAATATTTCACACAAAAGGATGTTTGCACTCATCTGTGGGCAAACCAAGCGTAATCCCAAGTAGTAATTGTAATGATTCATTATCAATATTTAGTCCGGTCTAAATAATAATAATGAATTAATACAATTACTACTTGCGATTACGTTTTGAGCCACAGATCATCCATCACTTGCTGTTGTTGATAGGAATCTTACAGTTCCTAAAACCTTGGTACAACAGTGAAACAAAGCAGACAGGCTACCTAACCAGGCTCAGGCCCTCACAAGTTAAAGGTGGGAGTTACCTCTCAACCCCCACCAACAGCCCCCCATCTTTATTGTGCTTTAAAAAACGGAACATTCCAAAACCTGAATTTAGGAAACATATTGTAGGTTTGTATATCTGTGAATGCCTGTAAGACCATCTGGCATGGCATGATTGTTGTTTTCCACAAAGAGTGGTTCTACTACGCAATAAGAAAACGAGCTTTTGCTATGCAATAGGTGTCGCATTTGCGAGAGTTTGAGCTATTGGCATTGTAAATACCAATGCCTTTTATTTCTGTATTTTAAAAACCTGCATGCGGTGCGTAAACAGGCACTTTGTACTTGCAGTCGTTGCTTACGAGAAGCAACGCTGGCAGTAACTATGCCTTTTTACTGCCAGCCTTCCTTTTCGTAAGCAAGGACTATAAGTACAAAGGGCGTGTTTATGCACCGCATACAGCTTTTCGAAACACATAAATAAAAGGCATTGTCGTTTACAATGCCAATAGCTCAAACTTTAGTAATGCGAGACCTATTGCATTGTAAATGCTTGTCTTATCTAGGAATAGCTTTTGACAGAAAGGGATCCTGGAAAGTGGCCATGAATGCTAGGAAGCTGACCCTCTCGAGAGCCATAGGAGCAGTTACTAACTTTTCAAAGAAACTAGGTGGAAGACCCGTCCCAGAGTTGCTGGCCATTTATAAGTCCAAATGTATTTCAACAGGGACCTATGGGGCTGGCATATGGGGTATTGAATGTATAGATCAAATTCAATGTTGCGAAAATACCTTCATGCGCTATTTGTTGGCGGTTCCCAGTTCTACCGCCACTTTTAGCTGCCACAGGGAACTTGGTCTCTCATATATTTCTGATATTATAAAGATCAATCCCCTTCTTTTATGGCACAAGGTATGGGCATCCACGGAGACGGGTTTTAACAGAGATGTAATCATGGATTGCCTCAAACTGGACAGGGTGGCGAATATGCCATGGATTAGCTATATAAAAAGTATGGCGCACGACATAGGCCACCCAGAATACTTTGATAAACCTAGTAGTTTGGAAACTGTATCCAGAAAATCTCTAAAGGCACACTGCCTGAACCATCTAGAGAGCAAACGTTGGCTCATCGAGAGAGAGAAGAAAACGGTCATGGAAAATCACTTGATGACCACATGCATAGGTCTACAACCCTACCCGGCATTAGTACAGAGCAGCTTTTCCCGTATGCTTCTGGCCCGATTTCGTTGTGGGTCTTTTTTCAGATTGTCACATTTCCTGAAATAAATGATTGGACAAAACATTCCCCTATATGTCCATGTGACTATATTTCCACACAAACAACTATGCACTGCACTTTATTTTGTAAATACTATGTAGTCCCGAGGAAAAAGTTTTTAATCCCTATTCTTAGAAGATGGGACTTAAGACAATGTAGAACCGCCTTTTAAGATTTCAAATGTTGGAAAATGATTATACTATTATGGCCATTTCTTCTTTCTTAAAGGCTGTTATCAGGTTCCGGAATACTATGCGAAGCTATTATGTAAAACAGTGAATTTGCATCTTTAGGTGTATATATATGGTTTTTATTATGTTCTCTTTTCAAATTATGCATTTCAATTATGAACATATGGATTGCATTGCTTATTTCCCTGTATTCTGTAACATAATTTTGGAAAAAATAATTTCTTCCTTTTTAACTGTTTTTTAACATTGTGCTTTTATGATTTTAATGAATCAAAAATCGAATAAAGCTCACTTGAACTTGGGTATCAAGAAACTCACCCTGTGAAGTATTGAGCGCATAGAGAGATACCACAAAACGGGCGCCCGTACAGGGTTCCCTCCAGAGTCACATACTGGCCCTCTTAATCAACCAGGAGCCTATGTTTCACAAAAGGTACATCCAGGGCATCCCAAACAAAAACCCCTCGAGCGTATTCAGAGTATCCCGTGCCATATACCTGTCCACTCACCATTTACTAACTTTGTGAAGTTCCCCTGTGGTTAGGTGCATCTCCTGAAGACAGGCGATGCGAAAATGTCTGCGTCTAAGATAGGCATATATTGTTTGTCGCCTTCGCAGGGGTCGCCATACCCCGAACATTCCAAGTCAAGGCGCTATTGGTAACAGTCATAGTTGCAGATAATGCATTTCAAGATCCCCAAAATCCTCCGCACACCCTGCCCATCCCCCCACACCTGGCACACTCATTCCACTGCCCACCCAGCCAGCCAGAGGGTTATAAACAAGCAAACAAGTGTGATAAACAACTCCCATAACCCAAGCCTGAACGCCTTTCGGCCCCATGCCACAAAACCCTAAACAGTGCAACTGATATGAAGTATATGCCTGCAACAAAAACATGTCCATGCAGAATACTCTGTAAGGAGTGGACCAAGTGGAGCCCATCGTTCAGTGGCTGCAGCTCTCACTACCCACATCAGGCCCAGTCATGCATCTTACAGTTATAGTGGCCCGTGTCCATAATCCGTGTCATCCATGGGGCTCCAGAGATAAACGAGTAGGCTGCCAGGAGCCTCCCCACATACAACAAGGTCAACTGTGACTCACTAACTATGACACCTCAGGAGTCCGTGGGGCCCCGCCGGTCTATGTAACAATCTCAACTCAGAGGCACCTGAGCCAAGAGTTCTGAGCTCCGAATCAAGGTCAGTGTCCAGGGCCAAAGCCTGTTACCTGTTCGTGCTGTGTGTGGAAATCTCCGCCACCGCCCGCACCATCTCCGGGGTGGCCTGTTCCACTGAAGAGCGTGATTTCGAACCACGCGGGCGGCAACGACGATGTTTGGACTTGCCCTCAGACCAGCCCAGTTGATCATCCTTGCGAGACTCTGGCAGCTCAGGCACCCCTTCGGTACGTAGCCACTGCCAGGCCTCTACTGCGTAGCACCAGCGTCCACCACACGCAGGCAGGCCAGAAACAGTAAGGCGTAGGGCAGATTCAGAGCATAAAGCTGGGCCTTAACTGCTGCGAAGGTACTACATCACTTTTGAACCTCAGCAGTGTAATCCGGGTAAATGCAAAAACAACAGTTGATGGACAGAATGCAGAACAATGTCATACATTCACCCCAGTACAGAGATCTGGGCCTAAATCCATCGTTTTTTTGCTCACCATGCCATTCCAGTTTGAACCCAGCCATATGCAAATCAGTCTTGACCCTGTGCCTCATGGGAACAGTCCAGCCCGAACTGCCAAGCCAGGTCCTCCCTGGACTGGAAACAAGCATCCTAGGACCGGTTTCGGGGTTTCACCCCTGTTCAGCCAGGATAGCTTGATTCCAGTGGCATGGAGAGCACGGGACCCACGTCTGGGCATACCCGTCCCACTCGGGGTGACAAATGCAAAAACAACAGTTGATGGACAGAATGCAGAACAATGTCATACATTCACCCCAGTACAGAGATCTGGGCCTAAATCCATCGTTTTTTTGCTCACCATGCCATTCCAGTTTGAACCCAGCCATATGCAAATCAGTCTTGACCCTGTGCCTCATGGGAACAGTACAGCCCGAACTGCCAAGCCAGGTCCTCCCTGTAATCCGGGTAGGCCGTGATGTTGGTGGTCCCGTCAAATGTCCAGAGGCCTTCAGTTCGGAATAACTGCGGTAGCAGGTCTCTGTCCTGGAAAATGAGTAAACTTGATATGATCGTGCATGGGGGGGGGGGGGCTCCTGCAACGGGGGTGGAGGGATTGGGGTGGCCCTGGACTCTGTGCGCTCTCTCAACAGAAAATAATTTCGGGACCTTATTAGCTAGGACTGTGGTCATCTGAACTTAGCTTGAGAATACAACACCTCTTTGATTGCACTTCCAAGTTTTGCTAACAACACATCTTTTGACTTGTTTATACAGGACTGTGAGACTGACACTTTGGTGTCTAAACGTAGCGAGGCTGTTCACTGGGGCTCCTGCTCCAATGACAGCCGATGGGGTGAAGAATATCAAATGCTGTAATGAGGCATTGGATATTTATTCATCTCTCCTCCCTACTACCTCACGTCTCAGACATGTCGGAGATCATCTCTGGAAGTAACGGTCTCTAAAATTCGATGCACCTCATACATGAAGAAAAGTCAGTTTGTATACCACCTGCCATTTCTACGCTGGGAGCCTATGGCTTGCAATTTATGCACTTGGGTGTTTCATAGCATATATGTATGTATAAGATAATTTCAGGTTACTACTATTAAAAAAATCCTTCTTTCACCATTTGTCCCATCCCTCTTCTCCCCGACTCATTCCAAACCTTTCTGACTACTATAAACCCCTAAATAGCCTTCACAAACGTTCACCTCCTTTTTTTAGCCATGTCACTCAACTAACAGACACACACGACCACTACTTTTTTCCCCGAGTTTTATATAGCGCAAACTTGACCCGAAGGTATCAGAGCACTTTACATGAGCACCATAAGGACACATCCATTTTTGTTAGGCATGGAGAGATTAAGTGATTTGCCCAGAATCACAGGATGTTGAGCGTCGTTGCCGAGACTCGAACTCAGTTCCCCAGATTTGAGGTTGACTGACCTAGCCGTTAGGCCACATCCTCTCCCTACTAACAAAAACAACCTACTACTTCCCCTTTCAAATCCATTCCCATCATCCTATCCCTACTCTAAACTACTAAACAGACAAGCAATTAAGAGCACAAACTTAACTCAACTAATGCAAAAAAAGACATTACTGGTCTACTAAATAATAACCTCTAATCTTGGGTTCCAGAGTTGTGTGCAACTCACCATAAAGCGCTTCAACGCCTCATCAGGGATAGTAAGCGCTAGATAAATACCATTTACAATTACAATATCTTAGCAGCCAAGTTGACTTGTGCAACATTGTGGGCAGGCAGAACGATTCTAGTTGGTACTGCTTAATCTTTCCACCTGCTGCCGCATTGTTTAGGGATTGGGATGGAGGACTTGAACAACCTGCTGTGAAAAAAGGTCCATCCTGCAAGGGAGTGGCAAAGGTAGCAGAATGCCAACAGCTCGGCGTACCATATCTCCCTTGCCCAATCTGTTGTGATCAGAATCAGCTGTGCCCGATCCTCCCGTGCCTCCCATAAGACTTTGACAGAAGCAGAATTGGTGGAAACACTTACAGTAAGTTGGCCCTTTGACAAGCTGAATCTGAAAGCATCCTTTAGGGATCAACTCACAGTAAAGAATATCACACACAACCGAGGACACTTCCTGTTCTGGACCATTGTGAACAGATTCATGAACAAAAACCCCAATCAGGAGAGCACCTCTGTCCCTTTGGGCTATAGTTCCCGCTCATGGTCCTCAGTGAGGGGCAAATGAGAGCATACATTCTCAAGTTGAGGGAACTAAATGCGTCACAACATAGGCTCCACAGCCTGCATCACGCTGCCTGTTGGTGTAATGGACGGCGATGGTATTTTCCAACAAGATCTGAAAGGCACTTCCTGAAATGGAAGGGAGAAATGCCTTCATGGCATGCCGCATACCACATGCAGCTCCAGGACATGTATGCGCAGAGACTGCTCTGATACGGACGAAAGGCCTCTTGCCATCATGTTACAGAAGGGCGCCCAAGCCTAGCAGGGAGGTGCCTCTGGCAACAGCAACCTGTGCTTGTGGAATGCTGAACGAGATAGCTACCCCGAGACTGGAGAAGCCCATTCACCTCAGCAGGTCCAGTTGATCTAACTGGAAAACCAGTGCTTAAGCCAAGAGGCTCCCTTGATGTTGGAACCACTGCCCTCACAGGCGTCACAGGAGGCCCTCGTCTGCGGGAAAGGCCTTCATGAGGATCATGTCATGCACTATCCTATAGAGGCCAGTCATGGCGTGAGCAGGGACTTCTGGACACTGATGGTAAAGACCAAGTCATGGAAAAGAGTTATGATGTGCCAAAGGTTTTCCTCGACTAGCACCAGGGATTCCGCCTTCATTAGTCAGTCATCCAAGTATGGAAATACATGGACTCTTGGTCGTGTCGGTGAAGCCACCACAATGGTGAGCCATTACCTGAAGGCACAACCTGTGGTCGTTAGCCTGAATGGCAACAAGACTCTGAACTGATAGTGCTGGAATCCCATAGTGAACCTCAGGTAACACATGTGGACGGAGAGGAATGGAAGATGGAAGTCGGTGTCCGGGAGATCCAGGATGCCAAACAATTTCCCCCACCCGTTTAGGGCCAGTAGAACTTGATTCAGAGAAGCATCTTCAGAAGGCCGGAATCCCGACAAGATCAAACTTCCCCCTTTCTTTCTTCAGGACCAAGAAGTAAGGGAAAGAGAAGACTAGGCTCCTTTTGACCAGAGGCAGCCGCTCAATGATCATCTTGTTTGCCAGAGCGAAGGCCTCTGCCTCGGGAATCGAGGCATGAACTGGTGAAAGTAGAGTAATCTGGAGGCATCTGCCTGTTCGAACCAGAGAGGGCTGAGAGATCCTTGGTCCAGACTTCAGAGACTGCTCTTCTTCAGCCTCCTGATGCTGCTCGGCTTCCTACTGCCGGGCATAGGGACAAGGCGTCTTTTGGTCCATCTATGTCAATGCGCAAAGTTTTCTGACAAACATTTCTCCATGGCCTGTCGGTCTGGGAGGCAGACTACATACACTCCACAGTTAAGTCATCTTATGTCAAAAATTGTGAAAAATACAGAAATTCCACTCACCAAATGCTGGAAAACACAACTGTCCCTAAAGACAGTGATTGAAGAAAAGAAATGTAGAGTTCAAAGGATGTTTTGCTAGAATAGGAAAAAACAATGAGTGGTTTGGACTCAGAGACCCTGAGGTAACTGTGTAGCAGGGCCTGACGGGACAGTGGTGCTGTTTTCCATGTTCATGAGGCCCCGGCCCTTCTAGCTCTATTGCCCTCGATTTCTTCAATTTTTTCCTTTTGAAAAAGTGTTTGAAAGTGGATGGCTATAACTTGGCTTTCAATAGTGACATTTTAAGGTCAAGTGCCTTCTTCTTTAATAAAAAGGTAAATGACATTTGATCAATATGGCCCTTGAAAATGTTTACATTTTCTTTTTTTACCAAAAATATCACTGCACATTGGTCCTACTGTTTGGTTTATGACTATTTGACTATAAATGAAGAGCTCATGATGGAGAAACACAAATACACTTGAATAGCTCACTAACACTGTGAAATAAGGGTAAGAGAGCGCTTAATTCGGTTGGTGCATTGTTCTGCTGTGCATAAAGCAAGCTATTCTTTTAAAGATAGTGGCTGGTTCATATAAGCTGACTTTGGCAGTATCTGTGCTCTACTGTCATCTTCTGTGGAGTGTGGGACTTGTACAGAGAGACCATACTGTGTCCAGAAGAATGGTAGATGAGGTTTCTGAAGGTCAAGAATTTAACTAGAACAATTTAATCAAAGATCCTGACCTGCACCAAGTTCAGCAACTCTTTCACTTTCCTGGGGGTTCGGAGGAAGCATCAAAGGCACTCCTACTGTCATCACTGACACTGCCGGCCGACCTGTTGAAGCAAAGGAAAACCTATAAGATCTCTTCAGACTGAAACGGTTTATTCAGGGAAATATTCAGGAAAATATCCAAAGGTTAAAAGGGACGTTATAGTTAGGTCAAATTTTAAACAAACAAAACCAATTAAATTCACCTGTTCTAGTTATCTCAAGTAACTATAACTCTTGCTCTAAAGCAACTATAACTCTCGCCTTCACCATGCACCGTTGTTGCCATCAATTATGTCATTTCAGATGTTACAGTGATGTTATCAATGAGGTCATAGAACATGTCATGAGTGATGTAATATGTGAGGAAATTAGCAGTGTGTTGTCAGGGCACGAGTTAGAGTCACTTTAGGGAATGAGTTATAGTTACTTGAGATAACTTTAACTAGTAAATTTTAGTGGTTTTTATTAGTTTAAAATGGTATCTTTTAACTGACATTTTCACATAATTATTATGTCACTTTAACCGTTGCTTTTTTCAGTGAAGTTCTAGGTTTTTTAACGTAAAGTAATATTTTATTACCATATGCAATACACACTCCTGTAGCCAGGACCTGCGTCCAACCCCTCATAGGCAGCCAACTCCACCCCGTGCACGGCCTTTGGCTATGGTGCTCGGCGTGGGGATGGTCATAGGGCCTGCGCTCAATCCCTCATAGGCAGTCAACCCCACGCTGCGCATGCCCTTTGGCCATGTGCATCACGGGGTTGGCTGCAGGTCCTGGCCTTTGATCAGGCCCTGTACCCAGCCCCCTGCCGGTGCCCAACCCCTGCAATGTGTACATGCAGTGCGCAGCAGGGAGTTGGGCACAGGTCCTGGCCTTAGACCAGGCCCTGTACCCAGCCCCCGCTGGTGTCCAACCCCCGCACTGCGCACACGCAGTGCGCAGCAAGGAGTTGGGCTCAGGGCCTGGCGTCCAAACCCCCTTGGTGCGCCGCTAACTATGTGATGTTACAATATAAAGGGTGTCAGTTTAAGTAAGGCTACTGACTTAGTCAAGGGGTCAGAACACTAAAATATAAAAAGTTGGCCTATTGGCTTTATGAAGGGCTCAGAAAATCAACATATATAAAGCACATGTATTGCCTTTGTCAAAAAAAAAAATCACCATCAATTATAATCAAATGTATACTTCATTAATTCACACAGTGTAATGTTTAATAAAAGTGATTTCAAACTAAAGTTTTATTTTAAAAAAGCATCAACACGCTTTGAGCCTTTTTATTTAACATTTATCAAGTTGCAAATTACAGCCATAGATCCCATCAAAAGGGGGCTCTGCACACCAGCTGAAGAGCATAGAGCTCCACCTAGGAGTGCTTTAAAAATATGATAAACTCTTCTGCTGTCATGGATTTAATGACCCAGGAGACTAACTGTTTTTTTCTATGTTGCTGGGCAAATGCTGCACTCCCTGCGGCCCCCCACTACATTAAAAAAAATGCTTGGTGGGCCCCTGCCCCTTGTAGGGACACCACTAGTCTAAAAACAAAACCGTCTAAAGCCCCTAGAGGACATTATGAGAGGATCCTTGCTTGGAGCAGCTCCTGTGGCTCATTTATTATTCTTTTTTTTATGGGTGCCTCGGCGCCCACCCAGGACATCCATATCTTTATTTTTTGTTGGGGGCCGTGCGATGATCCCCAGGGCCCCTATGGCCTGACAGCGCCCTGCATGCAGCCCATGGATCACGCAGGAGCCGGCAACATGTGAGGTTTTAAAAAAAAAATCAAACTGGGGTCCTCCTGTGCCCACCTGGGGCACCCCACAACATTTCTTTGGATAGGAGCAGCAGGGGGAGCTTTAAAGCCCACACAGCCCCAGTCTGCACCCATCCGGGGCGCGTCAGGAGCTGGCATTGCTCCTACCCCGCGGAAGCAGTTGTCTATTGCTCCTGCTGGGTGTAGCCAGTTGTAAGTGTCTCTGCCTGCCTTCCTGCGGGCAGGGAAACAGACATTGCTCCCGCCTGGAGGAAGCATGCAAAGAGAGCTGCTCCCTCTGGACTTGAGCAATGCCAGCTCATGCACTATGCGGGGTTGGGGCTGCGGGGCCCTGGGGCGCTCTTCGTGACCCCTAACATGAGATTTGTGTGTGTCCCGGGTGGGCACTCACAGGGGCACCCACCTGTGGCCCTGGGAGATGGGGTCCCTGCGGCCCAAGAAGGGTCGGGGGGGCACATGCCCCCTTCCCTTTTTTATGGTTTTTGCCCCGGGGATAGGGTCCCAGGGGCCTAATAAGGCTCGGGTGGGGGGCTGCGTGGCCCCCTCCCCTTTTTTATTGCTTTTGGCTCAGCCCCCTCCCCTTAGAATTCTGCCCTGGGGGATGGGTTCCCAGAGCCTATTATGGCTTGGGGAGGGGGGGGGCAAGTGGCCCTACCTACTCTTTTCAATAGAATTTGTCCCTGTGGGATGAGTCCCTGGGGCCTAATAAGGCCCCTCCCCCCTTTCTTATCACATTTAGCTACAGGGGATGGAGTCCTCTGGCCACAAAAGGCTCGGGGAAGGGGCTGCGTGGCCCCCCTTCCCTTAATGATGGTATCAGGCCCCTGGTGACGCGGGGCCTTTTAAGTCTCAGTGAAGGGGACCGTGCGCCTCCCTCCCATTTAATTAAACTATGGCACCGGGAGATGTGGTCCCCGGGCACCTTTGGGCTTGGGGAGGGGGGCCACTTGCCTCCCTCCCATAAAGTAGAAGTATTTAGCCCTGGGAGATGGGGCGCCCTTACCCTAGAATTAAAGTATGGCCCCTAATGATCAGTACTTGTACCTGGGGCTTGTTTCGCAGGACCTCTTAAGGCTTGGGGAGTGGGATCACGTGTCCCCCCCCTCCCAAATAATATATTTTTTGACCCCGAGGGATGAAGCCCCTGAGGCCAATAGTGGCTTGGGGAGGGGGCTGCGCGCCCTATTCTTTTAAAAACAAAGGGCTTTGGGTACCTTGGGGCCAATAGTGGCTTTGGGAGGGGGGCGCGTAACCCTCCCCAGTGGAGATTTGTCTGCTTGTCGGGGGTTGGACTCAGGGCGTGGTTTTGGGTTGCTTGACTGCAAAGGGTAGGCGACAGGGTCTGACAGCAGGCCATGTTGTACAACCTACCCCCACCTCCTCACACAGCCAAAGGCCATGCGCTGTGGGGGCTGGCTTTGCGTATGGTAATAAAATATTACTTTGTTAAAAAACTCTAGAAATATTGACTGAAAAAACAAAAGTTAAAGTAACGTTATGGTTAGGTGTGATAGAAAGATCTGATTTTGTTTTTTTTAAAAACATTAGAAATTCACTAAAAAACTAGGGTTAAAGTGAAGTTATAGTTAGGCGAATATGTTTGTGCCAACATAACTTTTTAAACAAAACAAAAGACAGAAATTCACCAGTTATAGTAGCTGAGCTAACTATAGCTTGCGCCCCCGCCTGGCACTGCTTATGACCTCACATATGTCACTCATGACATGTTCTATGACATCATTTATGACATCACTGATGAGATGCAACACAAACAGATGATGGACGGAATGCTGAACATTATCAATCATCCACCCCAGTCACAGATCTGGGTTAAATCCATAGTTTTTTTGCTTGCCAGGCCATTCCAGGTTGGACCCAGCCATATGCAAATCAGTCTTGACCCTGTTCCTCATGGGAACAGTCCAGCCTGAACTGCCAAGCCATGTCTTCCCTGGACCGGAAAACAAGCATCCTGTGACTGGTTTCGGGGTACACCCCTCATCAACCAGGCTAGCTTGAATCCGGTGGCGTAGCGAGCACGGGACCCACGTCTGGGCATACCCATCCCACTTAGGGCACAAACTGTAACACAAAAAGATGATGGACAGAATGTGAACATTGTCAAACATGCACCCCCAGTCACAGATCTGGGTTGAATCCATCGTTTTTTTGCTCGCCACGCCATTCCAGTTTGGACCCAGCCATATGCAAATCAGGCTTGACCCTGTGCCTCATGGGAACAGTCCAGCCCGAACTGCCAAGCCAGGTCCTCCCTGGACTGGAAACAAGCATCCTAGGACCGGTTTCGGGGTTTCACCCTCTTCAGCCAGGATAGCTTGATTCCAGTGGCATGGAGAGCACGGGACCCACGTCTGGGCATACCCGTCCCACTCGGGTGACAAATGCAAAAACAACAGTTGATGGACAGAATGCAGAACAATGTCATACATTCACCCCAGTACAGAGATCTGGGCCTAAATCCATCGTTTTTTGCTCACCATGCCATTCCAGTTTGAACCCAGCCATATGCAAATCAGTCTTGACCCTGTGCCTCATGGGAACAGTCCAGCCCGAACTGCCAGGCCAGGTCCTCCCTGGACTGGAAACAAGCATCCTAGGACCGGTTTCGGGGTTTCACCCCTCTTCAGCCAGGATAGCTTGACTCCAGTGGCATGGAGAGCACAGGACCCACGTCTGGGCATACCCAGCCCACTTAGGGCTGAAACTGCAACACAAAAAGATGATGAATAGCCCCCAAGTCCAAACTGGGGTGGCGTGGGAGTAAAAGAACGATGGATTTAACCCAGATCTGTGACTGGAGCGAATGCTTGACAATGTTCAGCATTCTGTCCATCATCTTTTTGTATCACTGATGAGATCTCAAATGACATCACTGATGACATAACTGATGATATCATCCAAGCATCTTTTGTTCGCATTACGAGTATGGCATTAGAGGTCTGAAAGCAAGTACGAAATAGCTCAGAATAATATGAAGCATCATTAATGGCATCACGCATACAACTCTTAGGTGAAGCAAGCTTGTGCAGCACTGACCATATATCATACACTTCAGGGGTAGTCAAGTTCATATTAACAATAAATCGCGCCGTCGTCGTGCACTGTTAATTATCCCACATATTACATCACTCATGGCATCTTCTATGACATCATTGATTATATCACTGCAACGTCTGCAGGGAAATTATTAATGAGAAAACTGTGCATGACAGGGGCGCAAGTTTTAGTTACCTTAGGGGCCCAAGTTATACTTATTTGAGATAACTATAACTGCTCAATTTCCATGGTTTTGTGCGTGTAAAATCCGAACCTAACTATAACGTCCCTGTAACCTTTGGTTTTTACAGTGAGTGTATGATTATCCGAGGGTAGTCTCCCGCAACTCCCGGCTCAATTTTATCCAATATATGATAACTCAAAGAGTGTACTTCACACCACATCGACTACACACGATGTTTCCGGCGGTGGCAGCGAACTGGCCGAGAAGTACTTAACAAGACGCTGACCTCTTGCACATGATATGGTCATGTCCTGCCCTCTCCACCTACTGGACACAGATAGCGGTCACACTGCGGGAGGTGGTTGGGGGACACTCATGGACCACGGCAGAGGGCTGCCTGCTGGGTCTGTATCCACATCCTAAGGGTTACAAAGTGCAGGTGAAATTGGCTGATCTGGCGTTCATACTGGCGAAACGCCTTATAACTAGGCACTGGAAGTCAGCGCTTCCGCCTGCATTACAGGTCTGGAGGGAGGCGATGGAGCGGTGGGGACTCATTGAAAGCGGGGCGCTATGCAGAGAGGAACGACACGGAATGCGAAAGGTGCCCATTGCCATGACATGGGATCTGCTACTGGAGTCTTTCAAAGCGCTAGACGCAGACTCATTCCACCTGCACATAGATGATCCACAGGGAGACACTCCTGGGCGTTAACATCTCAAATGACATCACTGATGACATCACTGATTACATCATCAAGCAAAGTAAACTACAATATATTTCATAAAATACCATTATTATTTTTTTAAGTGAGAAAAGGAGCCAGGTGAGACACGTACACCAGAGAGCTCACCGTAACCTTATCAACTACTACACTCACTTATCACCTAGGAGAGAGAGAGTTCTCAGTGGATAGTCCTGTTTCTTCTAAACCACTGCTCTAAATGCTAGTGACCAAAGTAAGACATCTAACCATACAGGCAAGTCTATCAGAAACCACAACACCATTCATCAACCTGGAAAAAGATTTTAATGCATACGTCAGTTTTACAGAAACCACTACAACACACACCCAATAGAGAGGTGATAGCGGACAGAGCACTGTGTCACAAACCACTAGTAAAATTATTCTTCATCCTGCAGATGTCAATGTCTACTACACTGAGCCATCTCCCTAGAGAAATGTCTTAGTGAAGAGATTAATGTATTGCTACAAGTCATTCATCGCAAAGGAGAGAGTTCTAAGGAAACTGGTCAGTAGGTCATAAAACAGAACTATACTAAGCCATCAGTGTGGAGTGAAGCCTCAACGAACAGCTTAGACGTCGCAAAGCAACACCATACATATACGTCAGCAGCGGACATGTGTTAGTGTAAAGGCTACTTTACTGATAAACAGTGCACCTGCTTTAAAAATGGGTTTATACTTCAGATGATGTACGTTTCAAATACTAAAACTCATTAGTACTACAGAAAGAATAATAATTTAACTTAAGTAGTAGCTCAGTATATATTTATCAGTGTCAGAAACGTTTACGAAACACACACTCACTGGATGATGTCATGAGTGATGTCATTTGGGATGTCATCAGTGATGCCATTAGTGATATCACTGACCATGTCATGAGTGATGTAATATCATAAACAGTGCTTTGCCGGGGGCATAAGTTATAGTTACCTCAGCTAACTAGAACTGCTTAATTTCTATGGTTTTATGTGTGTAAAATCTGAAGCCAACTATAACATCCCTGCAACCTTTGTTTTTTTTCAGTGACTATATATATATATATATATATACACACACACACACACACACAAGCATATACATACACACACAAGCATATACACATATACATATCTGCAGTAATATTTCACCTGACCTGCACCAAGTTTATCAATTCTTTCACCTTTTTGGGTGTTCAGAGGAGTCGTCAAAGGCTGAAGTACATTTCCTATTATCAGCAATGACACAGCAGGCACACCTGTTGAAGCAAAGAAATATATAAAAGTTTTCACACTCTGGTCTGGATTATCATATCAACATTTTGCATTCAAATGGTATGATGAAAAGAAAATGTTACTGTAAGCATCTGTTGATGGCATGTAGTGCTGTAGATTCACATGCTGTGTATGCTACTGTCATCTTGTGTTGGACCTGAATGTGGGTAAGTTGTTTTTCTTTGAAAAGTCTTTTAAGTGACGAGGTATAGTGACTCCTCCTCTTGCTAGTAAAGCTCATGATCATCGGTTTCATTGTTAAATTGTTTTCCCGTCTGGCAGGTGAGGATGCAATGTGAACCGATACGATGTATATAGAGATGTCCATGCGAAAGAGGAAAAAGAGATAGTAAAGTGTACTGCAATGGGCAGAGGCATCCGGGAAGGAGGGTGGGTGCATGTGAATCTACAGCACTACATGCCATGAAGAGTTGCTTACAGGGTAAGTAACATTTTCCGTTCAAGGCACGTGGGGTTGTAGATACACATGCCGTGCATAGACTGTAAAGCAGTTCTCCCAAAGAGGGATGGCTAGCCTGTGGGTGTTGCAGCAGATTTGAAGAGTCTACGGAGTACTGCCTGACCAACATTGGCTTGTTGACAGGCTAGTACATCCATACAATAATGTTTTGCGAAAAAGTGGTGTGGATGAAGTAGCTGCGTTGCATATGTCAGCTATTGAGATGTTCCGCAGGAAGGCCATAGAGGCTCCTTTCTTCCGAGTACAGTGGGCTTCAGGAGTGGTTAGAGTTCTCTTAGCTTTAGCATAGCATGTCTGGACGCATCTAAATATCCATCTAGCAATGCCGGATTTAGGGGGGGGCCTTTCCTTTGTCGGGTTAGGAGAAAGCAACAAAACATTGTTGGGTCTTTCTAAATGGTTTGGTTCTGTCAACGTAGTACATGAGAGCCCGTTCCGCAAATTAATCAGAGTGTGGGAAGAAAACAGGAAGTTCAATGGACTGATTAAGGTGGAAGTGAGAGACTACTTCAGGGAGGAACTTGGGGTAGGTGCGGAGGACAACCCTGTCCCTATGTATTTGGAAGAAAGGTTTTTCAAGAGTTAATGCCTGAAACTCACGGATACGCCTGAGTGAAGTGATTGCAACCACAAATGTCACCTTCCAAAAGAGGAACTGAAGGGGGAAGGAACGGTGGAGCTCAAAAGGAGAGCCCATGAGTTGTGTTAGTACAATGACTGGGGATGGGTTCTAAAGCCCCTTTGAGACGCGTTTTGACCTCCTCCCTGAGAAGCCTTTGGTGTTCTGTGGAGAGTCTGTGTTTTCGAGGTGAAATTGTGGGAGGAGTGGGCGTGAGCTCCATAGACAATAACCATGTTGGATAATATTCAACATCCACTGGTCTGAGGTGAAGGATTGCCATATGGAAACGAAGCCTTGAAGGTATCCCCGATTGGTGTTGTGTAGTCGGGGGGGTGAGAGGCAAGTCAGGGTTTGATGGTAGGTCAGTTCCTTTTGAGAAGCCACCTTTACCTCTGCCTTTAGAGTAAAGGAGCAGCGGGAAGCAAGAGTCAGAAGTGCACTCATCGCTTTAGCTATTTCCATATCTTTCTTGATATTTTCTAATGTTTGGTCCACCTGTGGACCAAAGAGATGCTGTCCATCAAAAGGCATCTTCAACAGGTTCTGTTGAACCTCCGCCTTCAAACCAGAGATACGGTGCCAGGCATGTCTGCGTAATAGAAGGCTGGAGTTTACACCCCCACCTTGGCTGCAGTGTGTGCGCCATTTTGGGCACAGTGGATAGAGGTGTTAGATACAGGGGCGGCTCCTCCATTATGGTGGGGGAGGGTCTCCCCCCCCGTCTGAAAGTTAGCAGAGACAAAGTACAAAAATAAAATGATAATAAAACAATTTAATTATTATTTTTCATCCTGCAGGCTGCGAGCCGAGGAAGGGGTGTGGCCATCCATGCAGACACTGCAGCACCAGGGGAGTGGGGGGAGTGGTGGGCACTGTCAAGTGTGCATGATGGTTTGGCTGGCCCTCTGGGGCTGGCCAAACCATCATGCGCACTTAGCCTTTCTCCTACCCGAGCTGGGTTGTGCAGCCGGGTGGAGAACCAACACAGGCTCCCAGTCCATGTCCGAGCGGCGAACCAGGGCACTCAGACCAATACCAATGCTGCTCTCATGCTGGGAATAGTATTCCCAGCATGAGAGCAGCGCTGGGATTGAGAGCTGGGAGCCTGCACAGTGTGCAGCAGTTCCTGGACGGGAAGCAAGGATCGGGAGCAAGGCAGAAGCCGTCGGAGTAGGTAAGTGCTGTTTTCTTTATTCATAATTAAGTTTTTTTTGTTTGTGTTCCCCTCCCCCTGCCCCATCACTTCCCAATACGAGTTGCCGCTACTAGTTAGATATATGCTTGCTCTCAGACACTAGTTCATGTCCTCTTTTTCAGTCCTCCTTTGGGAGGTACTGGAGGAGCTCCTCCATCTCGTCCCAGTGGGAATATTGTGCAAGAAGTCTGATAGATTAAGCAATGAGATTTTGGTTGGCCGAATGCGCGTCTACCCTCTTTCTTGCCGCATTTATGCGCTTACTCCCTGTCTCTGATGGTGGGGCATCTCCGCTAGCCTGGAAGTTATGAGCTTATGAGCAGTTGTAACCCCAGAGAGTCGGGCGGTATTTGGGCACAAATGTAAATGAGGTCAGAAGGGGAGGCTTTATTTTTTTATCCACCCTATGTGTTATGACCCAGGCTCGGACATGGTCCTTGAATATGTCAGTTGTGTGGCGTAGCATGCCCTTAAGCATGGGGAGGTACTGAGTAGTGCTGTGAGTGGAGGAGAGGGTTTCAAAAAGGAAGTCCTCTTCTAGGGGTTTTGTACAAAGATCCACCTTATGAAATAAGACGGCCCTACCTAGAAGTTCTTGGTAGGACATGGAATAGTCCAGGGGGTAGGAATGGGCAGGATAAAGGTCAGGGTCTGTGCCTCCCGGTGAGTCTACATCAAAGCAGTCTCATGTCATGGGTCATCCTGCGGGAGGTGAAATGTGTCGTCCCCTATCCCATGCCCAACCATGTCGGAGTGTGGAGACCCCCGAGGTGTGACGTCAAGGGGTTCCCCTGAGAAGGAGGCTGGGAAGATGAAGGCTGAAGAAGATTGTGAGGGGATGGCTGTGCAAGGGTTAAGGGTAGGGGGTAGGGGGTAGGGGGTACCGTACTTACTGGCTGCTGGGCTGGCGGAAAATTCTCAATCACCAGTTCAGAGCTGGAGCTTTCTTCAGGAGAGAAAGCCTCTTTATCTGCAGCCAAAGGTTGCCACTCCTGCGCGACATCTCGAGCTGACGTGCCCAATGGCGAAGTCTTTTTGGAATGGAAGGAGCGGCAGGCATCGCAGGAGGCTTCGTTGTGCTCGGGTGACAGGTGCAAATTGCAGACTTGATGAAGGTCAGTCTGAGGATATTTCACGTGACAGCAAGGACAATACCATAATGGCGTATGTTTCATCACCGTTGAGCCTTGGTGGAAAGACACAACCGAGAGACATAAGTAGGCCCTGAAGGGCGAGGCCCACGGGGGTCCCGATCGTCCCGGACTCCGCTCAAGCGAAGTACACAAATGTCAATCTGAGACAGAGAGAAAGGGGTACGCAATAAAAATACAATATCGCTGAAGGGAAGGGACCCATGTAAACCAAAAAAAAAACACCACAACGGTGTCGACCCACAGCACAGAAGCACATGGCTAAACCTGACGGCGGAAAGAAAGGAAAATGCTACTTACCAGTATGCATCTGTTCTTGGCATGTAGAGCTGCAGAGTTGTACACTGTGCATAGATCGCCATCTGGTGTTGGGATCGGATGCTTGCACTTTGTTGTTGTCTTGGAAGAGTCTTTTGTAGTCACAAGATAGGGGACTCCTCCTTTGGACGATAGTGCGCATGGGCATCGACTCCATCCTCAGATTGTTTTTCGCCATGATGGGAAAAGATGGAGTCAGTAAGAAGAAAGAGATGTCCATGTGAATGTATCTAATTAAGATAATACTGGAACAGATACAGGTTCCGGGGAGGCGGGTGGGCGTGTACAACTCTGCAGCTCTACATGCCAAGAACAGATGCATACTGGTAAGTAGCATTTTCCGTTCGAGGCATGTGAGCTGCAGATTGTACACTGTGCATAGACTGTATAGCAGTGTCTCCCTTAGCGGTGGTCACCTGTATCGGTTGCAGTAGTTTGAAAAAGTGTTTTAAGAACAGCTTGGCCCACAGCAGCTTGTTGCTTTGACGGTACATCAACACAATAGTGTTTGGTAAAGGTATGTGGTGTAGACCATGTTGCTGCCTTACATATGTCATCTAAGGGAATGTTCCCTAAAAATGCCATGGAAGCCCCTAGCTTACGTGTGGAATGTGCTCTAGGGGGAATTATTAATGTGCGTTTAGCCTTTTGGTAGCATATTTGAATGCATTTGACTATCCATCTAGCAATCCCAGCTTTTGAGATGGGGTTACCTTTATGTGGCGGGGAGAAAGCTACAAACAATTGTTTTGTCTTTCTGAAAGGTTTGGTCCTGTCAATGTAATAAAGTAGAGCTCTTCTGACATCTAGTGTGTGTAGAGCTCTCTCTGCTAAAGAGTCTGGGTGTTGGAAAAAGACAGGTAACTCTATTGATTGGTTGAGATGAAAAGCAGAGACTACTTTGGGTAGGAATTTGGGGTTTGGTCTGAGAACAACTTTGTTACGATGTATTTGTAAAAATGGTTCTTGTATGGTTAAAGCCTGAATCTCACTGACTCTCCTGAGAGAGGTGATTGCAATTAGGAAGGCTACTTTCCATGTAAGAAATTGTAACTCACATTTGTGTAGAGGTTCAAATGGGGGACCCATGAGCCTGGTGAGGACAATATTTAGATTCCATACTGGAGAGGGTGGCAATCTAGGGGGAATTATTCTTTTAAGGCCTTCCATAAAGGCTTTGATTGCAGGTACTCTAAACAGTGACAAGTGTTGTCTGTTTTGTAAGTATGCGGCTAGAGCAGCAAGATGTAATCTTATGGATGAGTATGCTAGGTTACATCTTTGTAAATGCAGCAAATAACAGATGATGTTTTGTATTGAAGCATCTAGTGGGTTGATATTGTTGTTATTACAGTAAATAACAAACCTCTTCCATTTTGCTGCATAACAAGCCCTGGTAGTAGGACGTCTGGCTTCTTTAATAACATGCATACAGTCTGGTGGAAGGTTAAGGTAACCGAACTCTAGGACTTCAGGAGCCATATCGCCAGATTTAGTTGACCTGGATCGGGGTGTCTGATCTCTCAATGGTTCTCGGTTAAGAGGGTTGCAGAGAGGCACAGTTTGTGGTGGGGAACCACTGAGAGTTCGAGAAGTGTTGTGAACCATGGTTGTCTTGCCCATGTGGGAGCAACTAGGATCATTGTTAGAGACTGCTGCCTGAGTTTGCGTACTACTAGGGGAATGAGTGGGAGAGGCGGAAAAGCGTACGCAAATCTGCCTGACCAATTCATCCATATTGCATTGCCTTTGGACGACGGGTGTGGAAACCTGGCGGCGAAGGTTGGGCATTTTGTGTTTTCTTGTGTGGCGAACAGGTCTATCTCTGGATGACCCCACATTTGGAAAAAGGGTTGAAGAACTTGCGGATGCAGTTCCCATTCGTGAATCTGTTGTGTCTGCCGACTCAACAGATCCGCAATTTGATTGTGAACACCTGGAAGATGTTCTGCAAGGAGGTATATGCTTTGAGGAATGGCCCATCTCCATATGTCTTGCGCTAGTTGAGATAGCTGCAGAGAGTGTATCCCCCTGTTTTTGTATATAATACATTGCTGTCATGTTGTCTGTTTGGACTAGGACAGTCTTGTGAATGAGATGCGGTTGGAATGACTTTAGCGCTAGAAATATTGCTAGTAATTCTAGGTGGTTGATGTGGAGCAGTTTTTGTGGAGTGGTCCATTTGCCCTGCATTGTATGGCTGAGGAGGTGAGCTCCCCACCCAGTGAGAGATGCGTCTGTTGTTAGTACTATCTGTGGAATTGGCTCTAGGAACGGCCGCCCTTTGGAAAGGTTTTGTGTATTCCACCACTGCAGAGAGCGATGTGGGCGGCTGTCCACCAACACCAGATCTGTAAGCTGGCCTTGAGCTTGGTTCCACTGACGTGCTAAGCATTCCTGCAAGGGACGCATTTGAAGTCGTGCGTGAGGGACAATGAAGATGCACGAGGCCATCATTCCTACTAGCTGCATAAACACCCGAGCTGGAAGGGAGTGTTGAGGCAGGAATTGTTTGATGAGGGCTTGCATACTGGTTATCCTGGAAGGATTGGGGGTATGCTAGGGCTCTGGAGGTGTCTATTGTGGCCCCTAGATACTGATGTATGTAGGAGGGATGGAGATGAGATTTGGTGTGGTTTATTGTGAACCCCAAATTGTGTAGTAGCTGAATTGTTTGGAAGGTATGCTGTACACACTGCTTGTGTGACTTGGCTTTTATTAGCCAGTCGTCTAGATTCGGAAACACATGAATGTGTTGCCTTCGTAAGTGTGCAGCTTCTACTGCTAGGCACTTTGTGAAGACCCTTGGTGCTGTTGCTACTCCAAATGGCAGGACTTTGAACTGATAATGTTGTCCGTCCACTGTGAACCTTAGGTATTTCCTGTGCGCAGGGTGTATAGGAATATGGAAGTAGGCATCCTTGAGATCTAATGTGGCAAGGAAGTCGCGTTGTTGGAGGAGTGGAAGTATTTGCTGAAGAGTGATCATGTGAAAATGATCTGAGTGAATGTAATAGTTGAGGGGTCTGAGGTCCAATATTGGTCTGAGGGAACCGTCCTTTTTGGGGGATTAGAAAATACAGTGAGTAAACCCCTGTGCCCTGATGTTGTAGAGGGACTGGTTCTATTGCTTGCTTTTGGAGCATGGAGAGAACCTCTTGTTTGAGGAGCGTCAGATGTTGTGTGGACATGGGACGCTGCCTGGGTGGTATGTTGGGGGGAGTAGAAGGGAGTTCCAGGCAGTAACCATTCTGGATAATTGGTATTACCCACCTGTCCGTGGTGATGGAATTCCATGCAGGTAGGAACTGTGATAGTCTTCCCCCGACTGGAGTGGAATGATCGGGGGGAAACGGAGGGAAGTCACTGTTTTGTGGTAGGGGAGCTGCGTGTGTTAAATCCACGTCCTCTACCCCTGTTGTTGTTACCTCTGTAATTACCTCTTGAGTAACCTCTATTAGAGGAGGTTTGGGTGGGATTTTTATAAGTGGCAGAGGTAGTGTCTGTCGCAGTGGTCTTGGAGCCGCCTCTATAGGAGGAGCGACGAAAGGAACCTCT
Source organism: Calotriton arnoldi (assembly GCA_963921515.1). Taxonomy (NCBI): domain Eukaryota; kingdom Metazoa; phylum Chordata; class Amphibia; order Caudata; family Salamandridae; genus Calotriton; species Calotriton arnoldi. The sequence goes on along the minus strand of CAWUFW010006699.1, from coordinate 618,498 downwards.
ACTAGTTGTTGCTTGTTGAGCCCCCATAGCTTTGGCTGTGTCTGTGTCTTTTTTCATCTTCTCTAGAGAAGTGTCCACAGTGGGCCCAAACAAGTGTTCCTGGTCTAAGGGTTGATTGAGGATGGTAGATTGTACCTCCTGCTTAAAGCCTGATATGCGTAACCACACGTGTCTGCGTAGCAAAACGCTTGAATTTATTGTGCGTGATGCTGTATCTGCTGCATCAAGGGCGCATTTTATTGAGGTGTTTGTAATTAACTTGCCCTCTTGTATTAGATCATTTGCTTTGGTCTTATGCTGATCTGGAAGGTACTGAATGAGCTTTTCTAGCTCATCGTAATGAGCCCCGTCATACCTTGCTAGTAAGGCTTGTGAATTGGCGATGCGCCACATGTTTGCTGCTTGAGACGCAACCCTCTTGCCTGATGCGTCGAGCAATTTAGTCTCTTTGTCTGGTGGTGGTGCCTCACCAGTAGTTTGTGAGTTTGCTCGTTTACGTGCATTAGCAACTACTAATGAATCAAGAGGGAGCCGACCTTTAATATAAGCTGGGTCAGTAGGGGCAGGCTTATATTTCTTTTCAATTCTTGGATTAATAACCCTAGCTCTAACTGGGTCTTTGAAGACCTCAGGGGCATGTTTAATAATCCCTTTAAGCATAGGGAGAGTGTGTGTAGTTTTTTGAGGCTGAGCAAAAGTCTCTAATAAAAAGTCCTCCTCCAGGGGGTCTGAGTGTAATTTGACTCCATGGAATTGTGCTGCTCTGTTTATAACCTGTGCAAACCCTATAGCATCATCTGGGGGATGGTTTGGATGGGTATGGCTCAGGGACGGGTATATCTGGGAGATCATAATTGTCCCAGGGGTCCTGAGGTGGGATACTGGGAAGGTCGCCATCAGTATCTGTGTTATGAGGTGACTGTATGTCATCATCATTATCATCATCCCCTGTATCCCCTTTTGGTGAAAAGAAAGGCACAGGAGAGTGAGGTGGAGACTGTATAGGGCTGGAAGGTTGTGGAGGTGGAAAGAAAGACCTTATGTGTGATGTAGAAGAGTCTTTCTTTTTGGGAGGTGGCTCAGGTGTGGTTGGTGCGTCCAACTTCCTCTTGTCAGGCCGTATGGATTGGACCTGTCCAGTAATGGGGTCAATATGCAGAGTTTTCTGCTTTGGATCCATCGGAATAGAAAGTTCGTTAGAGCTAGTGTCTTTTTTCGGCACCGAAGATTTCGGTTCCGAGTGGTGCTCCTTATGTTTACGAGCACCTTTCGGGGTGGTGGAGTTTTCGACCCCGAAGGTTTATCTTGATTTGTCGGCTCAGAAGGTTTGGTAGGCTTCGGTGTCGAAGTGTCGTAGACCTTGGTTTTCGGTGCCGAAGATTCTGATGTCGACGGAACCTTAGTTTTGGGCTTGGGTGCCGACGAGTGTTTTTCGGCACGGGGATGTGGCTGGCTCGATCCCGAGCTGCCAGAAGGCTTTGGATGCTTCGGAGCCGAGCTGGAAGGCGGGGCTTCTGAAGTCTTGTGTTGGTGCCGACCTAGACCCGAAGGTGAAGGTTTGACCGTAGCCTTTTGTTTTTTCGGGGCAGGGGCGTCGACGTCAGTACTCACAGTACGTTGACCTGGCGTGATGGTCTGGTCGTCCGACCCAGAGTCTTCGGCTCCGGAGGTGTCGGGTTGTTGATCTCCGGTGTCTGGGTTGTCGGAGCCTGTGTCGAAGATGTTGTCCGGTGCGGGAACGGTTGATCTGGACATTTCGTGTCGTCGGGCCCGGCGATCACGTATAGTCTTTTTCGACCTGAAGGATTCACAGGCCCGGCAGTGTCGACTCTCGTGGTCTGGCGAGAGACAAAGGTTACAGACCTCGTGGAGATCTGTGTGTGGGAATTTAGCCCCACACTTGCATTTTTTAAATGGAGTCCTTTCCATATGCTGGTTGATGGCGCCGATCGGCCCAACGGCCCGCATCGACGACCGGACTCGAAAATGTCTTGGAGAGTAGATACGCGATGAGAGGGGATCACGATCGAAACAATACCGTCGAACGGTGGGAGTTTTTTGCGCTGTCGAAGGGGAACCGATCGATGTCGACCCGGAGCGCAGCAAATTACATCCGAACCCGATGGCGGAAAAAAACAATCTGAGGATGGAGTCGATGCCCATGCGCACTATCGTCCAAAGGAGGAGTCACCTATCTTGTGACTACAAAAGACTCTTCCAAGACAACAACAAAGTGCAAGCATCCGAGCCCAACACCAGATGGCGATCTATGCACAGTGTACAATCTGCAGCTCATATGCCTCGAACACAATCTAACAATGGAAGCGATGACCATGAGCATTACCAGCAAGAGGATGAGTCACTATACCACATGACTCAAAAGGCTTCTTCAAAGAAAAACAACTTGCACACATTTGGGCTGAACACTAAATGGCAGGAGTATGCACAGCATGTGCATCTACAGTCAAACATGCCTCGAACATTAATTTTTACTCCAGTTAATGAATTTTCGAACATGTACACTGGCACAAGAACACAGTCACAGAGACAGTAAATAAATCAATTTAATAAATACACTCAAATGGAGGCGGAGACTAGAGCCACTCAGTCACGCAGACACTCATTCGACTGAGAAGCAGACTGGTAGTGGGACAGGGAATGCATATTTTTAAAGCATGACAGGGACAACCACTCACAAACAATTCCTCTTAGCGGAGTCAAATGCACCAGGTTTGAAACACCCCTAGTAACCCACCCCATCATTCTTATCCACAGGAAGTGACATCACTGCATTCCACAGGATCCATCTGTACAGAAAGTGACATCACTGGCTTTGTGCCAAAATCACATTTAGAAGAAGAAGCCACTGCAACACAATCACATCATCTCTTCATCTGCACCACCACAACACATCTACCATAACACTGCCACAGCCTCTCTTCACTTACACCATTAAAATACATCCACAGCATCACCTCACCCACATTGTTACGACATATTCACATCATCCTTTTACCTATACCACTGCAATACAACCACATCCTTAACTCACACCTCCCACAACACTTCCACACCCTCACTTCACACACACAACTACAACACATTCACAGCATGACACTTCACCTGTGCCACAATACTATATCCACAGCATCAATTCACCAGCATTCTACAACACTCTCTCACCTCGACTGCACTGTTATTCACAGCCTCACTTCGCCCTTTTTATTACAAGACACTCACACCATCACTTCACCTGCACAGCAACAACACATACAAACCCTCACTTCAACTACACCACTACGCTACAACACATCCACACCTTCACGGGACTGCAACAACACATCTACAGCCTCATTTCACTCACTTTATCCTCACTACAACACATTCATACCCTCAGTACAACCACACGACTACAGCATATCTTCTTCCTCACATTACCTCTGATGCCAAACCCTCAAGATGACAATGAGAATACAGCTTAAGCACCCTGCTCTGGACCTTCTCTCCGCTATCACCGCTTACTATCATCCACAGTCAAACCAAATCCCAATGCTGAACACTACCTCTACTCTTGCCACTCACCACCACCTCAACAGCCATGAGAACACAGGTTTGGAGGGCTAGTAGCAATTACCAGGAGCAAACCTGCTGAGTGCAATTTAACACAGTTTTTTTAACTGTATTTTATTGATTTTATGCTAAATAAAAAGTACAAAAAATGAAGTGTGAGTTGATAGTGCCATACACATCCCCACAGCAATTACAGATCAGAGGCAGCTATAGACAAGGATTATACAGTATTCCCAAGCGGAAACATCTACTAGCCCAGCCTTAATCAAAGTGCTTTGTGTATGTAACCAAGGCTACAAGGCAGTCATTATACAAGGAAGCCTCATTACACACTATCAGAAAATGTACGCGAGTATGAGCCCTGCACACAATCAGCCCTCTGTCTCAGATCCGCTTTCGGAGCTCGAATCACTGTTATCCTGGAACATACCCAACAATTGATCCCACAACATTAGGGCATCTGCTGCCCCTTCATTAGAACAACACACTCATGTGCTGTTCTGCCAATCACCATTCCAAGAGTTCTTGCAACCAATGGTCCAACACGGGAACCCTTGTACTCAGCCACCCAATGGCCACCAGTCTCTTTGCCAATAATAAGGCCAACTAGGCAAGTCGGTAAGGGATTTTACGTCCTTTAGGGCTGTAGGAAACTGGGTTTTTGTTGCGTATCCCCCCCCCCACTTTTTAACCCTTTAGCATCCTCTGTAAGTCCCTAGTAAATGGTTCCCCTGGAACCTATGGTCTGAGTTACCAAAGAGGGTACCTAGGGACTGCAACACGAATTGTGCCACCCCAGGGGACCCCTCGCCAAGTACATGCAAGAAAGACTGCCATTGCAGGCTGCATGACATAGTGGAGACAAAAATGAAAACACGATATGTCACACACCCGTGTGCCATGTCCCTAACACTGCATGTAATATTTGTAAGTCACCCCTGCAGCAGGCCTGACATCCCCAAGGCAGGGTGCTTAATATTAAGTGTGAGGGCATACCTGCATGAGCAGATTCACCCCTGTGCTGGTCAGACCTAATACTGCCAGTACAAGTGACCAGAGAAGCCATTTTAAAACATGTACTGGCCACAGGTGAAAACAGGTTCCCCAGATACATGATGGCTTTACTGAAAACAGGGATGTTTGGTATCAAACAGCTCGTATTGGTAAACCCACGCTGATGCCAGTGTTGGATTTACTAATATATGCACCCAGAGGGCACCCTTCAAAACCTACCAGCCTCTGGTGTGCTTGCTGACCGGTTTCTGCAAGCCTGCCACCCGAGACACTGTTCTGACCTCATAGGGTGAGAGCCTTTGCTCTCAGGAGACCTAGAACAAGAACCTGTCTGGGAAGAGGGTGTAACACCCCCTCCCACAGGATGACCTCCTCTTATTAGAGTCCTTGGGCCGGCGAGCTTCAAAGAAGCTGCCACCCCTGGAATGCAAATTTGGCTCCAATCACAGGAGAGAAAGTCACCCCTCCGACCAGAGCCCCCTTGGCACCTGGACAGGCGGGAAAATTAGCTAGTCAGGTATGCCTGCCACCTCCAGGCTAGTACCACCCCTATGGTGGGCTACTGTGAGGTTGACACAACTTTTCAGAAGTAGCCATCTTTGTGATGGCATACTTAGGAATTCTGGGACAGGAAGTGGTCATATAGGGGGTGTAGTGACTCCAAGGGTCAGTAGCCCATTGGCTACAATACACTCCCCAAATGCCCCTAAATTCAGTATTTAGGGGAGCCCCTGGCACCAGAGAAGCAGATCCTGATGACCTAAGAGAGAGGTCACCGAAGAGATGCAAAAGCCGAGAAGAGAAAAGAAGCAGCTGACCTGGTACTAACCCTGCCGGTCTGTCTGCATCCCTTGTAGGAAATGGCGCCAAAGCTGACTCATCCTGCAGCTGTGACTCCAGAAACTTGGGAGGACTGCCTGCTTTCGAAAAAGACTCAAGACCTCCTGTGAACAGTGGGCCTGTTGTAAAGAACTCCAAAGGAGAAGACTCTGAGACCTGACACCTGAAGCAGCCACTGCACCAGTCGCCTTCGGCCCGAGCTGTAGTGGGCCACTGGTGCCAACAAGGTTCCCCAGCCCTCCAGAGCTCGAGTCCATCATGGTTCCACCCCTTCTGGATTCCCTGACATCACCTGCAGCCTCTGCATGCAGGCCCCCTCAACCGTGACTGCTCCGGTAAAGAAAAACCCATCCCCTAAAGACACCTCTGGACTCATTGCCCCTGGGCTTCGAGAAGAGGACCAAAGCTGTCCCCCCGCCCCGAGCATCGCAAGGCCTGAGCCCACTTGCTGGTTCAGCCCAACTGGCTTCCTAGCCAGAGCCTGCAGTCTCTTTTTACCGTGACTGATCTCCATTGAAATGCATTGGGCTGCCAATGCTGATTTGCACCCTGCCGCGCTCGTGCCGCTGATGGTACTGTTGGTGCTGCCTTGGACCTGGCCCACCACTCACCTTAAATTCTGGAGATTGGTCTTGTAAGTCTATGTGCTGTACCTGTTTGCAGAACTTGTTCTTCCTTCCATTGGATAACCTTGCAGAACACAGAAATTGCACTGTGTCCACTTTTTAAAGTAAAAAGAATTTATATTTAAAAACTTACTGGAGGGGTGTGGCCAAGATGGCGAGCGGGTAGGACGTGTCTTTCTCTTCTCCCTTTCCCCGCCGCCCACCGCTGCTGCAGCCCACACTATGACTGCCCGGTAGGTCAGCTACTTGCAACGGGCGAGGGAGCCACCCACCAGAGCCCGAATGCGAGGGTGCTCGCCATCCGGCGCACACTGTGGACAGTGAGGAGACCCTGGCCCGGCTCCACAAAATGGCAGCCACGGCCTAGCATGCACCGTAGGCCCGCGGAAGAGGCCGCACGCAACCCATAGAAGGCCGGGCGTGGAAGCCACCACCTGGAGAGACGATGCCGCAACCCCAAGGAAGTTGGTGAGTCGCGTCGAGCTCACCGGGGTTCCCCGTCCAGGTGCAGATAAGGTGAGCGGAAAGCAGGGGCGGTGGCTTCGCTCGGGAGCTGAACTGCACTGCGGGAGCGCATCTGATACTGCAGTGTAGTGGGAGTGCAGTCTAGAGGCTGTGCCCCAGTGGGAGACCCGAGGCGAACCCACAGAGGGGCGAAACAGGAGGGACGTGTGGGCCTAGGACACTGTGGCCGGCCCAAACAGCAAGGCCCAGCGTTGAAGCCCCGAGGCCCGGAGATACAACACGCAGGGGTGCCTGACCGGGGGTGGGCCCCGAGATAGCACCCCCAGCCAGCACTGCACATTACCGGGCTGCCCAGCCACTCCCTCACACTGGCGGCGAGGTGGGGGCCCAGGGCCAGGCCTCGAGCTTTGGCAAGATTTTGGAGCGTCCGGCTGAGACCTGCGCTGAGAGGAGGGGCGCGGTGCACTGGCGAAGACCCGGGCCCCGCTGACGGGAGCTCGTTGACATTGTTGTGCCCCGCGGAGTGAACCAGAGGGCGGCCGCCTTCCTACCCGGATGGGGCAGGAGGCCCGACCATATGCAGCACTAGCCCTATCAAAGAGACGGTTAGTGTATCTTCGGAGGCGTCTCACAAGCTCGCTGCGCTGGCAGTGGATCCCTGGGACCAGGTCGAACGACGTGAGATCGTGCAGCGAGCAGGAGGCTGCGCCAGGTGTGGCCCTCAGCAGGGGGGGGGGGGCTCTCGAGAAGCTGAACGCCACGGGCCGCTCCCATCATCAACAGTATATGCCTACCCCAAGAATCTCCTTGATGCAGGACGCACTTGAGTCTGTCAACGCTGCCCACTAAAGCAGTTGCCCCACGGGAGTTGCTGATCAACTGACGCAGGCAGAGGGAGCCTAGGAGCCAGGGTGATAGCTGCGAAATTATGCAGTGAGCAGGACGCTATGCTAGATGGTGGCTCCTAGGTGCAGAGCGAGCCCACAAAAAGCTGAATGCCATGTGCAGATCCACTCTTAAATATTACACGGAGGAGCAGTAGATTTGGGGCCAGCCTTGCAATCTTATCCGGGCCAGTGCACCTCGGGGTTCTCCAAGATGCCCACCAGAGTTGCAGGGATATTTCGGGGAGGGTGATCGCTCTCACTGCGACAGGGGACCGGCTTGCGGGACGCAGCAGTTCATCCTCCAGACCATGTCATCTGCGAGGGCGAAAAAAGATCGGACTTAAAAAGACATGCTGAGCAAGCTCCCCTCCATGCCAGGGGGTGATAAGCAGGCGTCGCCTAGCACAACTCAAGGCCAAGACACGGAGGGAGCTGAGGAGCCAGTCACCCGCTCCTTCCTGGTGGCACTGTTTTCCACACTGCGTGAAGACCTGCAAACCCTCAGAGGGGAGCTATCCAACGACATTAGAAAGATCCGCCACAATGTAGACTCAATTGGGGAATGTGTGGCGGTCATAGAAGACGAAGAACACACCCGAGACCAGGAAGTGGAGCAACTGCAACAGGAAGTGATCGGTCTAAGAGAACAACTAATAGAACTTCAAGCCCATGCCGAAGACCTCGAGAATCGCTCTTGGTGCAAAAGCATCTGCATTAAAGGCGTGCCGTCTCAGGCAGAGAGCTGACATGAATCTCTATCTGAGAGACCTCTTCCGCTACATCCTGGATGCCCCCCTAGACACTGTGACAAAGATCGACCGCACACACAGAGTGGGCCTCTCGAGGCGATCATCAGACCCCATAAGGACATTCTGGCCTACCTCCCGGACTTTCAACTGAAAGAATCGATTCTACGCAAAGCCCGAGGGAGACATCCTCTGTCGTTCCAGGGGACACACCCCCACACTGTATCAAGACATAGCCATGATCACTCTGCAGAAAAGAAGGGAATTTCGACCGGCCACTTCTCATTTGCGGAATCTGGGGATTGCTTACTCCTGGGGCCCTCCCTTCCGCCTCATCTTCCGTATAGAAGGCAAACTGCATCAACTTCGATCATTTGAGGTGACTTGCCGCATCCTCGGAATTGGGGCCTCCCGGGCGAGGATTCAGTGAGAAGTGAACCAGGGGCCCCACGCGGGAGGCACCCGCGAGAGCAGAGTCGACCCCCACTTGAGCAGCGTGAAACCTGACCCACCTACAATAGCGATGGAGCGTCAGGTGGTCCTGGAGTCGCAGTCTGGTGAACAGCAAGACAGAGATAATGCGTGAGCCTTTTGGACAGATACGAGATTTTAATACTACGGCTGGTCTGGTGGCGGGCGGGACCCCACCAGGGGGGCGGGGGTGCTTCGTCAACATGCCATAACATGCACCCAACAATTTCTATTCCCGGGTACTTGTGGACTAGATCTGCCAGACCTGGACTCAAACTGATTGTTTCATGTTCTAGTTTCTATTTGTTTCTAGTTTTATTGGGGACCAGTACTCATCACGAGGGAGGGGGCTGACGCACCCATGGGGAAGACCAGGAGGGGGGGCAGGGACAATCGAAATAGACGTACACAGATAGATACGCCTCCACATATCAGACATGGCAGTGCATATAGTTAAGGTCCTATCGCTCAACACGAAGGGCCTCAATAACCCTATCAAGAGTCACGCAATACTCTACTACCTTGAACACTCGACAGCAGATATATGCCTCCTTCAGGAGACCCATCTCCTGAGTAGGGATTGGCACCGCCTCCGCTCCCGAGCTCTCCCTCACCAATTTCTTTCCTCTGCCTTCTCCAAAAAAGCTTGAGTAGCAATCCATATGAACCAACTGAAGCAGACTGGGGGTACACAAAGCCACCCTCAGAAGGTAATGGACAGTATTGGAGTGATTCATTAGGTGGAGTGACTCAGACCATAGTTATGAACTACATAGATTTTATGTCCTTTTGTTTTTAGAACATAACCATATCCTGGAGGATCTTCTTGAATAATAACATATACCTTGAACGACAACCTACAGGTATTTAAACATATCTTCATCTAGTGTGGGGTAAATGCATATTATAAGACCACCCCGCCCCCTCTTTTAATAATGAAAGACTACACCAGGGTGGTAGAGAGTGAATTATGAGGAAAAATACCTACACCCCAAACTGATGGCCATTTTGTCCTGGTCCATCTGTTTTTTAACCACAACCGCTTTTGTAATTTGGTTATGAATGAGGATTTTGAGTAGTGGGTGGATCCCAGTGAGTATGGGAGCGCAATAGTAACTGAACTCTTTATATGTGATTTTGTCACTGTTAAGTAGTAGTAATTGTGTTTTATATATTTTTATAAAAAGATTACTATTGTCAGTAAAGTTAGAGTCCTGAAGAAGGTGGTTCCAATCGACTTTCATCCACCGAAACGCCGCGTCGACAACTTTAAGGTTTTGTTTTTATTCTGTGTATCTAGATGGACAGATGCGAGATATCAATGTGACTTTTGTAAAATGATTTTGATGAATTAATGTATTTCTATTCTGTATGTATTATTGTATAATTGTGCCTGTATACATATGAGAGATATCAATCTGAGTAACAGAATATAGCAGGCTCTGTTTTATTTAAGCACTGTTTTTAGGTCGAGCCTCGAGTAGCGCGCAAGCGCTGCTCTGCGAGACTTTATGTAAGGGGCTTTTGAAAGCTGACCACACGCTTGTGCACAATGGCCTTTTCCCTGTGGTTACCCGCACGTTTCAGGCACGATGCACGAGCGTGTGGTCAGCTCAGCAGGCTGCCGCGCTCGCTCGCCCCCGCTCCTCTCTTCAAAGCTTTGTTGTAGTTGCTTTCACTTTCGCAGCCGCCGCATTCTTACAGCGCGCGCACCACTCGCGTGCTTGTTTTTAAACGTTCCTTGCTCTGCACCGTTTATTACATCACGGCGCATGTCAAACAGGCCACTGCACTATAACTTTGTTTACCATCAGGGCACTGGTTCCACGGACCACCGCACTAGAACATTTAATTTACCATCACAGTGCCCACTTCACGGGCCACTGCATTGGGCTAAGGGACGGGCATTCGATGTATGGCGCACAGGATATATTCTAAATAAAGGTGTGCTTTTACCTAAGTCTATTGCGCTTTTACGCAGCGAAATTCAGCAACAAGGATGGAATGTGACTACATCCTCCAATGGTCAGCATGTGATAACAGTGCGATGTGTTGTGTGAAGTGCACCTCCATGACATGCTTGCCTGAGGCCCCACTTTTGACCGATCATACATAACTGTTCACCACCCATCGTTGCAAGTCTCTGTCCTTTCCGAAGACCTCACCTCATAGGCTCTCCTGAGCTGTTCTCGGCTACATGATCTGTGCTGGGTCGGTCTGTTCTCTGGCCTCCTCGAGCCTGACACGTTTCATGGGGAGGTGCTTGCCAGCTATTACACTTCAGTGTGCCTCGGAATGATAGTGGGCGGGGCTCACCACTATCTCTTAGAAACGCAGCATGCTCATTGTGGCGAGGGTTCAATGCATGTTTGCATGGCTTACGCTCTCTTCCTTTTAATTCGCCTGCGGGAGAGGTTTTGAATACATTCTATCAAAATTTCCAGCGTGCAAAATATGCACACAACATGCGTAGCAACCTGTGTAGTACTGCTTTTATTTTCACTGTTCGCTGAGGGGTGGACTGCAGATAAAGTGTTAGTGAAATGTATATGGTGTGCAGTTTTTGTGACTTACCCCACCCCAACCCATCGTGCTAGCCCTGTTTTTGCGTGCCTCGTGCTTTACAGCTATTGCCATGCATCTAGAACTGATCTGAGGCCAAACACATCTTTAGCAGTCTGTTTTTAGTAGCGAAAGGAAGGGCATAGGGTATATATAGTACCCCAAAATGCCCTTCCCATTGATTTTTATGGTCGTTTCAGGTTGTCTAGTAAATCTGCCGCTCATTGTTTGGTTCGGCTGTGTAGTTCCTGGCTCTGTCTTTAGACACAGAACTAAAATAGTTTGTATAGTATGTACGAAATATAGAATTGTTTCATAACCATTTGACGTAACAAACGAAAATATTCGTGATGAAAGTAACAAGCATTTGCAATGCAATAGGTCTCGCATTATTGAAAGTTTGAGCTATTGCGATTGCAAATAATGCAACGGCAATAGTTTAAACTTTCATTAATGCAAGACCCGCCTTTGGGACCTTATAAGTATTTAGTTATGCAGCACAATATCCTTACTGCAACAACATTAACTGTTGCATGGCTAAACACTTATAAGGTCCCAAAGGCGAGACCTATTGGCTATGCCAATGCTTGTTTAAAGAAATACTACTACTATAATAATAAAATGTAACATTATTACATATAATTGGGTTCAGTAGTTCAGTTGTGTGGGGAAGAGTGTGAATAGGTGTGTGCCTGGTGTGCAAGAAAATCAAGTGTCACGTGGGGGACACCACCCCGATTTTGTCGTAGCAATCCTTATCGCCAGATCCTTTAGCAGTGAGATGGGTTCTAGGGTTGCTGAGGTGAAAGGCAGACTCTTGGTACACATCGTACACATTAGGGGCCACTCCCTGGTGGGGGGCTCTGTCTACGCTCCCAACACTGGACAGGAACAATTCTTACAGGCGGCTGTGTCAGAGGTGATGGCCACACAGTCGCACTTGGCACTTCTAGGGGGAGACCTGAACCTGGTGTTAGACGCCGACAAAGATAGATTCGGCCGTCGTTGCGCTCAGTCAGGAGCTCTGTCAACGGGAGGGGGCAGGTGGTTACAGGAGGTGGGGCTGTTAGACCTCTGGAGGGAGGCTCATCCACATTCTACCCGGAACACTTTCTTCTCCCATGCCCATAAAACGTATGCACGTCTTGACTATCTTTTAGAGACTAGGGAAGTACACAACATCATGGAGAACGTAGAGATAGAGCCAGCGGCACTGTTGGATCACGATGCAGTGGCCCTCACACTAAATTTACATCCTCAGAGAAAGCAATCTGGGAAATTTGCAACTTAGAGAGACTCTGCTCCAACGCTCCGCAGTGGTACAACAGCAATATAAACCTACGTAGACTTCAACGATACTTCCGACAGCCCTATCTCCACACTATGGGAGGCGTTGAAAACGGTAGTGAGAGGGGAACTCATAGCAATATCAGCTGCCATTAATAAAGCCCTAAAGAAAAGAGATCAACTGACGGCTCAGGTTAGGGAACTTGAACGCATACACAGCTGAACAGGGACCCCTAGAGTTTGGCACTAACTACGTGCAGCGCGGGCCCAGCTGGCGGGCCTCGACCTAGACAGGGTGGAATACGCCGCTCTCCGGCTGAAACACTCCTATATTGGAGGAGATAAATCAGGGTAGCTGTAAGCTAACAAGTTGAGGGCCCAAAGACAACAGACAAGGGTTCATTCTCTCAGATTCTCAGATCCCGGGGGGGGGGGGTTAATATTGGATGAGGAATCTATAGCGAGGGAATTCTGCTACTTTTACGCAGAGCTGTACACAAGACAAGACCTGGAGGCCCAGAACATCGCCTCATATCTGCAGGGGCTGAATACCCCCCGCTTCGCTACTGCCCAAGCGGCCTCCCTAGACTACCCCATTAAGGTTGAAGAGGTAATCTCGGCAATCTCCCGTCTTAAGCTTTTTAAATCCCTGAGCCCAGATGGTTACCCGGCAAGCTTCTACAAATCCTTCTGTCAGATCCTCACCAGACTGTTCAACTCCTTCGCAGGCCCTGGCTCAAATCCCCCAGCTATGCTAGCTGCGTCCATTGTAGTCATCCCCAAATCGGGGAAAGATAGGAAGCTATATAGTTCTTATCTCCCTATATCATTGCTAAATGTAGATACCAAGCTTTTCACGAGTATTCTCGCAACACGTCTGGGCCCCCTGATGCCGGGCATCATTGATCCCGACCAGGCAGGGTTCATCCACCACAGACAAAGCAGCGACAACACAAAATGAATCTTACATCTGATCGACAAGGCTGACCACTCGGACACAGAGGCCCTCTTCCTAATGGTCGACGCAGAGAAGACATTCGACCACGTACATTGGCATGACATGGAGCAGACCATCTCCCATTTTGTCGTAGGCGACCGCTTTCGCGCCTGGGCGACGAGCTGCTATAGCTCCCCCACAGCTACTGATCCTGTCACCCCTCTATGACAACCCAGAGATCACTAGTATCCCCTTCGGTTGGGAGAGACACACAGTCAGCCTTTTTGCGGAGGACGTCTTGGCTTCTCTGGTCAACCCGGACGTATCCCTCTCGGCCTTCCTCGAGGAGTTGTCCATGTTCGGCTTGGCCTTTGGGTTACGCATAAATGTAAGTAAATCCCAGGCCCTCATATTGTCGACCACTCGCGACCACCTATCCCTGTTTAAAGAACGCTTCCCAGTGCGGTGGGACACAGATTCACTGTCCTATTTGGGGATTCAACTCGGCCCCTCGATCTCACAAACCGTCACGATAAACTATAATAACCTAACCCGACAAATTTGAGGGGACTTAAACATCTGAAAACACCATCACCTCTCTTTACTTGGGCGTGTCGCTGCCTTTAAAATGTCCACCCTGCTGAGGATCTTATACCTTTTCCAGACACTGCTGGTCACCCCCCCGCCCCCAGCCCCAGAGGGACACTCACCACACTGCAAAGAGAACTGCACCGGTTTGTGTGGCTGTGGGCCCGACCTCGTATGAGCAGGGATCTGAGTTACTTAGGCCCCAAGCAGGGGGGATTGGGGATTCCAAACCTGCAGCGCTATATTCAAGCGACACAGATGCGCTACCTAGTGGAGTGGAGTAGAGAAGAATCCGAAAAGCACTGGCTATTCCAGGACAGGGCGATTGCGAGGCTTCCTCTTTGGAAGGCACCGTTCCTCAAGAGAATCGATAGGCCACGGAGCCTACAAAACGATCATGGAAGTGTGGGATTACGCAGCCTGTCGACGGGAGCTCACCACATTCCCTTCCCCCATGACACCCTTGTTCGAGAATTGAGATTTCTCCCTGGGCTTACAGCGAGGAACATTCGAGGCTTGGCATCAGACGCCGTGCCATGCCACAGGTCACATGTTTGATGAGGAGGGAATCATTCCCTTCCCTCACCTATGCCAACAATATAATCTACCTGAGACGAAAAGGATACGCTATCTCCAGGTGCGCCATTAGCTTCTCCATCCTTCTAACCTCCCCACAGTGGGTAGACGGCTTACTCGATATGAGAAGTGGCTGGTAACAAAAACCACGGATAAACGATTGATTTCCGAATTCTATGTTTTACTGCGCCAGCCTGTCCCTTGACAGCCCATGCACAGTCAAAGACAATGGGAAAAGGAGCTTGGGAAGCAGCTATCTGCTAAAGAGTGGTGCAAGATTTATTACAGAGCATGACACACCACCCGGAACACATCTAGTATAGAGATGGCCACTAAGATAGCCACCTATTGGTACCTGACTCCACTCCGCCTCAATAAGGGCAACCCGGAGCGGAGTTCAGACTGCTGGCGTGGTTGCGGCTCAGCAGGCACGCTCCTACATTTGCTCTGGGACTGCTTACTGGACCAAGATCTTAGATGACAGATGTACATTTCGGCACTCAGATACCCCGGTTCACCTATTACACGATCCATGGTTTGCCTAACCCACTAACCTACCCACTCAAATCCCGCAAAGGGCGACAGATCGGAATGGCATTGGGGGTGGAGCTCCAGAACATCCTTACCCATTGGGGGACCCCCAATACTCCCACACACTTGGGTCGGCTTCATAGACTACCTGCCACCCTCACGACCTCGGAGACCTCCTTCCAAGAAATATGGAGCCCATTTCTTGCTCTCTAATCAACAGAATTCCGAGAACTTACCTACCCTAAATACTTGCATACCCTTCGCCTTGCTGAGTTTTTCTCAGGCCTAGCCACAAGCGAAGGGTAGGAGGCCCAGACACTCCACTTCACAGCCGGCATGTTCTGCATTTCCTTCACGAGTGCTGGGGGGAGGGTTGTTTGGACTTTTGGGTTAGATCACAGTTTATTTTTACCTTTTTTTCTTCAAAACCCACATGTCGAGCGATGTGACGCTCTCTGTCTTAACTCACATATGTGCTCTGAGCAATGAGCACTGTCGTATACACGCTGTATTACTACCTTCTTGATACATGTGAATAAAAGATTTAAACCATAAAAACTTACTTACCAGAACGATTTTTCTCTGATGCCTAAACATATATAAAGGTACTTGGTATTTTTATAAATTGGTGTGGGTCTCCTTCTTGAGTCGTGTGTCATTTATTTATCATTGTGTGTATTTGCAAATGTCCTAAGGCTGCTCAACCATACTACCCCCCTAATAGAGCACTGTGGGATTGCATTGCAAGCCCTGTCCCCTAGTAGGGGAACCCCTGGACTCTTTACACAGACCAGCTCCCGAACCACCCCTCGCAGCCTGGTTGCCAATATTTTGCACAGTACGTTAAGATCTGTGTTGAGCATAGTGAGGGGCCTGTAAGCAGAAGGGTCAGTGGAGTCTCCTCCAGGCTTTAGCATCAAACACACTATCCCCTCTCTCATAGTTGGCGGGAAAAGACATTTCTCTTCACCTCTTTACAGACATCCAGCAGTTTTTCTTTGAGGACAGAAGAGAAGGCATGATAGAACTCTGCTGGGAACCCATCTTCACCAGGAGCCTTGGACCTGTTAAACACCTTAGTGGCTGCACCCACTTCCTTCAAAGCAGGGCCGATAGAATTTCCAGCTGACGGATTTGCAATTGACCCTGTGCGTTCTGTATAGATAAAATGGGGGGTACCTCTGTTTCTCAACTGAGGATCCATGGCTTCCAACAACTCGGCTCTCAAGGGCTCCCCTAAGAGGTCTCCAACTCCTGGTCACACCGGCCAGAGGTATGTTGCATTGTGCACTGCGAGAAAGGGGTTGGAGTTGTATAATATTCCATTGTGTTCCCCTGGGTGGCCCCCGCCTATTTATTCCTCCCCATGTGTGCTGAGGAGCAAGAACCTCAAAGTAGACTAGCACCCCTGAGCCCGTCCAGCAGTAGTATCAGGGACCCCCACGAGCTCTAAGGGGGCAAGGTAATGGGGCCAGCAGCAGTCAGGTGCACCCCTCAGTCTTCAGATGGCCAAGAATGAAAAATGCAGGCAGGCAAACAAGGCTCGAGAGTCCAACACTGTCCAGGCCGCGCACGTCCCACAACAACAGAAGGCACAACCCAGGGGATACAAGGCTGCCCTAGGCACCTACTTCACAGCCCCAGCTGACTTCTACAGGCCGCACTCTGGTCCACAGCAGGGATGGCGACAGCGGGGGCCGCCCGGACAGCGCCGCCCTAGCAATGCTGTGCAGCGCTTCAGCTACTTCCCGCCAGCCGCATGCTGTAGGAGATTCCACTGGGGCCAAGCCCAAGCAGCATCACACCCGTTCTCCGCACTCCCATATAGCGGCTGTCGGCGCTCTCAGATGCAGTTAGAAGGGAGCGCCACATCCAACACAGCAGCACCTGCCACCGAGACCAGGCCGCCTCCAGGACCCCGAGCCCTCAACAGCTCCGAGGACCTGCCACAGCGCACACGACAGGCCCGCCAAGTGAGGAAGGGGAACACCCAGCAGCACCAGGCCCAGACCACCTTCGCAGGTACACGAACCCTGACAGGTTCTCACTAGTCACCACCGGGCTGCAGGCAGGTTCTTCCACCGCCCTGGCAGGGCACCCCCTCACATTAGAGAAGACCGCCCCGACCGTGGCAACGCCACCCAGTCTTTTCCCCAGCCGCTGGAGGCCTTTGAGCCCGCACTCAGGGCCAGAGCAATGCTGAACAGCAGTTCCCCAGGCAAGATTACGGGGTGCAGGGGCTTGATCAAGTGTGGAATGTTATTGCTATTTGCATCAGGGAACTTCTCATTTGTCTGAGCCCGAATGGGGTGGGGTGTCAAGTTCCACATATGGATTTTAGTGGCTCAGTAGATGTTTTAAAATGTGCGGGGTTTAAGTAGGGTAGGTGATGGGCTGTTGCTCAATTCAGACTGTATTTAGGAATACGATTTACAGTGTGTGTTATTCTTCCCTTCCATATTCAGTCTCTTCCCTTTTTTCTTGATATCATACATAACGATATATTGGTGAACTAGATGTTTAATAGTGCTATGTCTCAATCACTAAAAATGTTGAGCTTAAATGTACACAGATTTAACGCTTTTGCAAAGAGGCTAGCTGAGACTCTGGTAGCCAGATATGACTCTTACAAGAGACATACCTGCTTAAGAAGGACTGGTCACACTTGCGTTTTAGATGGTTTTCATGTCAGTACTTTTCCTCGGATAGCAAGACGAGCCAGGGGTGTTATCAGTCTTTTGTCATCCTCATTCCCAGGCGAGGTTGGGGAGACTTTAGTGGATCCTAATGGCAGAATCCTTGCACTTAAACTGACTGTTGAGTAATACACCTTCATGGTAGCATCTATACACTCCCTTAATGATAAACAAGAAGACGTTCTTAAAGCCACTATCCCCCCGTCCTACTGTCCCCAGATCGAGACCTAATTGCTTTATGTGACCTCAAGTAGTCACGACAGATCAGCTCTGAGAACAGGACGTTCAGGGCAGGTTCTGAAAGACACTGAGAAATGGTTAGATGACCTTCAGTTAGTGGACGTTTGGAGAAGGACCCATCTGATAGAGAGGGATTATACATTCTACTCAGCAGTCCATCATACCTACAGTAGACTCAATTGCTTTCATGGCTCCTCCCACATCTTGGACTGTGTGACTGCAGCTACAATAGGGGTTAGATTTGTGTTGGGACATGCACTGATATCTCTTCTACTTAAGCTACCATGTTCTGGGTTGAGAGACTTCGATGGAGGATAAGAGATCATTTGTTAATTTACAAAAGTAATGTAGAGTAACTCTGATGCTCTGGAATTTCTTTTATCAGAGAAAATAGTGGTGAAGGGTTGGGATCAGTTTAATTTGGGGTACCTTAAAAGCTTTTGTGCAAGGTCAAATCATCTC